>MNCI01004758.1:3096-114333 GCA_015680685.1 Gnetum montanum
CAAGTCGTACTTGAACGCACTAGGAAAGCAGTAAATGAAAGCAATAAATAAAGCCACGTGCTGCAAGGTTTATCTAATCAAGTTCATCTTTATTGCCGTACACAACTTGGGTTCAGGTTACAAGCTGCTCAAATAAAGAGCCGTTCACTCTAGGACTCCTACTGCAGGCACATGGGAAAAATTCTAACTCTAGAGTGATCAATCTGCCAGAGCTTCACTACTTCTAGCCAGGATTGGGAAATGAAGGGAGTGCCGCCTCTTATTTATAGATATGGTGGCGGGATGCGATATCGCGTACGTGATATCGCAGGAGAAGACGCGATATCACAGCCCAGTGCAAGTCGCGTCTCATCAGTCATTAAATAGAAGGGAGAAAAACCAGTCATAGAAAAAGATCAAAAAGGAAAAATAGTTCTAGAAGATGTCTCTACATCCAGTTCTAATGATGATATATCCTGCTCAAGTAAACCATCACAAAGTTGTACACACAAAAATCTGCATACGGTAGATCATGACATTAGGTGTGTTGAATGTGATGAGTTATTAAGGATTAACATGAATACGGAAGAACCAAAAGAAGCAGCACACATGATGCAATATAAGCCATCTGTAGAACAACCTTCTGATGTCATTAAACTTCACAACTGGACTAACCATAAGTTATCCTATGTTAGTGACCAGAATTTAATGACATATGCAGAAGTAAAAGAGGTACAAAAATACGTAAAAGATTTGCATAAGATATGGGTTCCTAAGCAGAAAAATGGAAAATATAAGAATAAAGAAAAGAAACATGATCCAACAGATCTAGATGGTATTTACTTAGATTCACCACCAATCACTCCTCCTAAGGGAAAGAAGAAATCAACAACAACTTATGTACCAAAAAGACGTCCTATGCATACAATTCCAAAATGTGAAAAAGGGAAAAAAGAGGAGGAAGAGATTAATGCTAGGGAAGAGGATAACGAAACCCTTTATATCGGTAGTGAAGGATCTTTAGATGAAGAAGAAAAGAAAATGTTGCAAAAATAAGGTATGATCTTCCAAGATCCTAAAGACTTGACAGCTATGCAAGTCCGAAAGACATCAGAAAAATCACCACCATATTTTAGTATGGACAACAAATTGATTAGAGAAAGATAAAAAGAGATTGATAAAATTAGCGGCTTCATCGCTAGACAAATTGTCTTAGAAAAGAAAACATATGAACATGCCATACTCAACGCAACGTTAAATTTTGAAGGTATGTTAAAACGTTGGTGGAATTTCATAGAAGCTCCCGTACGTAAAAAGTTATTAAATAACCCGCATGTTATTTTTCTAAATGCTATTACAAAAGAATTCTTAGGAAATAAAGCTGATAGAGATAGTGCATATAGGATGTTGTTTTATAGTTCAAGATTACATAAGATTCAGGACATGTCTCCATTCCTTAACAACATGGAAGAATGGTATTACTATGGAAAACTCATTCATGACGTAGGTGCAAAAGAACATATGTTAGGATGTCTTCCAACACCTTTTGCTAGTTATTATCGAGCCCAACTTCAACATGAAGAAAAGGATCTCGAGGAAATGAGTTTTAGTGCCATCCGCCAATTCCTTGAAAAAGTCACAAGGGATCTGTGTGTCCAACAAAAAACACAGAAATTAGTAGGATCTTTAACTAAACAAATAGGTCAAGACTTATGCTTACAAATGTGTCCTGAAGATAATTTTGGACAGCTAATTAAGAATAGAAAACAATAGTATGAGCCATGTGTATGTAAACCTACACAACGTACATCACAGAAATACTCAAAACCAAAGAAAGTCTGGAAACAGAAATTCCAGCCAAAAATCAAACGCAAGAATTGGCCACAAAAACATTTTAAAGGTATGTTTAAACGAAAACAAGGGCCATATAAAAACAAGGAAGTCAAATGTTTCATTTGTTCAGGGAAGCATTATTCTAGCCAATGCCCAAAAAAGGATAATCATCCTCAACACATCAATTTCATTGAAACAATGAAAATTATGGAAGATGATTTTTTCCTAACATATGATTCTAACTTATCATTTTCAAACGGGGATATTTACTTAGAGTCTTCATATCAATATTCCAGTGAAATGGAATTCGAAGATATTCCTGATTACCCCAACGAGCCAGGCAATGTAGATTATGACACAGATTCTTCCGGATATATGTATCATGTTTACATGAATGAAGAATCAGATAGTGATAATCTCTATGAAAGAGATCCAACATATTCTATATTAAAAAGCCAACTACGCTAATTAGAAAAAAAATGGAAAAAGGTTCCTTTAGAAGACTTACATAAATTTAGGGCCTACAAACACAAAATAAAATCTAAATGGAATGAGATAGAAACACATAAGCAAATGCTTGAGCAATCATTTGGTATATATCAAGATTCCCAGAATCCAAACGTAGTAGAGTTTGAAGATGAAACACAAACACCACATAATGAAGATAGAGAAGTTACGCCAGAAGTACAAACTTCTATGTGGCAACAGTTTTGCATCAAACAACTCAAGAAGTATCTCCAACAGGCCTCAGAGGAACTTGAACGCTTAGAACAACAAAAAGAGAGTTGGCAACAAGCAGAATATGAGAAGGAAACAAAACAGGTAAGCGTAATTCTAGAAGTAAACTGTAATACTTCACGACCAATCTTACCTTCATGTTCTTTTACTATATCATGGCCTAGGTATCATAAGTATCAAATAGATTGTTTGTTTGACACAGGTGCAGAGGTATCTCTTGCTAGAGAAGAAACCATTCCGTTTTTTTTTTTTGGGAAGACAAGGAACCATCTCATATTTTCTTTAACACCCAAAAAAGGTTATTGACAAAGCAAGCCAAGTTACCTATTTTAAAACCTGATAGAAAAATAGTTTATTTTATAATCTGTCAATTTCCCTTACCGTCTTACGATTGTTTAATAGGATCAAATAATTTACAAAATTTTGATATTACAATTACTAAGCAATCTATCCAATTAGATCAATATAAGTTTGCTAGGATAAATGCTAGGCAACAATTTAAAAGTCAAAAAAATCAAAAATATAACCAAAAAAGAGAAACTTGGATTGTCAACCAAATAGAAAAACATCAACCAAGTTTTGAAGACATAAAAAATCAATTACTCCAATTTGCAAATGATGACCCTACTATTTTCGTCACAAGAAAGAACATTGATGTCAAATTGAATAAAAGTAAAAGCTACTGCACAACATATAGGAATGTCACCTAGTCTCAGAAAAGAATGTGAATCAGAGATTCAAGAATATTTACAAAGAGGTTTAATCCAACTAAGCACCAGTATGTTTGCTTGTGTCGCTTTCTTTGTAAACAAACGAGCCGAATTAGTCAAAGGAAAAAAAACGTTTAGTGGTTAATTATAAACCTCTGAATGATATTATTAAATCAGTCCAACATCCCATTCCAAAAAAATACGATTTGTTTCAGAGACTACCACATAATAATATTTATTCCAAATTTGATTTAAAATCAGGGTTTTGGTAGATCCAGGTCCAGGAATCTGATCGTTGGAAAACGGCATTCACAGTACTCGGCGGATTGTATGAATGGAATGTCTTGCCGTTCGGCATCAAAACTGCACCGTCCATTTTCCAAAAGATGATGGACTCCATTTTTCATTATTATCCGTTTATATTGGCTTACATAGATGATATTTTAGTCCTTAGTAAATCTGTACAGGAACATATAGAGCATTTACGCATTTTTTCTGACCTCATAGATAGAAACGGTCTTGTCCTCTCACCAACAAAGATGACGATTGGACAATCTAACATAGATTTTTTAGGTTTAGAAATCTCTACCGGTATTATAAAATTACAACCACATATAATACAAAGTATTATTAAGTTTTCTGATATCTTAGAGAACAAAGTCCAGATACAACGATTTTTAGGATGTATTAATTATGTTTCTGGTTTTTTTAAGGATATAGCTAAGGAACGTGATGTGTTAAATAAATTATTACAAAAACATTCTCCTCCATGGACCAATGAATGTATTGAGGCTGTTATAAAGATCAAACGAGTTTGCCAGGAACTACCTCCGTTGTTTCTTCCCGGCGAAGGTAATTTTATTCTTGAAACCGATGCCTCTGAATGTTTTTGGGGTGCTACCCTAAAACAAGAGCAAAATCATACGGTTAGGATTCGTAGATATGCTTCTGAAAAATTCAATGAAGCACAACAGAAATATCGCAGTTCGTATAAAGAACTTCTAGCCATTGTTAAGGGCATTGAAAAGTTTCGCTTATTCCTCCAACCACAACGTTTCATCGTTAGAAGTGATTTAAAACATTTTGATAAGTATCTACAATCCAAAAATCTTTCAAAAGTGGCTCATACACAGCTGATCCGATGGAGTTTATTTTTAGCAAATTTTGAGTTTGATAGTGAGTATGTAGAAGGACATAAAAATTGTTTAGTAGATTTTTTAACTAGAGAATTCCAATTCTCTGGTTCTACTAATGTTTGAATATTGTGCAGAATTATTAACAGGTGAAGGATGGACTCTTCGTTCTTCTAGGCGCTTACGTCCATGTTTACCTAATGAACGTTTTCTTAGTTTTCCTCAATATTTTGCTGAAACTAGCCGGTATCAAGCAAGTTGGGATGATTTCTGTACCCGAACCCATGCGCATCCTTTTGGGTCATCCATAACGCAAAGGGTTTTTACAGCCTATAATTCTCCTGCTCTCCTAAATCCAAGAACCACTATTGCTACTCCCTATATCCATTTAGCCACCGATGTAAAAATTAATAGCCTGGATTTTGAAAACTGATACACAATTGACTGCCTTAGTTGGCCTTATTACCAACCTAGTGATTTTCATATGTACCGTATTGAATTTAATCCTCAAACAATGCCATCCGCTGATTCAGAAATGTTTTGGTCATGGTGGACAAAATTTGGTCATGCCCCTGTTCACCTTCCTCCAAATTATCCAGGGTATCTCAAAGCCAATTTGGCTGATCATCATGGTGATTTTGCATTCTATGGAAGTGCAACTACTATGGCGTGGCATTTTCTTCATATGGCTTCCAGTCCTGTTTATTTTCTTGTCACATGCATCGCCAAAAGGACAGACTGGCAAAACACATGGGGACAGGCTTTTTACCAAGATGTGTACACTGCAAATGCTTATGACATCCAGCACCACTGTTATGTCCATCTTAAATTACCGTACACATTAGAATTATACTATCGAACACAGCGCTCAAACAGAACTTACACCTATGCTGATCATATGGGGCCCTCAGTTCTTTTTCGATTTTTGTTTTACACATTTTTTATTTTACATATTTTTGTTTTACAACATTTTTGTTTTACATATTTTTGTTTTACAAATTTCTTTAACTTTTCTAGTTTTTATTTTACACCATCGTTATACTTTTTCCATTTTTGTCTGTGTGTGTGTGTATCATTCACCCTATAAGTTTGTTCCATAATAAGCATTCTTCATGATGGTATGAACTATTTTCATATTGATTGCTAATGTTTGGTTTTTACCTTTAAGTCACAATGTTGATACTAAGGTATGTTTCTTTTGATATGATAGGTAATGAGTTCACTTCATCCATCCATCCACTAGTTTCTATGGTCTCTCTTGGCTTGGAAATGTATAGTCCCCTTCTAATAAGAACTTTAACGAATCGGTGACTAGGTATTTCTCAAACTAAGGAAGGACTCAAGGATTGAAAAGGGTGTGACTTCAAAGGAACTTGATGCTTTTGTTTTGTCATTATCTTGGGTGCTTGAATGTTTCTTCTTGAGTTTTCTGCCGTTCTGATGTTACCCAATTATCAGAAGTTGAGACAATAAAAATAATCAAGTCTTTGCATGGTGTGGTTCTCACACATAAAAACACAAAAATAAAAAAAAAACCAACAAAGTGAGAATTCAAAGCACACCCCTTAGACAAATCAACTTGGGCTACAAGCACTGGTTATGGAACCCAAAGTGTTCCCTCTAACTAAGGCCCTTCTCACTTCCCATTCTCTCCTTTGTTTCGTCGGAATGGTGGTGGCTCTTGAAGAGTGCATTCTTGTTGTCCAAGTGGATGGTTTGACCGAATGCATTGATCCGAAGTCACTGGATGTGGTTGGTTTGAGGCCAAAGTTGGAATGAGAATTGCTAAGTCACATTAATCATAAAACACACAAGGGGTTGTACACCACCTTGTTCTTGGGATTCCATTCCATTCTCTTCTCTCCATCCTTCTCTCCATTGTTCACCTCATTGCCAGTTGTATCATTAGTGTATATATTTTGGTTGATGCATTGGTTTTTTCTTTTTGGTAAATTCTTATGGTTAAGACTTTAACTCTTGTTCCAAATGACATTCCCAGGGCCTACGAACTCTTTGAATGTGGGTTTGTCAGGGCATTAAGGGCATGAGCCTACTTTGGGAAGGACCCACTGACATTCCTATTTGGAACTTTAGTTAACTTCTTTCCCCTAACATTTTTGCAATCTAATTTCTTTTGTTCATTTCCATCTTGACATCCCTTTCATCAATGCCATAGTTGTCCCTTTTTATCTATCTTTCTTACTCCTTTTATTTCTCCATTCTAACACTACCGGAAGTTCGCGATTAGTCATGGGGATACGGGGTCTAATTTTTTCGATTTTCTCCTAGCCCCAAAATTTTTGATTTTCTTCCTAACCCCTACACCTTTGGTAGTCATCAGTCACATATTCCTAGATCCATATCATCCATACCATAACCTAGCCAATGAGTTTACACCGAAGCAAGGTATCAATTACATGATGATTCAATTACCCTTGCTAATATACGATTGTGTTGTGTGTGCAGATGGCAGACATGCAACAATAGATTGGATCTGGAGCAAACACTTGGAATGGAGCAGTGTTGAAGAAGCTATGCAAGGAGCAAGATCGATGACGCGCTTACGGATGGACAACGAAGGCGCAATCTTGGCGTTGGTAGCAGCAACACTTCTTTCTCTCTCTTTCTTTCTTTCTCAGCTGCCAACTAAGGCCTGATGTCATTGTAATAAGGTGTTCACCCTTGTTGTCATGAACACCAGTTTTGTCAAGTCTTGTAATAATGATTCGTTCACATGTCATCCCATTAGTTCCATTCCCCTCAATAATTCCATACCTTCCCTATATTATTGTAAGGAACTCGACGACAAGTTTTCATTCAGTCATGGGGCTATGATGAGACGTGATATCACATGCACCGCGATATCACGTATGTGATATCACCGCCGTCACGATATCACATCCCATGCGATATCGCATACGTGATATCGCGTATGCGGTATCGCTGTTTGTCATCAAATCTATAAATAAGAGGTGGCACTTCCCTCATTTCTCATTCTAGGCTTAAAGTATGGAAACTCTGGCAGTTTGATCACTCCAGAGATAGAATATTTTCCATGTGCCCACAGTAGGAGTCCCCAAGTGAACGGATCTTTATTCGAGCAGCTTTGTACCTGAACGCAAGTTGTGTACGGCAATAAAGACAAGCTTTGTGGATAAACCTTACAGTGCATGGAATAGGATTTATTACATGTTATTTCTTACCTGTTATTTATTACATGCATTAGTGCGGCATGAGTATGACTTGATTACGAGCATTGACGAATGTGTACGGCTAATCAAGGAATCGACTGCTCATCACGATTAGTCTCTCTCACCCTTATCTCCTAGAATGCAGGATGAGTACGACTTGATTACGAGCATCTACGGATGTGTACGGCTAGTCAAGGAATCAGCTGCTCATCACGTTTAGGTTAGTTAAGTGCCTTAGTACAACCACTTCGAGCACGTGCTTTACGTGTGGTGATTCTAGTAACGATTAGCATTTGGTAGCCACAGTTGCATAGTTCAAGGTGTGTACGGTAAGTGGGAATGGATGTTGACGCTAGTTAATTTAGACTTAGTCCTTAGTTAGAGTTAGTTAGCTTTCTCAACCCTTCGCTCTTAGCATAGAAGAGATAAAACCATAAAAGACCATAAAAATCATATACCTCGGACTTACTTAACCATACACCGTGACAACAACAAGTAAGTTTGGGAAGACAACGAATGCTTAACCCCAAGTGTTCCATGGGGCGTTTAGGCATTTAGTCTACGGAGTTCGATTGGATTGCACGTGCTATGCTCGTTTCATATGGTTGAGTGTAGGGATACCTTGCCACTCATCAGCTACTATTGAAATCTAGATTTCCATAAATGTGGTTGGTAGATGCATATTTATAGGCAATAGACAGGGCCTCATCGATGCAGCATAAGATGCACCAACGTGGCCTCGTCGATGAGGACTCATCGACACGGTCAACTACATCAACGAGGCCTCGTCGATGCAGCCAACCAACAATGACACATCAATTACAATTATTTTGGGGTTCCAATAACCACCCCCCTAAAATCCTAAAAACCAAATATAGTAATCATATTATTTTGACTTGAACAATCAAAACATATCTTTTTCATAATATTGTTCTTTATGGATGTGTGATGTGCGATCTATGTCTTAATTAAAAATCATAAAAGAAACTAAAAAACTTCTAAAATAGTTCTTATTAGATGAATTCAAGGTCAAAACTCAAGCTCATATGTAATAATTCTATTAGAAGCTAATTTAATACCATTGAAAACTGAATCAATGCATTAGTTCTTAACATTATACTTGAATAACAAAAATAGCAACAAGATCTCAAAAGAGATCATTCTAAAAGCTCAACAACAAGGATGGTTCCATGAATAACAATTGTGGCTTAAAAATGAGGCAAAATGGGGTATTGATAATATTGATGTAATAAAAAAATTAGAATAAGCTAAAAAATTTATTACATATAAAATTTTAGAGAGATGAAAAAAAAGGCATAAATGCCAAAAAATTTAACTTTAATAGAAAAATATTAGGGGTGGAAGACATGATAAAATAGATTATCTATATGCAATAATTACTATATCCATGAAAATATTAATTATGTAGCATCTGTATTCTAGATACCACTTTCCAATTGATGTATCTTTGATCTGAACCTTTGATGTCTTATTTGTTTAGCCTTTGCTTTGTTCTTACATCCTATGTTTTGAAGATGCTTGTTTATGATGTGTATATTAGGGATTAATACATAGTTAAGCCATGTGCTATATAATTACTTTTATACACATATTTTGGTATTTTAATTTATTTTTATTATACACATATGTGCATCGACCCCTTTATTGGAGTTCTGAGTAAGTAGGTATTAAGTAATGGGTTATTGGTACATGGGGTTCTATATTGGAAATATGATATGTTATATGATTAGGGAGGTTTTCATTATATTTGGAATATTTTCATTCCAATCTCGAGAATTATAGTAAAAATGTCATATTAAATTTATTGCAGAATTGACATTACTACATTATTATAAAAATTAGTGTTTTACATTCTTATGGTTGGAATTTTCTATTATGATGTAATGACTCTTATTTATCTTTCTATATTAAATATTTTTACAAAATCATTCTACAAATTGTTGAATCTCTTATTACCTTTTAATAACCAAGTACTCTAGCCTCATAAAGGATCAATTATGATTTTATTGAAATGAGGATTATACTATGCTAATGAACACTTTTCTTTAAGAAATTTATTAATTTAAATAATAATAGAAATCACTAAAAGGATAATATTAAATATCTATATAACTATATTCAATATGATTATCAAGATTTTCACTAACTTCTAAAAGTTCTCCAATGGTAATTATTAGATCATAAACGAAATTAATAATGTGATCATTAATAACAACCTAAAATGGTAATCTATTTCTTATCATAAAAAATAAAAACATTGAATAATATTTACAATTTATTCATTGGAACTTAATAGTTTCTCAATGCTAAATTCATCACTAATAGGATTTACAATATATATTAGTAACCTCCTAAGTAGGTAGGCATTTATAGGATTATTTGAATCACATTATATGGTTTGAATAAAGTTTCCTTGGTCCTCATTGAGAATTTTATCACATGTGTCATCAACCATCATGACATCCTCTTGTCTGTGCTGATTGTCATATATCTCAAAAAAGCATTGTAAAGACTTTTGGAAAATTGGAAGCATAGTCCTTTTGTGATAAAGCTTTTGCATTGTATCTAACATTAAGTGAATTTAGGCTTTGCATCAAGATCTTTGATGAAGTAATTTGTTATTCTTTCTACATTAGCTTACTATGTTGAAGACCAAAATGTATATTTAGTTTCATCCTTATTATGGACCTTTTGATATGTCAAAACATTAAGAAAATGGAAGACAAGGTTGTTTGTGTGTGTGTGTGTGTGATTATTATGCTTGAAGGATAAGAACTTGGATTGAGACAAGAAGGTTTGCAAAAGATCAAAGTTGATAAGGAATGAAGGAATGAAGAATTCAAAGTATAAAAGAAGGTTGAAGAAAAACATCTATGAGAAATAGTAGATGTCTTGGTAAAATTGAAAGATACATAGGCAAAGAAGTCTTTAAGAAACAATAGACATCTTTCATCAAACAAAGACATTTTCCCCAGACAAAGATGTTTTCACATAATGTAGGTCATTTTTAGAAAGACGTCTTTCTCTAGACAAAGACATCTTTCTAGAATGAAGACCAAATATAGAAATACATCTTAGGCATGAAGAAGATGTCTTCCATGATCATTAGCTAGCCACTGCACAAGTTCCAAGATGGATTTGAAAACATGGTGACTATAATAAGACATAACTCTTATTGGGAAATGTGCAAACTCTTGTATAATTAGTGTATAATCATTTGTCAATCATTGTATTCATTGTTACTTCTCATTGTATTATCATTTGTCCATTGTAAAGTGTGTTAGGGCTCAAAGTGTAAGGATCGGCAAACTAAGTTTCATTCATCCCTTGTAATTGTTGTTTTGCTTTGGACCTATGAGGTTGATGTGCTTCTTGCAAGAAGGCATCTTGCTTGAGCTTGTCGGGATCCTACAGGATTGAGTGGTTGGTGTTATGACATAACACTCTAGAGTGGAGCTCAAGATTGTAAAGGTTGTGGAAGCCTAGAAACCACATTCTAAGCTTGAAGGGACCTTGTGAGGTTGAGCGGTTTGTGCAATGTCACAAAACTTTGAAATGGGGCTTAGAGATTATACAGGATGTGGTACCCTTCAAACCACATTTGAGAGAAATAAAGTCCAAAGGTGTGCTTGCGATTTACCCTTCAAGTGTGGACTACCCAACTTGGGGAATCATGTTAAATTTGGTGTGTGTTTTATCCAAAGAATTTGAATTTTGGAAACTTATTTATGCCCCCCTTCTAAGTTCAACAATTCTCAAGTGGTATCAAAGCCTGGTACTCTTCTCTTTCATCATTAACTTCAAGAGTGAACAATGGAGGGGACATCTTACATAGAGCCACCCATGTTCGATCAATTTGACTTTGCATATTAAAAAGCTAGAATGCAAGGATTCTTTGAATCCATGGATTTTGAAGTGTGGAAGTCAATTCTTGAAGGCTACACTCTGCCTATCGACAGCTCCACCGATATCATCAAGCCTTGCAACAAATGGACACAAGAGGAGAAGGATAAGTTCATGTTCAAGTCTAGAGCAAAAAATTTATTTATATTATGCTTTGAATGAATCAAAATTTAATAGAATAGCTAGATGTAAAATAGCCAAAGAAATTTGGCAAATTTTAGAAGCTACGTATGAAGGTACCTCTATTGTTAAGCAATCCAAATTGTTAGTCTTGCAAAGTGAATATGATAGGCTTAAAATGAGAGAAGGTGAAAAGATAAAAGATTACTTCTCTAGAGCCAATGATATTGTTGTAGACATTAGGAGCACTAGTAAAGACTTGCCTGAAAGTGATGCGATCATTAAAATCTTGATAACTCTTCAACCAAAGTTCAAACCAAAGATCACAACAATGGAAGAAATTAGAGACTTCTCAACTCTAAAATTTGAAGAACTTCAAAGTGCTATCATTTCTTATGAAATTAATCTTATAACCAAAGGATCTATTCAAGAAAGATTCATTACCTTGAAGATGGCCTCTAAGGAGAATGAGATGAATGAGCATGATGAGAGTGGTGAAGATAAGATTGCCTTTCTCACTAGTGATGAGATGCGGTTTGCATCGGCCGCGATATCGCGTCCTTCCCTACGATATCGTGTACGCGATATCGCAGTCTGCCGCCATGTCTATAAATAAGAGGTAGGTCTCCCTCATTTGGGGATCCCAATTTTAGAGTAGCGAAGCTCTGGCAGTTTGATCCCTCCAGAGTTAGATTTTTCCCGTGTCCACCCACAGTGTGGTGAATGTAATTGTACGGTGTCTTTATTCGAGTGTGCCGTACTTGGACACGCACATGACCGGCAATAAAGATTGAGATTACTTCATCATTGCAGCATTCACTTAGTTTATCTTATTGTTATTTATTTAATGTTATTTATTGCTTTCATAGCGCGGTGTGAGTACGACTTAGCTACGAGTATCTATGGGTGTGTACGGCTAGTTAAGGAATTGGTTGCTCATCGCGATTAGTTCCTCACCCTTAAACTCCTAGAAGTGGAATGAGTACAACTTGATTACGAGCATTTAAATGTGACTGCTTGGTAGCCCAGTGGTGTAGCTAGGGGGATCTACGCTTGGTAACCCAGTGGCGTATTTGGGGTCTGCGCTTGGTAATCCCAGTGGCGTACCTAGGCCTATGCTTGGTAGTCCCAGTGGCAGTCGTGCACGAAGTCCAAGATGTGTACGGTTGATCAAGGAATCGGTTGCTCGTCGCACTTAGGCTAGATTAGATTTTCTTTACCCTTTTCCTCTTAGCTTAGATTAGTTAATATTATTTTCCACTGCCTTCAGGAGTAGCATTAGATTAGAACACATCATACACCTCATCTAGACTAAACCATACGTGACATATGCAAAACTAGTCTAGGTGGGAAGATAGCGAACTGCGACCTAAGGCTAACTATCTAGGTGCCACAACTAATCCATCTGCGGAGTTCGACCGGATCGCACGTGCGACGCTCGTTTCGTATGGTTGAGTGTAGGGGTACCTCGCCACTCATCAACTAGGAAGCTATAATGACTAATAATGAGAAGGAACAAAGGAACACATCAGTAAAGATTCAATCCATTCAAAGTAAATACAAATGTAAGAATTTTTTTAATTCTAATTTAGACTTCTCTTTCATAGAATGTTGGGTTTGTGGAGGAAGAGGCCATATGACCTCCAAATGTCCTAAAAATTTTAGGTTACAACCCAAAAACAAGTCCATTGATGAAGTAAAGAAAACCAACTTTTATACAAGTTAAGATGATGGGGAGTAGAGTGAGGAAGAAGTGGAGGATGATGCAAAAAATTCTCATCTCATTTGCATGGCCCTCACTAATAATGATGCTGATTTGTTAGATGATGATCATAATGATGATGAAAGTTTTGATCTTTTATGCAATGAACCTCTATCATTTCAAAGTCTTTCTAAACAACTCTCATTGTTGAATAAACAAGTCAAGTCTAAAGATCAGGAGATATCATTGTTGAATTTGATTGTTTCTGATCTTTTTAAATAACTCTTAGACCTAAGGGCTAAGAATGAAAAGCTAACCTCATCTTTACAATAGGCTAAAGTTGAGGTTGTAGATGTCAAATTAATAAATGAGAGATTGGCAAAAGAAAAAGAATCCCTTCAAATGATCTTAGGACAAGGAAGAAGTTCACATGATAAGAGTGGTCTAGGATGTTTTACTCAAGAAAATTCATCACCTACAAACACATCCCAAACAAATGATCCTCTTAAAGAAAAAGCTAGTACATCAAAATCCGAAGAAGCACCCATATATCAAAAGGATCTTGAAAGGTTTGATTATTTGTTTTTTGTTGGCCGATTACTAGTCAAAATTTGGTAACGCTATATTTTTGTGCATAACGTTGACCAATGTTGACTTTTCTACGGCCCATTTCGGTAACGCAACTTTGTGCATAACGCTGACATAACGCAACTTTGTGCATAACGCTGACATGTAACTAAAATTACAAAGGTCGTGATTTTCTCACTAAAATTACAAAGATCGTGATTTTCCCAGGCCATTTCGGTAATGCAACTTTATGCATAACGCTTACGTCGTGTTATGAAAAGCTATGTTGCTGCATACTTCTCTATTTACGAACCATGCCTTTGCCGTCTGCATTCAAGAGTCTCCTCTTGGAACAATCTCTATTTACGAACCATGCCTTTGCCGTCTGCATTCAAGAGTCTCCTCTTGGAACAATTGGTTGTTTGTGTCCACCTATCGGAGTCAAACTGTTATTTATATAGGAAGCAATCGTGGGCGATGCTGAGCGTCTAGAACAGCGCAAGAGTGTTCAAATTTGAGGTTGCAGGCGCGTTGCTGCTGTCGCGCTGGTTCTGGGCGGCCACGAGATTCGTGGATCGGAGGCTCCCATTTCTTCAAATTCCGTCGGTTCCAGACGTAACGGCTGAGCGGTTCGGCGTTCACGTGCTGTTCGGCGTCCATGCGGAGGGCCCCCACGGAGCAGATCTCGTGCGGCAGCTCTGGTGTTTCTGCCATAACCAGGCCAGAAGCTGCTTCGCAGACGGAATCCGTTTCCTGGCCGTGGAATTGGCCAGCATGGATCCGATCCGTCCCCTGATTCCGCAGTGGCCAAAGCTCTCCGGACGTAATGGCGGAGCCGCCCTTGCAGATGTTCGTGGATCCTCGAGATTTGAGAGACTGAGATTTGTTTTTATTTTTTTCTTTTTCTTTTTTGGGTTTCGATTTTACGTTACGTAGTAGTAGGTCGTATTACCGCTGTCAAATTAGGATCAAGATCCTCAAGATCATCAAGACGCTGCAGCACCTGCCGCTACTGCGAAATTTGAGGTGTGAAGACTGAGAGAGGTGTGAATAATTCGGACCAGGAAAGGGCGCAGAATGGTACGCTCTCTCTCTCTCTTTCTCTCTGTGGGTGTTTTCTGTAATTTTGTTTTTCCGGAAGTGGTTGGATGCCGAATTTGCAGTTTTGCACAGTGAAGTGAAATGAATGAATGAATGATGATGAAGAAGATAATATTATAAACGATGATAATATTATAATATCATTCTTTACGAAGCACGCGGCAGCGATTGCGGCTCATCTTCTTCGCTCCTCCTCTCGGTGCCTTCCTGTAACGCAATTCGCATCCGTTAGTGGAAAATACTCAAAGAAACAAGAACTCTGTGTCGTCCTCGAAAATTATTGAAGAAAGAAATCTCAATCGACAAAGGAAGAAATCTTTGGCACAAATAATCGAAGAAAAAAATAAATTTTACTTGAAAATGATCGAAAAAAGCCTGAAGAAATTTTACTCAAAAGTGATCTAAGAACTCGAAGATAATCCAACCAGAAATTTTCTTCTCGTTCGAAGGAATAGAAGAGATTCGTTATTTAAAAGGAAATCGGTGAGGGGGATGATTGCATACCTGTTGGAAGAGCAAGCGCTGGGGTCAGGCTCAGGTTGGGGCATGAGAGAAAGGTGAATTGTGCGAGCATGCGGAAAACGTTATTCGATACGGTGCCTGCGTGTGCGTGCAAAGGAGACCAATGGCGGAGCAAGCACAGAGCAGGTGAATGAATGATGGGTCATCGTCTGTGCTACAGCGGCAAAGTTCTGCATGCTACTGCTGAGAGAAGAAACAAAGAAGCATCATCTCTCATTCATGTGCTTCTGGTGCTGCTGCTATTTTTACCTGAAAAACATCAGGCACATTTGCTTCATCTTTGTCTTTGTCAGTAGGTGTGGGGCGGACAGTGGGCTCTCCTCTCCTCTCCTTTGTTGTCTCATGCCGTCACTGCCTCTACCAGGCTGCCCCTGTCCCTGCCCAGATTTCATGTCTGGATTAAATGTTGTCGCACTGCTGTGTTTTTTTCTAAAGTGCCTGTATTTTCGCTGGCCATGTGTTAAATACGTCTTTTAAATACATGCTTCAACCAGCCGAACTGACTTTACTTCAAGTGCTACACCCAACGATTTAACGTGAGAAAGCTGTGCGTCAAACTTTTGATAAATTTCAAATATGCCTAGGTGAGTTTCTAAGTTTAATTTAATATTTTGAAAACTAATAACTACTGCGTAGCTTAGTGTTGATATACAATGTGTAACTTATTCTACTGCCTAGGTGACTTATTCTATAAATGCCAAAATTTATGAATTATAATGCAAAATGCTAATTGAAGTTCCAAAGTTTATATAAAATTACTAAAGTGATTTACTAATTGATAACCTTTCCTACAAAGCATCAAGTGTAGACATATGGACAGTAAATTGGAGTAGCAATTGAGGAATAACACCTGTAGGTTAATGTAATATTAGGAAGCTATCTCAAACAAACTATTTTCATTAAATGAAGCCTCTAGATGTAGTCGTTAAGCATTTGCTAGAAGCATTTTAAAACTACCATTGAATTAATTCAAAAAATCTCACCCATGTGCTATTTAGTGATGCCAAAGGTTTTTAGAATTAATTTCAAAATGAAATGTTTAATTACGTCCAAAGCACAAAGAATTTGGAAGACACTCAAATTTCTTTTAGAAGGTTTTGACATTATGATCATGGCTATTGAACACCTCATTAAGAAAATTACCCAAAATTGATATCTGAATTTGAACTTTTAACATAGATATAGCAAATTTAGACAATATGGTGAATTTTGTGGGTGTCCTATGAATCCTCTGCCAACTCATCCAATGAAGGCTATAGATGATGGAAGTTGAATTTTACCTTTTCTAGATCACATATTTGTCCTAAAGAGATGTCAAATTTACTTTGTACTCTTGACCACTTTACCACTTTAATTTATATAATCATATCTAATATAGTAAATAGATACCAAGTTTTTGTTAAAAGATTGAAGTGCAAATATGTAATGCATTAGGATTCTAAAAGAAGCCTCATTTTTTGGAGCATACTTTTTTGGTAAGGCTTTCTAAAGAAAAATAACTAACAACTACACAAGATTGGTGGAGGGTTCAAGAATGATCTCATTCTTTTCTGTCAACTAATTTTTAACATTTTGAATGTTAGATCATTTGTAACTATACATTTTCAATTACGCAAGTTTGTACATTGATCATTTCTGCTATATTACAACATGTTTATGATCATTCAATAAAGCATTCCATGGTCTTATAATATTTCTATCTATTATGTTTAAATCATCGCTGCAACAGAAGACAACTGGCGATCACTAGCTTAGTTATATATTTATAATATATATCTATAAATTGGCCGATAGAATCTTATTAGTTTACAAGTAAAAAGTTCTTTGAGTAAAAACTTTCACGACTTCTGGATGAAGAACAAGATTTAAAAATCCAAATTTTCATGCCTTCTAGACGAAGAACAAGAGTTCTCTACCTTATTTTTCCTAAGGATGGGTTTTTTGAAAAAAAAAATTCCATGAATTAGTGTATGCTCTCACTCTCGACCAAATTTATGCTCTCACTCTCAACAAATTCGGTCGAGGGTGAGAGCATACACTAATTCATGGAATTTTTTTTCAGAAAGCCCATCCTTAGGAAAAATAAGGTAGAAAACTCTTGTTCTTCGTCCAGAAGGCATGAAAATTTGGGTTTTTAAATCTTGTTCTTCGTCCAGAAGTCATGAAATTTTTACTCAAAGAACTTTTTACTTGTAAACTAATAAGATTCTATCAGCCAATTTATAGATATATATTATAAATATATAACTAAGCTAGTTCTAGTCACTCATAGTACCATAGGAGGATTTGGTGTTATTATTGTCATAAGTTAGGATATAAATAATGGGATTTCAATCTTAAATATTATCATGTAAGTAACTAGTTATATCATAGGACACCTTGGTCTTATCAAAGTGCATCGAGAAAGGGTGTTGTGTAGGATCACAAGTGAGATTGAATGTCAACTCAAAAGACCAAAGTAGCAAGAAAAGAATGGAGAATTAAATAATAGGAACAAGGGAATTAGAACACCCTTATCAATAGATTCATAAATGGAAGCCAAGATTTGGACATTGGAGAAGTTTGGTTGAGAAGAGAATCCTCAAAAGAGGAAACTCATTCTCTAGCCCTCTAAACATCATGAAATTTCAACAGTGTCATAGGTAAGTAGAGGTAAGTTTTCTTTTGTTTTTAAGCTTTCATTAAGACTATAATTCATTGGTAGCATTTCCCAATCCCATCCAAATTTTTCCAAAGATGTCTCTCAAAAGATGTCTTCATGTAAACAAAGAAACCTCTCTAATTTTCTATTTGTCATGGGTAAGACATCTACTGTGAATTGTAAACTTGGGAAAGACATCTTTCTCTTATAAAGGAAGTCTTCTTTTTCATTCAAAGCCCTCATTTTCCACCACTATAAAAAAACAAAACCCTCATTTTTGTTGTATTCCTTTAGATCTACTCCACAAAGATGACTAGGGCTCCATCATTTGCAACACTTTTGTCAAAAATAGCCCACAATAAGATTAGAATGTCCAAGGCACCATCCAAGAAATATTTAAGAGGAAGTTCTAATAGTGCACTGCCCTCTTACACATCTTAGTTTTGTAGCACAAGTGCACAACATAGGTTTGAGGAATCTTGAACCACTAGCATCACTTTTTAATGTTATCTTGCTTTTCTAACTTATAGACAACATGCCCAAATAGAGT
Source organism: Gnetum montanum (assembly GCA_015680685.1). Classification (NCBI taxonomy): domain Eukaryota; kingdom Viridiplantae; phylum Streptophyta; class Gnetopsida; order Gnetales; family Gnetaceae; genus Gnetum; species Gnetum montanum. The sequence continues at coordinate 21,808 of MNCI01004758.1, forward strand.
ATTTCAAGCTTTTGAATTAGAACACTCTCATCACTATGAATTTTCTAGTCCCTAAGCTGCTAATTAGAGAATTTTATTATAATATTGTTGTTTCTGATGCTATTGTAGGGGCATTCACATCAACAGTTGAGGAAATTGTTGTTGAGGTTTCTCTCTAATTTGTGAATGCAATTCTAGGTATTTCTAGTCTTGATGTCTTATGAGTAACCATTGACATCATGCATGATATTTATACAAATGGTATAATGCCTATAGCACATGATGGATTCTATGATGTATTGTTTGACAGAGACATGTCTTTTGACAAGGGACATATTGAGAGAAGCAAGATGATTCTTGATGCCTCCACCCTATCTCTTATTATTCTATATAACATCATGTTGAAAGGAGGTAGTTATAGTTATTTGCTACCACCTAGGGTTTTGTGCTCAATTGTCTTCTTACAGGTTGACTGTTGGTTTCATGGCTTACTCTTTGCTGAGACATTTTAAGTTTCTATGTCAAGGAGATAATCCTTGGATACCCCTACCTCATCAGTTTGTTGATTTTCTAGAGGGGTGTACCTACTCTAGAGTTACCTTTGATTAAAAGCAAGAGGAGTCTCAACGTGTATGTTGAGAAGAGGAGTACTTCCCATGTAGCAGAACTAGGACCTAGCACCAAACCTTTGAAACAAAAGAAGAAAGCATCTTCACAATTAAGATAATCAAAATTCATGAGTGCTTAGATTAGTCCATCATTGAATAAGCTTCTTTAGCCCTTTACATGATCCATTAGAAAGCTTAGGAGGAACCTCTCTTACTTGCGTAAGAGTTTGGATGCAACTAGGATTCCACCTTCCTCTGATGGATAAGTATTTGAGGAAGTGACTACTCCTTCTATTTCTAATAGTGAGGAGGATGTTCTTGCTTCATCAAGGCACTCTACAACACTTGGACCCTCATGTGCATATAACTTAGGGATGAAGTCAGATTTAGAGGCAAAGGCACCCCCCCACCCCCTCCCCTTAGCTAGTGTTAAGGGGGAGCATCATGCTCCCATGCAATAGCTAGAGCACCATGATCTAGTTCCATCTTCTGCTAATGTTGCTAGCTATTTTGAGAAAAGGGCTATGGAGAGCATCTTTGGGACCATGTCCTAATGGATATTAGTATAGTAGCCTCTAGCTTCATTAGCTCCACCAACTTCCTCTTGGTTTTAAGTAAAGCTTCATTCCAGGTGGGCTTTCGTGTAGTAGGTTGAGTCCTTTGATGAGGATACAAAGAAATCAAGTTGTCCTAGCACCAATAGTGATGAAAATAAGGAGAAGACTTATCATACATCACAAGTACTAGAAGATTTAGAGTTTGAGGATGTAGTTGAGGTTAGTGATTGAGACCTCAGGGGGTTGTTTTCCTTTTGTTAATGTTTCAAAAAGGAGGAGACTTATTGTCCATCATGAGTAGCAGAAGATTCAGAGTTTGAGGATGTGATCAAGATTAGTAATTGAGACCTTAGGTGGTTGTTTTTCTTTTGTTAATGTTTCAAAAAGGAGAAGATATTTTTTGATTTTCACATGTGATTTTGGGATCTTGCACATATGTGACTGATGTGATATGACAGTTGCAGACAGTTGTACTCTAATATGATTATGGACAGTTTTGTATGATATAGTTTGTAGATACATTATATATAGATGGTGTTTTCCCTTGTTATCTTTGTGTGGTATACCTTACTCTTTATTTTTAAATTTACCATACTATCGAACTTCCAATCTTATCCTAATCCCTAGCTACCATAGGAATTTATCTATCTTACCACTTTCATTGGTCTATTTATATGCTTTATCCTTTTTGGTTATATCCAAAAAAGGGGAGAAGTAGCTCATGTGTTATAATATATTAGGACAAAGCTAACCCATTTTCTTAAGTTTTGAACATTACCAAAAAGGGGGAGATTGTGAACCTTTTGGTATGTCAAAACATTAGGAGAAATGGAAGATAAGGTTATTTTTGTATGTGTATGTGTGATTATTATTCTTGTAGGATAAGAACTTGAATTGAGACAAGAAGGTTTAAAAAATATAAGAGTTGTTGACAATGAACAAAGAATTCAAAATGAAAAAGAAGGTTGAAGAAAGACGTCTTTCAGAAATAGTAGACATCTTGGAAAAATTGAAAGATGCATACGCAAAGACATCCTCAAGAAACAGTAGACATCTTTCATCAAAAAAAGAAATTTTTCCCCAAACAAAGACATCTTCATAGATAGCAAGCTAGTTTTAGAAAGACGTCTTTCTCTAAACAAAGATGTCTTTACAAAATGGAGATTTCAAAAAGACCTCTTTCATCAAACAAAGACATCTTTCCAAAATGAAGACCAAATATAGAAAGACATCTTAGGAACAAAGAAGACATCTTTCATGATCATTAGCTATCATTAGCTAGTCATTGCACAAGTTCCAAGATGGATTTGAAAACATGGTAACTATAAGAAGACATTACTCTCATTGGGAAATGTGCAAGCTCTTGTACAATCAGTGTATAATCATTTTTCAATCATTCTATTCATTCTTGCTCATCATTGTATTATCATTTTTCCACTGTAAAGTGTGTTGTACCTCAAAGTTCAAGAATTAGCAAACTAAGTTACATTTATAGCTTGTAATTATTGTTCTCCTTTGGACCCTACAGGGTTGATGTGCTTCTTGTAGGAAGGCATCTTGCTTGAGCTTGTTAAGATCTTGCAGAATTGAGTGGTTGGTGTTGCAACACAACACTTTGAAGTGGAGCTCAAGATTATAAAGGTTGTGAAAGCCTAGAAACCACATTCTAAGCCTAATGGAACCTTGCAAGGTTGTGTGGTTGATGTAGCATCATGTTAAATCCCAAAATTGGTAGTTTTTTAATCTTAATTATATATTGTTAATTATTTAATTATTGTTTAATTAATGTTTATTTTAGTTATTTTAATTTGTTTTAGTTTATTATATTTTGGTTTATTATAGTGATGAGTATTAATTTATTATTATTAGATTATTATTAGTTTTGGTTTATTAGTTTTTATCTACTAAAGACTCAAACTAGAGGTGCATGTTTTTGTTGTTGGGTAGCTATGTGGTGGCAATTGAATAATCCAATTTCTTGATCTATACTGGTGTTATATTTTTTGGTTTCTAGTTTTTTTTTCTTTTTTTTTCTTTTTTTTGTAGTAGTAATAGAAATGCATGTTGAGGATTTATGGCAATAATGGAGTTGTAACTTGGATGTTGGCACTACGATGTGGGTGTGCTACTCCATCAATCACATTCTTTGACCACACAACTATAGTTTTTTCCTACATGTTACCTTGATGGAGATTTCCATTTTTCTATAGTGGATGTTACATGGGTAATGAGGTGTGGTTCCCAACCATTTGTACAGCTACACATTTCTATAGTTGTTACCTGTGCATGGTTGGTGGGAGCTGCACGTTTCTTTGCCATGTGGTGACAATGGACATTAGTAATTGCCATGTCCATTATGCATGGGTGGTGGCTCCTCATGTGCCAAACAAGCTCTTATAAATTCTCTGGCTAGATGCAACAAAGGATAGAGAATAAAAAAAGGATATGAAGAAACAAAGAGAGGATACTATTGAGAGAACCACACCAAATTAGAATTTTTGTTTGTGCATAAAATTGTGAAAGAAGAGTGTTGATGCTTTGTGACAATTGATAGCAAATAATGTTTTAAGATTTTGAAGTTTTTGCACTACGGAGACAACATAGCAGAGCCACAAATTAGGTGACATCTCCTTTGTAATCTTCCTAATTTGCATAAAATTATTTAAATTCACTTTGGTTTAATTAACAGTATTCATTTTTGAACTTAATGTTAGAACCTACAGTAAATATTGTTGATTTTACTTATGGGGTGACAACTGTAAGTGTGGTGTTCTCAGTTGAATCTAGATCTAATCATTAGTTCTATGTCTTGATGATCTTTTGACTTTAAATTGCTCCTCCATGGGATACACTTTGTGGGTTAGTCATAAACGAAGTGACAATTTCTACAATGAAAGAAATAAAGATAAAGATTAAAGGTGTCTAGCACCAAATTTTGCATGGCTTGTCAATTTGGTGCCATTTCTAGGAAGGTTGGCAAAGTTAATTCTGCATATTTTAGTTTCATTTTGTAATTTCATATTCTAGGTACATTTTATTTTATTTTATTTTATTTATGTTTCTTTTATTTAAGTAATTTAAGAAATGGTTTCTTTTACTTGTTTTTCTTGCATTAAAAAATCCAAAAATAAGGAAAAATCCTAGGAATAAGCTCCTCTTATTGTACAACTTGCTAAAACTGTTTAAAAAGCTGCAATTAAAGTTGTGATAGTAAGAGTTATTAAATCAATTTGTAAATTATTAGGAATGGTAGCCCATGAATCTTCCAACGAAGAATGTTCCTGTTAAATGAAACCAACAAAACAACCAAATAAATGGACATAAATTCAACCTTCTAGAAGCACTCTTAGCCTTTATAAATGTACAAAAGTCACTCAAAAGCAAGACCAAGAGGAACCGATACAATCAAGATTTGATTTTCTTCACCTTTGACAACACAAAATCCCAAAGAAAAAAATAACATAATTTTTCTATATCTGTTAATCCTCTATTTGATATCCCAACTACAACCATGAGTTTAACTACAAGGGTAGGGTCTCAAAATCTAAGTACTACCCCAATATCAACTTATGTGACCACAATTGGAGGTATTACCCAACCAATGAGTACTTTGAATTTACAAACTCATTGATCAATCTCTATTTCTATACCAATCCTATAGTAACCCCAATAGTAACATCTACTTACATGATGGGATCATCTTCACATCATACATCTCCCCCATTTTCCTTAGATTCAATTCCTCTCTCCTTTGGTAGTTTGAGTTCCAATGTTCCAATTGGTCAACCCTACCCAAGGCAAACCCTTAGGGAGTTATTAAATCAAAGAACATCCATTATACCTCAAGGATCATTAGTTTTTTCACAATAAAGAGATGTAGAGGTTAAAAATATTCATTTATTACCTATCTTTAAAGGAATAAATTATGAGGATATGATTACCCACATAAGAGAATTTGAAACAACACTAGCCATGTTAGCACCTTAGAGTGGGGATAGAACTAAGATGATTGCCTTTAAATCAACCTTAAAGGACAAAGCTAATTTTTGGCTACAAACCCTTAGAAGACAAATTATTTCATGGGATAAATTTAAGAATGCTTTTCTATAAAGATTTCTTTCTAATGATAGGCTGTATTCATTAAGGAAACAATTAATGAGTTTTATGCAACATGAGGATGAAGACTATGAGAGTACCTTTGATAAATTTAAAGGATTATGCTTAAAAAATCCAAACCATGGATTCCTAGCTCATCAGTTAATTCAAATATTTGTAGAAGACCTATTACCTTATTATAGGAAAAATGTTGACTTTGCATGTGGAGGAAATATTTTGAATGTAACCCCTGTAGATGGTTGGAGAATTATAGATTCATTAGTAAATCAAAGTAAACATTGGCCTAAACCTAATATTATGCAAGGCATGACTTAACAAATAGAATAGTTAGATAAAAAAGTGGATGAGTTAACATGATTAATTAAAAAATAAGCTCATGGAATTCAAGGAGAAATGTGCAACATTTGTGGTAGTCCCCAACATGACCAAACAACCTAACCAGCCTTGTTCTATTGTCAAAAAGAAATGCAAGACTCAGTAAAGGCTTTTTAACAATTTAAGAGCCAACCAATAATGAACTTTCCTTAATGACCATTTTACCAACATCAATATCCTCAACAATATCTTCAAAATAACTTTAGATCATTTAAGAATCCAACTAATGAACACTTGGATAAAATCACCCAAATCCTTACTTTCTTCATAGAAGAAAGTAGAAAATTCATGAGTGAGACTAGAAGGAGATTTTAGGACTTAATGAAAAATGAATTACCATCCCAACCTAAACCAAATCCTACGTCTCAAAGAAAGGGTAAAGAGAAATTACAATCCATCACTACAAGGAGTGGAAAAAAAATTGGACCTAAACCCCAAAAGAAGGTGAGATTTTAGGTGGTAGGGGCACAAGAAGAAATTCAGCCACAAATAGTAAATGAGGAAGATCAACCAACTAGGGAAAAGAACAACCATTAGTCTCTAGGGAACCAGTTTTACCTCCTTTCCCTAAATGATTACAAAAGGATTTTACAATTAACGCCCATCTTGAAAAAATGTTTAGTGAATTGTGTTTGCATATCCCTTTAGAACAAGAAGTAAAAGACACATCTTTACATCAATAATTAAGGGAATTATGCACTAGGAGAAGAAAGGAAAAAATTCCTAAATAGGTTTATTTGGTTGACAATCTTTCTCAACTTATACAAAATCATGATATTTCAAAATACTAAGAATGCCCTATCATCCTAATCAAAATAAATGGCCAAGTAATTAAAAATGCCCTATTGGATTTAGGAGCCAACAGTAATATCATGCCTCTTGAAATGGATAGGTCACTTGATATACAAGATATCAAAGGAGTAAACATGATAATATCATTGGATGATGGTTCAAATGTAAAATCCATAGGAATAATAGAGGACTTAATAATTGAGGTAGAAAAAGGAAAATACCCAATTGACTTTGTTATTTTGGAAGTAAAAGATCCTAATTGTTTTCCTATTCTATTAGGTAGACCTTGGTTAGCAACAACTAATGTGATAATTAATTGTATATTTGGACAACTTCAACTTTCCTCTGCCAATCTTACTTTTATACTAAAATATATGATAAGGTAAAAGAAGATCATTTAAATGTAGACTTGAAGGAAGCAAGAATGCTCTACACTTTACCCACTTCAGCAATGGCACAAAATAGGAAAATGTTAGTGTTGAATAATTTTGAGGAAGGACCTTTAGATCCCTCAACTAAATAATAACAAGATCTCCTTGACCAGATTTTGAATTTGGGTTCAAAGACTATTAGAAAAATAATTCAACCAACAAATAAAGATTTCTTGGATCTTAGAGAACTACCTAGTACACTTAAGTATGTTTTCCTAGATCATAATAAACCATTAATAATAAATTTTCAACTTGCTAATGAGCAAGAAAGAAAATTATTAGAAGTTCTATATAGAAACTCTAAGACATTTGCATGGAGTTGTGAGGACCTTCACCAAGGAATCTCACCCAACATTTACCAACATCATATCTATCTAGAGGACAATATAAAACCAATAAAAATTTCCCCAAGATGAATTAATCTAGCCTTAAAACAAATTGTTAAGGATGAAATTTCAAAACTTTGGAAAGAAGGAATAATTTGTCCAATCGCTAATAGTGAATGGATAAGCCCCATTACTATAGTATCAAAAAAGGATGGAAATGGAGAGTTTGTGTAGATTATAGAAGGTTAAACCAAAATACAAAGAAATACCATTTTCCATTACCATACATAGATCAAATTCTAGAAAAATTAGGACATGAATATTATTGCTTCTTGGATGGATTTAGTGGTTACAATCAAGTAGCCATTGCCCCTGAAGACCAACGTAAAACAACCTTTACATGTTCTAATGGAACTTTTTCTTATAAATGTATGCCTTTTGGCCTTTGTAATGCACCAGCTACTTTCCAAAGAGCCATGATCTCAATATTTTCTGACATGTTAGAAGATTATGTTGAATTTTTTATGGATGATTTTTCAATCTATGGGAATACTTATGATGAAACTTTACAACATCTTGAACATGTCTTAGATGTATTAATAAAAATATAAAATTAAGTTGAAAAAAGAGTTACTTGATGGTTATGAGTGACATACTGTTAGAACATGTTATTTCTAAAGATGGAATAAGGATGGATGATGAGAAAATAAGAGTCATATCTATACTTGTAGCTTCAAATAATTTATAGACTCTTCATCTTTTCTAGGACATGCTGGGTATTATAGATGGTTTATCAAAGACCTTTAAAAAATTGCTAAACCATTATACATGCTCTTAGAAAAAGATGTTTCCTTTGTTTGGACTAATTACTATCAAGAAGAATTATTGGAATTGAAAAAATGAGTAACCACAACCCCAATATTAAATGCACCTAATTGGGATTATCCATTTGATCTAATGTGTAATGCTAGTGACACAATAGTAGGGGTAGTTTTAGGACAATACATTGATCATAAACCATGAGTGATTTATTATGTGTCCAAAAGTTTACACCAAGTCCAAGTAAACTATACAACTACAGAAAAAGAATTATTACCTATTGTATATGCTCTAGATAAATTTAGACATTATTTAATAAGATATAAAACTAGAGTACATATTGATCATTTAGCCATTAAATTCTTAGCGACCAAAAAATTAGAAAATGTAAGAATAATGAGATGATGCTTATTACTCCAAGAATTTGACCTAGATATTTTAGATAAAATAAGAAGAGAAAATGTAGTAGTAGATAATCTTTCAAGGTTAGAAACTACTGATGAGAATCAAACACAAGGAGCTTTTCATGATGAATTTTTTTATAAACACCTTTTCTTTAAAAAAAAAAAAAGATCCTTGATTTGCTGATATAGCCAACTATCTAGCCACTATGAAAACCCCTACCAATTGGACTAAGGAAGAAAAGAAATCTTTTTACACACCATATCTAGGTACATCTAGAGTAGTCCATATCTCTATCGAATCTGTAAGGATAACATCACAAGGAGATGTGTGGCTGAGAATGAACAACAAGAAATTCTACAAATATTCCATGATGATTTAGGGGGTGGCCACTTTGATGGCAAATGTACTACTATCAAAATCCTTCAAAGTGAATTTTATTGGCCCTAAATTTTTAAAGATGCACATATCTATATGCATGAATGTGATAAATTGTAAAAAAATGGGAGCCATAACAAAAAGACATGAAATGCTCATAAACCCAATTTTAATAATAGAACCATTTGATGTGTGGGATATATACGTTTTAGAACCATTTCCACCATCTAATGGATGTCAATAAATTTTGGTTTGTATCAACTATGTCACCAAATGGGTAGAAGCAAAAGCCACCCAACAAATGATGTTAAGGTTGTTGTAGCATTCCTTAGAGAAATTATTTTAACATGTTTTAGAACTCCACAAGCAATCATTAGTGATTAAGAAATCCATTTTTTCAATAAAATCATGGAAAAATTCCTTAAGTCTTGTGGTATCCAACATAAAATAGCTACTGCCTATCATCCTCAAACAAATGGCCAAGTAGAGAATGCTAATAGAATTATCTTGAATATATTAACAAAAACTATATGTAGTAAAGGAAAAGATTGGTCTAAAAAATTGCAAGATGCACTTTGGGCTTATCAAATTACCTATAAATCAAGTTTAGGATATTCACCTTACCAATTGGTTTTTGGTAAGTTATGTCTATTACCGGTTGAACTTAAATATCAATCTTTACGGTTAGCCCAACAACTCAACTTTGATGAAGACATGAATCAAGCTACTCGAACTTAATGAAATGTAGTTGCATTCTCTTGAAAAATAAAAAATTGTAAAGAAAAAAATGAAGACATTACATGATAAGAATAGTTTTTGAAAAAAAATTTAGTCGATGATAAAGTTCTTTTCTACAATATGAGATTATATAAATTTCCAAGGAAGTTAACAACTAGGTGGGAAGACCCTTATTTAATTATTTAACCCCATGATAATGTAATTATTCACATATCACCTATTGATGATTCCTCAACTACATTCTTAATTAATGAACAAAGACATAAGTTATATCATCAACATCATATTGAGAAACCTGGAGAAGATGAACTTGTAGAGCTAATTGACCCAACTTATCCTATAACTAATGAATTACATAACAAAAATCCATTAAAAGTATTAGCTCTTAATAATTACCTTCAAAAGGACTCTTATGTCATAAAAAAACTATAAAGTAGTCTACAACGTTTACCTTGCAAAATGTAGAGGGCAATAGGAAATTCTATTGTTAGTTGGGACTATAAAGAATTTCGTAGCATCATGTTTGGAATGGAAGGAAGAAGGAAAACTCCTCCTACCTTGAGACAAGTAGCTTTAAACCAAAAATCCAATTAAGGATGAGCCTTAGATTAATAAGTGTCTTACACATAATAAACTTTATTATTTTTCAACAATATTCTTTAAGTACAAGTTTCATAAGTTAAGGTGGCTACATAGCTTAGCTTAGGGTAATGCTTATTAGTGTTTGGTTTCTATTAAATACTTGATTGGATAAGTCACTAACATGGAAAGGATGTGTTATATTGGACCTAGTTTCTCTGGTAGCAAAAGGCATCTATCGATATCAAGCCATGTGAGCAATCCTTATAAAATGAAATTAACTCCCACAAAAACCTCATGGTTGAAGCTAGTTGGATATTGAATTTCTTGCGAAAAAAAAAGAAAAGAAAAAGAAAAAAAGATAGAAAAGAAAAGAAATAAAAGTAAGAAATAAAAATAAAAAAAATGACCCCACAAGAACCTTCAATCATGAGCTGAGCCCCACTCCCACAAGAACCTTACAGTTGGGGCAATGCTCCAAGCTCACAATTTTAAGCATCCTACAAGAACCCCCTTCTATAAGTAAAGTGTTTAAGGGATAGGCAATAATTACCAATCAAATCAAGGTGTCACTACCTTAGAACTAGGGTAAAACACTAACAGCGAAGGAGTGACTTTTTCATAGTTGGTATCTTAATCGAAACTTTCACTTTTAATCATTCCTCTTACTCTGTTATTTAGTTAATTTTTTTTGTTTCTTTGTACTTCTCAGATTATTTTTCTTTTTGCTTTTATTTTTATCTAGTTTTTACTATTTTCTATTCGTCTTTTCCAATTTTGTTATGTTCTCTTCCTATTTTCTCTTACATGGTCATCTCTCTAACTAGTGGTACTTTTGTTCATGTGTTTTCTTTGTGTTTCCCATCATGTCTTCCATAGGCATTAGTGGTCAAGATCCATATTATGGTAGCCAATGATGGATACTAACACTCGTTCACCCATTGCCTTTGGTTTCCTATTAGCTTGGCTATAGAAAATCCAAGGCAACTTTTTCTTTTGATATATCCATTAACCATATCTCTTTTTAATAATTTATATTTGCTAATTAACCTAGGTATGTTAGATACCTTAACTTAATTAGGGGAAGGGGATAACCAATTAATAAAATATATGATAGTAGGGTATAACCAACTTGGAAGCTAAGTCAAGATCAAGTTGGGAAATGAGTTAGATGTAAGTAATATATCTCAGATCCTTGAATCATAGGAAAGCTTTAAATTTTGAGTTTATAAGACATTCTTGCACTTAACAAAGCAGACATTGTGAGACAAGGTTAAGTTCAGTTAATCCTAGGTAGGACCTTCCTAACCGAGCTATATGTGAACTCATATCCAAGAATAAAAATTTATCATCAAAAGAAGAATAGGTATAATTAGTAAATAAATATTTGGACACTTAGGCAATAGAAAAATTTATTTTTGTTTTAATCTTTTTCTTATTAAATGTCTACATGTTTCCAATATGTTAAATTTTGAATGCTTAAAAAAATATATTGGAATAATTCTATTTTCTTATACATCTATTAATGTTTTATTTTATTTTATTTTCACCTTTATGATTAGGCACTAGCCAAAGGCTAGTCGGGGGCTATGTTAAATCCTAAAATTAGTAGTTTTTAAATCTTAATTACATATTTTTAATTATTTAATTAGTGTTTAATTAATATTTATTTTAATTATTTTAATTTAATTTAGTTTATTATTATTAGATTATTATTAGTTTATTAGTTTTTATGTACTCAAGACTTCAACAAAAGGCACAAGCTTTGTTGCTAGGTAGCTAAAGAATCCAATTCCTTGATCTATACTGGTGTTATATTTTCTAGATTTTTTTTTTGTGGTACTAACAAGAATGCATGTTGAGAATTTATGACTATAATGGAGCTGTAACTTGGACATTGGCATTACAATGTGGGTGTGCTGCTCCATCAACCACATTCTTTGACCACACAACTACAATTGTTTCCTACATGTTATCTTGATGGAGATTACCATTTTTCTACAGTGAACATTACATAGGTAATGAGCCATGATTTCCAACCATTTGTACGACTGCACATTCCTACAATTGCTAGTCAAACACATTTAATGTATCGCATAGGATTCTCCTTCTATATAGTGGTAAATCTAATATCTTAAATGATATCTTTCTTTCACATATAATGTACATTACATAAAGTAAGATATAAACACCACTACCCTATCCATTTCTTTGCTATGGTGTATTTCTTTAAAATAACTGTCTCCACAGTTTTTGATGAAATTAATCCTCTTTATTCTAAATACTATACTCCACCTCAAGATACTTGTAAATAATATCAATTTACTCACTACATTTAATATTACAATTAAGAGAATCCATGACTAATATTAAACTTGCCAAGATATCAAGAACAATAAGTATCCCAATGAAACATACTCCTTTTAATCTTAATGTTAATAAGAAAAATATTTTTGGGTAGCTATTAAATGTAATGCCTCATTGTTGTATCGCTCTTAAGATAATTTGTCTTAATTTCAACACCCCATCTTCTACTTTATATGATCTACTTAATTCAAATAGTAATGAAGGATCAAAAAATAATATGTTGAATGAAATTCTAGGATTGATTGTATCTTTCTAAAATAGTATTTGAATATTATGTCTTCTATTTCTTATTTTGGTTCTAAATTTCTTAAATCATTTCCTATGATAACATTTCCATCCACTAGAAGTAACACCTCATCATAGTATTTTAGTAAGCATACTACACTATAAATTTCTACTTCATTTCCTCTTCAAAGTAATTCTTTTAATTTATCTAATTGACAAGAATTAAAGCACACCTATTAAACATATTAGAACTCTACTAAGAGGACATAAATAGTAAACAATGAACTAATAAAATATCATTACTACAAACAATACTTAGCAAAATATAATAACTATAACACTTTTCTAATTTTAAATGATATGATATAATAAAATATAGAATCATACTTTGCTTTTTAGGACAATTGATAGAAATTTTACTTTGATCAATATGAACCTACGTAAAATTATAGATATAATTGAGCATATCCTTCACTATAAAAGTAGAAGACATTAAATTATTTACAAAATTTTATCTCATGGTTTGTTTTGATTTCTTTGCACTAACCTTTTTTAAGCCATTAACGATGGTGGGATTCTTTCCTAAAACATAAAGAATGCAATTCATCATGAAAATGATTTAATAATTTTATTAGTAGTAAACTGAACATACTTTATTATACCAACCTTATGCTTACTTGTAGAATCTTTCTTTGCTATGCCTTGTCCAAGGGTTTCAAAAGAGTTTCTTAATAAAAATTAGAATTCATAGCATTAACTTACCACCTCACTAAAGAAATTTCTTTTTAAATTTATCACATTAGTGATACATATAAACTCACTATGTCCTCATCTATCTCAATTTTCTCCTCATCATTAGAATCATTATTGGAGCTTTGAACATGTGTCTCCTTCTTATGTTTTTTTCATTGACATTTTAAAATTTCAACAATAATAGTATGTAATATATCATTTTGTATTCAATTTGAAATTAAACATCAATGAGAAAATACAAGTCTAACCTATTTAGAAACATCATCTCCTTCTTAATCTTCTTGTTAATTTTGTTCATCATCATCATCCAAGACATAACTCTTCTACTTATGATAAATGTATTATTAACAATAAGGGTATTTCAACATATCCTAATTACAATAAACTATATTATTCATCTAGTATTACTTCACACACTTTATCAATTGACCTATCCTTCAAACTTATTACTATATCCTTATATACATCTTTTACTTCTAAAATGATCCAATTCTGCTCCTCTACATATTTAGCATTAAATGACTTCACATCAATTACAATTAATAGCTTTGTTTTTGTAAACCATAGGAAATATCATAGATCATCATCATGTATAGAGATGATGCATATGTCCTTATATTCATGTAATGCTTTAAGGAGGTTGTTGCAACAGAATAATGATACAATGAAGAACATACCCTTTGTAATTGTTTCATCCTTCATTAAAAATAAATTGATCATACTACTCTAAAATTTGAATGATTTACAAAACTTGTAATCCATATCCTCTGGATAGTTGCATTCAGAAGAATATCTTTAATGGATTCCACATCGACTATATTTTTTTCCTTGATATTGTAGTCACCATATTCAAATGCATCTAGTATCTAAACTACTTCTATCATTGTGAAGAAATAGTAAATCAAAACATACACTATTTTATTCTTGTAGTGGTAACTTAAACTATATCTAAATGAGATATTACTTTATATATAGTCTTTAAAGTCATTTACAAAAAATTTAAATAAGTAATAGTACTCCAAGTCAATATTTTGCACTACTCTCGAAAACATAGCATTGTCCTTTATACAAATCCAAATAAATTCTTAAAAAAAATAAAAGACTCCTTAATAATTATGTTTTCAAAATCAAAAAAATAGTAGATAGTTGATTTCTCCATAGAGGAGAATTCCATTTCAGATTTCTAATGCATCAAGTCAACAAACTCAAGATTTTGTTGGTAGCAAAAAAAAAAAAAAAACTTCAACTTCCTTGATGGTTATGAACATTATTTTCTCTAAGGACAAAGACTTTAGGTGTTGATGTAGCATTGATTGCACATAAGGCATAAGCCTTAGTTTACCCTTAGCAAATCCCACATTACCAAGAAGATTAATAAACATATATTCATCAATTAAATACTTATTAGAACATCAGTATAAAGACATCAATAAATTTGGAAATTCAATCTTACTATGCTGAAAATGAATGAATAAATATTAAGTTATTATGATTCAAATAGATATTACAAAAATTATTCATAATAAGGTCTATGCATCATTCAACAGATGAATCTTTGCTGACAAAAATTGAACAAGATCCGATTTTAGTGAATGCGAATTCTTTATTTGATCACATTTCTGCTCTAGAGTGATCATTTTGTTAATTACTAATTTCCTTAGCTCATCCTTTCCTTTGATATGTTGAAAATACATCTCCCCAGCAAGTACCATATCTACACATTTTTCAATTTCATGTGAGCACAAACCTTGTAGCAAGTGAAAAAGATTTACACTCAAATACTTCATGTTGTTCTTCTTAAATTTTCATCAAAAGAAATCATAGGAAAACACTATAGTGTATCATTTTGATATATTATGAATATTTCATTTCATTTCTTAAATAGTGCATCATCAATGTGAAGAAATATTTTTCTTCCCTAAAGAGCCTTGAATGTTGGTACACTCTAGGATATGAAAGTATAAAGTTGGTGTAACACAACTAAACATATCAATATTTGTAAAATTATGAAATCAATATATCAAGTTAATTAAATATAACTTTTAGCCTCAAGAAATTATATCAATATTTGTAAATTTTACAATATATCAAATTATTAATGAGAAAAGTAGAAGACATGTGAAAAGATTCTTTATAGCATGCTTCATATCATCTCTCTCCAGTGTAATCTTAGCTACCTAAAATAAGTGTTGGTCATTTAGAATAAAAAAATGGACATCTTCAACATTAAGCTCTGTATCAATTAGAGGCATAAATCCCTTAGCACTAGACAATCTATATGCCATCAATATATAGTCATGAACAATAGTAATGAGATTCTTGGTCATTAGAAGAAGAGCTCCTTAACATACTTCATAATCATAGATCTAATTTTGGATTTGTCATGTGCCTACTTGCATTTGTTAATTTTGATTTGGTATCTTATTAAGAAATTAGGGTAGAAATATCCTCTCTGCATTTTTACTAACTTTTTTTCTTTATTAGCAACTCAAACAACTTTCTTACTTTGGAATTCTTATTTTTTTCTAATTTAAATGGAATGATTATGAGTGGCCCCTCAAAAAATACTATATGATGAATAGAAATAGATCTTAGTTGATGTGTAAGTATAAGCTCATTATATGAATTGTAGGATTGATTCATATGATTCCTATGTATAAAACAATAGACAAATTTCTCATCATCCTCCTCTATTAAGGAAACCTCTTTATAAATGTCACAACCTCAAGCTCTATAAAGTTAGAATCAACCTTTTCTATGCCATATCTTTTCATTATCGAAGATGAGTTAGTTCGATGTCCAAGGTCCTAATAAGAAACCTACCACCATGAAGTATTGCCTTCATGGAAGAAAGTAGCTACTCTAACTAAATGTACATAATGTCATTATTTTCAACGTAAGTTGCAATAACAATTCTCTCATCTTTGAAGGAATTTACTATCAATAGATCTTAAGAAAATATAAACATCCTTGTATCTTCCTTTAGGATATATATTAGTTAGGTACCAAGACTTAGTAGGATTTATTTGCATCTTTACATTTTGAATAATATTATTGATTTGATCCTACAATATAACTAATGTAAGGAATATACCATACAATACTAACTTTCTAAATCTATAGGTTTCTTATGTAACTAAAAATATAAATACATTCTGAAAATTTCTTAATGAAATGCAGGCCTTCAATGAACATACACAAATGAGAAACCTATATAACAATCATGTGTGTTATCCAATCCTTGCCAAATTATGCATAGACAAACAACTTACCTAATAACAGTGGATGATAATTCCTCCCAATCCTAGGAGGCCATGGATATTCATGAAATCTAGTCACTACAAAATAATGTAGAAATAACATAAAATTTATGAGAAACCTACATAACAATAGTGGGCAATACACCTCTCACAATCTCAAATCCTATAAGAATATGGTGGTTTCTTAATCACTACTCGAACATTAACATACATGTATGAGCAACCTAGATAACAATAGTGGGTGATTCATCTCTCAAAAAATGGAATCCTATAAGGATATGATGGTTTCTCAATAATTACTTAAATAGTAACATGCATGAATGATCAACATACAAAATTATGCAAACAAGAACAGACACATACGAGCAATCTATATAATAATAGTGGGTGATATGTCTCTCACAATATGAAATCCTTTAAGGATATGGTGATTCCTCAATTACCACTCAAATAGTAACATGCATGGATGAGTAACCTATAGAATCATGTAGACAATAACATGCACGTACATGAAATCTAGATAACAATAGTGAGTGATAAATCTCTTACAATATGGAATCCTGTGAGGATATGGTGGTTCTTTAATCACCACTCAAATAGTAACATGCATGAATGAGCAAACTACATAATCACGCAAACAAGAACATGCATGTATGATCAACCTAGATAACAGCAATGGGTAATATGTTTCTCAAAATATGAAATTCTCCAAGAAAATTATGGTTCCTCAATCACCACTCAAACAATAACATGCACAGATGAGCAACCTATAAAATCATGTAGATAAGAACATGCATGTATAAGCAACTTAGATAACAATAGTGGGCAATAGATCTCTCACAATATGGAATTTTTAATAAACACTCAAATAATAACATTCACAAAATAAAAACCTATAGAATCATGTAGACAAGAACATGCATGTATAAGCAACCTAGAGAACAACAATGAATGATACATCTTTTACAATATGAAATCCTATAAGGGTATGTTGGTTCTTCAATAATCACTCAAATAGTAACATGTGTGGATAGGAAATCCACAAAATCATGTAAAAAAGAACATGCACATATGAGCAACCTACATAACAATAGTGGGTGATATGTCTCTTACAATATAGAATCCTATAAGGATATGATGGTTTGTCAATCATCACTGAAATAGCAACATGCATAGATGAGAAACCTATAAAATAATTCAAATAAGAACATCCACATATGAGAAACCTACATAATAATAGTGGGTGATATGTCTCTCACAATATGAAATCCTATAAGTATATAGTAATTTCTTAATCACCACATAAATAGTAACATGCATGGATGAGCAACTTATAGAATAATACAAACAAGAACATGCACAGATGAGCAACCTACATAACAATAGTGGGTGATATGTCTCTCACAATATAGAATCCTATAAGGATATGATGGTTCCTCAATAACCACTCAAACAGTAACTTGTACACACAAGCAACCTATAGAATCATGCAAATCTGTTATGTGGTCTTTATGAATTATTTTAGATAACAAGGAAATTGATTCTCGAAGAAAAATTTAGAGAAAAATTGAAGGGTGGCTTGGCCAAGTAACCCTTAATTAGACCTATTTTGTGGTCTTTATGACAAGGATATCATTAATATAAATTGAGAATTATGTTAGATAACAAAGAAAGTGAGCATTGGAGAAAAATTTAGATGAAAATTGAAGGGTGGTTCAATCGAGCAAACCTCACTAACACCAATTATGTGGTCTCTATGATAAGAATACCATCAATATAGACTAAGAATTTTGTTAACAAACAAAGAAAGTGAGCTTTGGAGAAAAATTTAGATGAAAATTAAAGGGTGGGCTAATCAAGCAACCATCATTTAGATCATTATGTAGTCTCTATGATAAGAATACCATTAATATAGACTAAGAATTGTATTGGATAATAAAGAAAGCAAGCCTTGGAGAAAATTTCAGATGAAAATTGAAGGGTGGCTTAGTTGAGAAATCCTCATTTAGATTTGTTTTTTGTATTTTATATATGTATGAATTGAATCAAGCATATAACTTGAATGATAATTTATTTTATAGTTTTCTAAAAAAAAATAGTGACTATATTTTGATGTTCATAAAATGTATCATTAGAACATTTTATAGGGTTAAATTGGATAAATTGTAATTTTTTCCAAACTTTTTCATACTTGATTATATTTTTAATGTTTTTTTAATTATCTCATAGGAATTTATTTAACCAGTTAAATTTGATAAATAATATTAATTTCTAAACATTTTCATTAATAAGTGTTGAAATTATCTAGTAACAAATGTTTTAACGAATTTAATTACATAACATATCTTATTTTTCAATCTTTTTCTTAACTAATTTTAATCTTCAAATAATAAAACATGGTGATACCTAGGCAATTTCAATTAATTTAGAATTACATTATGTAAGGCATAGATCAATGATAAATAGATCTTAAGAACTATGTAAAGTAAATTGAAAATCAATAAAATCTCTATGTACTATGTAAATTATCATGAGAGAGAATATGACATAGTATAGTGATGGAAAAATCCTATGAAATCAATAATGATTGTGTAAATTATCATTACAGATAATATAGAACAAGCATAATACAACATGCAATGAACTTACCATGTCTATAGATGTCAAAATGAATGACAAGCAACGGAATCCTTGAAGAGGCAAATAGTAGAAGAGGAAATATTACTTTGAAATAATAGCATCACAACACATATATCAATCAATAATTTAAATTATACATAGTAGAGAAAATTAATGTGAAATAATAGCATTCAAACATATATATTAGTCAATAGTCTAGTTTATCAAAATCATGCAAATTGACAAGTCTATGAACATTCCACGATGAGAACAAGAAAAATTGATTTGTATAGAGTAATGATATAAAGTTGATTCATATAATTGCACAGCCTCCTTTAGTCATAATTACAATTGATATCATCATTCAATTTATATAATTCAAGTTACTTTGATTATTGTTGATTCCCATTTAACACTGAAGAATCTTATAAATATAATTCTAGTTTTAGAAGAGATATTCAATCATTTTAGCATAAATTTGATCAAAGATTATTAATGAAGATTTTAAGATAACTTGATATTAAACCAAATTACTCTATTTAATTGCAACTATGAAGTCCATTTATTGGACAACTCATGGGTATAGGAAACAAACATCATTGCCAAAGATATTTATCTTGAAAGGTAAGAATTAGAAGAAATAAAGGCTCCAAGAACATTTATCTTGGAACTTTTTATATTAACCCTATAATATTTGATAATTTCAATTCATCAAAATTAGGATAAATTAATTGTGCCTTTTATATAGTTTGCAAGTTTCTATGAATTTGAGAAAATGGAGTGGACAGTTCCTTAAAACATATATAAGCCTTAAAATCCAAAACACATTGACTCATTCCCTTCTCATAACAAAATTAACTAAATTTTATTTGTTAATGTAATATGTGTGACTCACTATATTAACTCAAGTTAAGGCTTGGGATGATATTTCACAAAAACCAAAATATCAAGTAGCACCAGGATTAATTATTGCACATTAGAAAATATAGTGTTTGTTACTTATCATGGGACACAGATCTTTTTGGAAATAAGTGTCCTAGTAGTAAAAAAAAATGTGTAAGTGTGAATAAATGAATACCATACTTTAGGTAGCCTATACATTATGATATAGTTCCTACAAAAACCTTCACCTATGTAGGTTATCTTTGCAAGCTATTAAATTTTTTATTCAAACCCTTATGACTTAATAAAAATTTCAATTTCTATGAATTTATGAAATGAAAAAACCCTAAATTCATAGAAAATGAAAAATAGTGCAAAAATTCAAAGAAAAACTGATTGCAATTTTTGAATTGGTAACCAAAACTTCAAAAAAATCATGGTAGAAATTTGAAGGATAATTCACAATGAATGTGTTACAAAATGAGATGTAATTATGTACTTGAAGTAAAGCACAAATTTGACTCATTGCAATAGTAATGTGAATGCTCAAAGAATCCTTAGAAACATACCCTCATCACAGCCCTTAGTAACATACCCTTAGAAATTTGTGGTAGCAATAGTCCTCTAATCAATGGTACTTCCTCAACAATCATTAGCGATCTATGAAACTTGCAACTCTAAACTCACATAAAACTAGTTGGAACTCATAGCTCAATCTTTGAATGAAAACTATCATAGCATAACTAGAACTGCTTTTTGTTTTTGGAAAATGCATTGGTTAGTGCCTGATACCAAGCTTGGATATTGATGAGTAAATGAATGTATTTATCCTTTCAAAACATACTATCGAGTTTAACTTTGGATGAAAGTGTATAAATTTAGCCTGCATATTGAAAGAATATGGAGCTTGAATCTATAAAATGTATATATCTAGGTTAGAAAATTTTGAAATTCTAGCCTTACTTGACAGTATTAAATAGAATTACCTTTTTTGTTTTTCTTGATTTAATTTTTAGTGTAAATGTACTTTACATTTTAAAATTTTCATTATAGCCTTATTATTCTTAGGAATGCATTTTTACTTTTAAAGATACTTAAATTTTTATTATTAATAATCCAAATAGAAATGAAAATGGTCATAGTTGACTCATCTTAAGGGCCACATCTTCAGTGTAATGACATCATGAGTACTAGCCATTGTTCATGGAATAGGGTGATAAGTACCCATGAGAATCATAAAATTTTTGAATCAATGACATGAGCATCCAAAAAAAAGCTTAACTCATACCATCATTAGGATAAGGCATCATGTGGCCAACCCCCATATTTCTTGACAACATGAAGTACATATGTAATACATATTACTAGCTTGAGATATGAACTAGCCTCTTCCTAGTATGATCTTATCTATGACTAGGTACCACCAAGATATGTTTGATAGCCAACATGAAACCATATATTCTTCCAAAGTACTCTTGCATGCATAAGAGTTGGTGAGCATTTAAAATACATGTCAAATCATCCCATCCTTGGAAAAACCCAACATCATGTGATTAACTCACATGTGTCTAGACAACATAAAGTACATATGTAATACATGATATTAGGTTTAGATATCAATGAACCTCTTCCCATTATGAGCTTTTTTATGACTAGTTACACTACGGACATGTTTAATAGCTAATGTGAAACCACCACGATGCTACTAAGTTTAGATAGCAAGTAACCTCTTCCCATTATGATCTTGTTTATGCTTAGGTACACTCAAGACATGTTTAATAGCTAACATGAAACCACCAAGATGCTACTAGGTTTAGATAGTAAGTAAACTCTTCCCAATATGATCATTTCTATGATTAGGTATCACCAAGATATGTTTAATAGTTAACATGAAACACTAGATTTTTCAAAAGTACTCTTTCATGCATAAGATTAGGTTAGTATTTAAAATATTTTTCAAATCATCCCATCCTTGGGAAAACCCAAGGCATCATATGATCAATTCCCATGTGTCTAAACAACATGAAGTACATATGTAATGCATGCTACTATATTGAGATATCAAGTAATCTCTTTGCAATATGATCTTATCCATGACTAAGTACACCTAATACATGCTTAATACCTAACATAAATTCCTAGATTCTCCAAAACCACTCTTGCATGTTAGTGGGTTGAGACACCATGCCCCTCACCTAAGTATCCTCTTTACTCTATGATCTTGCTTATGACTAGGTACCACCAACATATGTTTAATAGCCAACATGAAATCCAATATTCTCCTAAACTACACTTTCATGCGTAAGAGTAAATTAACATTTAAAATACAAGAACACCTAAGACATAATCCAAACCCACTATGTATCTATGACTCTATGTTAATAGAAGAGACTTGGATAGAAATAATTCCATAATGTAGGCATAATCCCACATTAAAAAGTTGATGACAATGTAAACAATATAAATAAATGTCTTTTTCTACATTGATAAATTGAATGAGAACTTGTTTGATTAAGAACCATATAACTATGGATCATGTGTTGCAGTAGATTTCAATGGTGATTAAGCCATACTAATTACTAAAGCTTTAGACCTAGTAATTAGTGTCACTCAATTACCATTGAAATCTATAAATGTAGTAATGAAGCATAACCAGACCAACCTATCATTTTTTTATAATTCAAATCCCCCATCCAAGTCTCATTTCATTTATCTCTAAGCTTCAAATCCCATCTTAAAAGACAATGATAATGTAAAGAATATAAATGAATTCCTTTTTTACATTAATAAGCTAACTGAGAACTTGTTTGGTTAAAAACTATCTATGGATCATAATTTGCAACAAACTTTGATGGTGGTTCAAACATACTAATTACTAAAGCTTAAGCTCTAGTAATTACTCTCACTTAATCACCATTGAAATTTACTTCAAATGGAGTAGAACCAAACTAAGCTCTCATTTCTATTCATTATTTCATGATCTCTAGTAACATGGAAACACCATGCCCCTCATGGTTTAACTAATCCAAATCCACTATGTGTTTATGACTATGTATCAATAAAAACAATTCCATAAAGTAGGCACAATCCCACATTGAAAAGGCCATGACAACATAAAGAATATAAATTAATGAATTTTCTACATTGATAAATTGAATGATAATTTTTTTATTAAGAACTATCTAACTATGGATCAAGATTTGCGAGAGATTTTGATGGGAATACAGCCATACTAATTACTAAATCTTGAACTCTAGTAATTGGTGTTACTCAATCCCCATAGAAATCTTTCCCAACACTATAGATGTAATAATAGAATATAATCAAACCAAGCTCTCATTCTTTTACCATTCAAATTATGATCTTTAGTATGATGGAGATACAATGTCCCTGATCCAAGTCTCATTAAATTTATTGTATATTATATATTTTAATTAAATTACTTTTTGAAACTCACATTTAAATTATGTCTATATAGGATTCATGAATCTTTAAAATAAAAATTATTTAAAATAATTACATGTACACAACTTTTATAAATAATTAATAGTAGAGAACAAGTTGATTTCACGTGTTCTCTTTTTGTCATGCTTTAACTAACAACATTCAAAGTACTTGAGTTTAGTAAACTATCCTAGAGAATACCTAACACACCTATCATTAACCACCTCAATAAATGATCTTGGATTTTATTGCCAATACAGCAAAGAGGAAACAAGATATACCTCAAATCCTGAGTGTTTGAACATCTTTCATAATTTCTCAAATCTAAGAAACATTACATTTCTTAAAGAACACTGTTCGTAGAGTAGGAAATCACATCTTGGTTATGTCCATAGGTTTTCTTGAGGATAGTGACCATAGAATAATAAAGCACATCCAAAAATTTTAGGTATTCTTCTCATCTTCCTTGTCATGAAAATGTAATTTTCTATAGTTATACTTAATTTATTCTAAATGTGTTAAATGTCTATAGATCATTCCTCTACATTCCAGTATTTAGGACTCATAGAAGCATCACAAGTCATAGTTATTTTAATATTCCATCTTCTTGTCATTATTGAAAGAGACAAAATAAAATTCCATGTACTATTATCATTAAATAATCATTTTCAAGTAACTTTTTTATGCTTACTTGTAGATGACCCTTAGTATTCATTTCCTTTTAGAACTTCTAGGCTTAGGACATTTGAATATACTCACCATATTTGTTTTCTTTTTATATTTCCATGTACATTCTTCTAGGTTTGTATCTATCGGAAAAATTTATTGACCAAAATCATTCTACTTTTCTTTGATTATTATAAGATATTAATATAGGTGAAAAAACATTAAATCTTGTTAAAGTAACAAGATAATAAAAAATTATTATTTATTATGTGCCTATATGAATAAATATATCACATATTTATGTAGATAATATTTTCTACAAGAAAAAAATAGTTCTATATAATTTCAATTTATATATATTCAATTAATAGGTTATAAAAATTTTCTACTTAAAAAATAATTTCATACAACTACTATATTTATATATATGAAAAAAATAATGAATAATCATATATTAGTACATGTCAAATTTCAACACTCATAAATTATATGAGGTTGTTCATTCAAGCAACCTCAATATATATATGTATACTATATGAGGTTGTGCAACTAAGCAACCGAATAAAATTCATGTATTATATATGAATTTTATTATCTATGAAGACTAATAAAATCCATGTAGCATATATGATATTTCTCATCCAAGAAACCTCAGTATATGCATGTATAATATGTGAGGTTACTCAACTAAGCAACCTAAGAAAATTCATGTAGAACATATGAGGTTGCTTTTTGGAGCAACCTCAGTATATGAATGTAAAATATATGAGGTTCTCTACCCAAGCAAACTAAGAAAGTTCATGTATGATAGATGATGAGCGATGAGTAGACCCTACGCCCAACCATATGAATCACTAAGTGTTCATGTGTGATCCAATTAAATTTTGTGGACTTATAGCCTTCTAAGTACACTAGTCTCTAGGAGGTGAAACCAACCATTGTAATCATTGTCTTCCCAATTACACTTGTGAAATGCAAGGGTATGGTTAAGTGCAACTGAAGCATATGATTTTTATCATTTTTATGTTTTATGTTTTAAGTTGCCTAAAACTAAAGAAAAAAGAATTATATATTTGATTGGTAATTTACTCTAACTAACTAACATTTAACTAATCCTAACATAAGCATCCATTCCCACTTGCTGTACACATCCTCAACTCATTTAACACTACTGGGTTACCAAATGATAAGCATTATTGAGATTACCAAGTGCTAAGCATATGCTCAAAGTGGTTGTACTTATGTGCTTAATTTATCTCTATTTAATTTAGCTTAGTTTAGCTTAATTAATTACATAGTACTTAAAAAATTAAAGGAAATTTCTTAAAATATTAAATGCATAAAGGAAATAATTAATCTATTTCAAAGTGTTACAAGGTTTATTAGAAAACTTGTCTTTATTGTCACACATACTACCGTGCTTAGGTACAATAGTGTTCAAATAATGATCCATACACTATTTGACTTCTACTGTGAGCACCTAGAAAATATTCTAACTTTCAAGTGGAAAAACTACTAAAGCTTCACTACAACTATGAGACTTGTTACCATAAATTCAGCTGGTGAGTGCATATTTATAGGTGAAAATAAACATTGTGTTGATGGGGTCATGTCAATGCATCAACACAGCCAAGTTGACAAGGTCACGTTGACGGGGCCTTGTCAATGAAACCCTTAGCATGACTCATCATACCCCCACAACTGAATGAAAACTCATCCTCAAGTGAACAAAAGGAGGAACAAGCTTCTTACAAAATTTTGGAAAGGTATAGGATTATTGACTAACTACTGACATAAACATGTAAAAAAACACTAAGTACCCAAGTGTATGGAATTACAATCATTACAAAATTTTGGTGTTTAGGAGAATAAAATTGAATACTAGGATAAACCAACAAACATAACTCCTCTAATGGCACAAAGATGAGGAAGAATTTCAAATGGTCCTAGGTAGTGGAGGCTCCTAAGGCTTTGAAGAACCTTCTCTAGCTCTAGGCACATGTGGTTGTTGAGGTGGTTGTGTTTGGCCTGCGGCAACTACAACCTTTGGTGGAAGATGAAAAGCATTCAAAAGTGTCTTCATCTTCTCCTCCTTACTCTTAGGATCATTCACGGTCCACACTGCATCGCAAATGTGGGCAGGTGTGGGAACATCCTAAGAACAATGCATTACAAGGAACAGCTCCTTCATATTAATGAACTATGTGGCGAAAAGCTTATGTTCAACATCAAACACCTTTCCTACATTTTATAGCTCTTACTAGTCACTCATTCTCCTAGTTAGGTTCTTAGTTATGGACCAATAATCAGTGAAATGCTACTTGAGAACATCGAGTTTCACATTGGTCACCTTAAGTTTTTGCTTGGTTTCTTTATGCATCTTAAACTTAGTCTCGTACAACAAGTACGAGCTAGTCACTTGCTTCTCCAAATCTGATCAAGGCCTTCCTACTATTAGCATTACCAGGTTTGAGTAATGGAGGTTGGTAAGCTTCATATACTTAGTCATCTCCTCAATTTGTATCTCCTTTAGGTGAATTTTTACCTTGTTGTATGTTTTTAATCCATCAAAGATGGGCTACCACATGTTGCCTCCTTGCTAGAGGGCCTCATTTACCTTTACCTTTATCAATTTGATTTCTCATTCATTAATTTCTTTTTGTAAACCAACCTAGTCTTTGTAATGGTTCTTAATCCTTTAGAATTTGAGGGCCTCGCTCTTCCATGTAGCTATTTCAATTATAGATTTTTGGCAAAGGACACAGACTTCCTCCACGGAGAGATTGTGATTTTTCACTACCAACCTCCTTAAATCCATTGACACCCTAGCAATTTTCTCTTGCTGCTTTTACATGTAATCAACCATCTATTCTTTTTAGAGCTCGATGACACATAGATGTTAATTTTCTTTGGTTTGACTAGCATTCTCCTTACACACCTCTTTCAAGTCCTTGTTCGTGTGATAGGTTTTTGTCTCAGGCAAGGGCTTGTTAAAGATCATTGACTCACTCTCATACTCAACCTCTTGATGTTTGGACTAAAGTTACTAAAAAAATTTGTCCCTAACTACTGCTTGACTAAGTACAAAGGCATCAGTAAGATAGGCTCTCAAATCGACAACTTCTGTAGCCAGGCATTGATTATCGACCTTGGCCATTTCAAGTTACACCTCTATGATTATACACTTTTCCCTTACTTCTAACAGTACTGACTAGGTAGAAAAAATATATTTTGGAAGGTCAAATACCTCTAGAATCAATTACCAAGTTCCCACTAGTCATTTCAACAAGTCCTCATGCTAGGTTATGCTAAGCCTCCCACTAGCTATTCCTACAGATGTTTGCACATCTCTAAGTATAGCAATGTTAAGTACAGACACCACAGGAACAATGAGGGCTTCATCCACATAGTCTGCCACCAACTTTGCCATCATTTTTTATCCTTGGTACTACATCACCAAGACAATGGTCTCATCTCCCTCCTCCAAGTGCACCGAGAAGGTAGCAACATTCCTAGAAATTTTTGGAAACTACTACTATCTAGGAATGGGCAACGTTACCTCCCAGGAACTAGGATTTGAGCACGTGAGCACTTGCATTATTTGGGTAGAAAACATAGGCCCTATTTCTTCCAACTAGCTTGTGATATGAGTTAACCTATTCAAATGGCTAAGGACTAGTCAGTAGATAGACTTCCCACTCAGTCCTACTCACTACTATTGTAAGAGTTACTCTCAAAGCTTTTGCATGCATCATGTGGTAGCATGCATCTCTGACATTGATTGCTCTTGAGTGGGTGATGGTGGTGGTTGCTCCTCTTTCTTGGTTATGGCAGGGGTCATGTCTTTCATCATTTTTCCCAAGAGGTAGAAGGACCAAGCCTAGTTATGTCATTGGCATAGAAAACCATTTCTACCCTTTGCACAGTTTTCTAATGAGGTAGGGAAAGGGTAGGATCTTTCTTCTATGTTTATTCTCTTTGAACCACTTCCCTATCTCTAGATAGATCAGCTATTGAAGGTTGATAGGGAATTTTTTACTTAGAATAACACATGCATGGATAGAAAAGTAATCACCTTATTAGGCCTCACATTTGAATTAAGGTGATGGACTACTATCTTTAAATACACATCCCACCATAGTGAGTGCACCATATTCCTTATAGTCCACTTCATAGCATTGTTAGGTCCACTCCTTCTTTACCTCAGGGTATACTTAAGTTGAGTTCTCTGTCAAGCTAGTTCCAATATCAAGCCAAATCAAAGCTTGCATGATTGCTTCCACCAAGTATGACACATGAATGTCCATGAATCTAAATATTTTACCTAGCTACTAGTTGTTCTAGAAGAGGTAGATCTCTCCCATGTACCACTCCGCACTGGAAGTGAGGATTGACCACATGGGAGAGGTCTACAGTTGAGCTCTAACTTCCTCTAGAGTGAACTCTAGAAACATTCTAAAGTTTAGTTGTTGGAGAACTAATTTGATCAAGGCAAGCATAGGTCAAGGTAACTTCAAGTCTTGGCATGGGACCTGGTATCTCATCCCAGTGAAACTACTCTATTTCCACTCCTAAAATCTAATGAATAGACTCCACTTTGGGGTCCTCATGAAGAGGTGTCATGGCATGAGCTTAGGCTTCCTACTCCTAGGGTTATTCCTATTGGCCCCTTCCAATTCTAGGGCACTTATCCCTAGGTCAAGATAGTCCTACCCCTAGTCCATGCTTTGGTCTTGGTGTCATTTGTGATCACAACATAATCAAGGATTAACATATAGTGGGTAACTTATAACATTAAGTACCTTATCTCTTTTTGGAACAATTACACTTGGCTAAGGTGTGGTTATGGGAAATTGATCTTTTAATATTATTTTAATTAATTTTACATTATTGGAGTTTGTTAGAAGGGTTTAACTTCCATAGGTTGATGATTTAATATTATTTTATATATATATATTAAACCCATGGTGGACTTAGAAAAATTTCAAAAAAAAAAGACTTGTTAAAAACCTAGGGTTTGTGGCCCCCATGATGAAGAGCATACCTCCTATAGCTAAAGGACTAAAAAATGACTGAAATTGGACAAGCGGTGTGAAAGATATGGGCTTTGGAAGGTTTTGGGCTCCAAAAAATTGCAAAAACTCCCCTCTTGATTGAAGAAAAATGGCAAAAAATTGCTAAGTGTTGCACTCTATTTATAGTATTTTTCCCATGAGTTGATGAGGTGGCATTGACACAAGTGGTTGCATCTACAAGGCCATGTTGACACAAGTGGTTGCATCTACGAGGCCACATTAATGCATCTATTGACCACTATTGAATTTTTAAAAATTCAAGACATAGAAGGAGTTTTTACATGAAATTGGATTCTTTTGAAAGTTCATGAAGCCAAGAACACAATGAAATACATGACAAGGGCTTGATAGCTTACAAAAATGGAGGTTTTCAATTGCAAGAATGATGGAGAAATGCCTTAAAGAAGTGAACTATTGGATGCATCGATGGAGCACATGAAATATTTGATTATGAAAATGCCTATGGATAAGGAGGTTAACTATTCCAACTAGGGGATATTCAAGTGGGTCCTCCCAATAGTAGGCACATGCCTTTTTTACCCTTGGATAACCTCAACTAATGAGTTCGTGGGTCCCATAGTTGATTAATGATCATGAAAAGTTAAGGACCTAATCCAAAAGAATCTACCTAAGAATTTCAACACATCAAACTAAGACATTGAACAAGACATGAAAAAAGGTAGTGAGGTGAAGAATGGAAAGCATTGATGGATGAGGTAGCGAATGGAATGGAATTCCTAATTGTGGTCATATGAAGTCCCTTGCATATTTTATGTTTAAATGATCCAATAAAGTCTATTCTGAGTCCAAATCAAAACCAACTACTTTTAATGACTTTGCATTAACACTCTAAGACAAATCCACCCCCTCAAGACACAAGAATTCTCCCACAAATTACACACCATTTTGTATTTGAGAAGGAAACAAAATTTGGATGTGAAAAAGGATCTTAGTTAGAGGGGATCTTCAAGCATATGTAACATGTCTTCTAGTCTCATAACTAGTGCTTGTAGCCTATTATTTTGTCTGAGTGTGCTTTGAATTTTCATCATTTTTTTAATTTTTTTTCAATTTTATGTTTCTATGGATTTTTGGATGGGAACCACATCATGTAAAGACTTATTAAGTTCCTATTATTGGTCAACACAAAATGGTAAGAAATCCATGAAAAACACTCATGCACTCAAGTGAGTAGAAAGGCATAGATAGCATTGAATTCCCTTGAATTTACACCCTTTTCAAACCATTTGAATCTTTCCCAAGTTTGGAAATTACCAAGGCCACAAGTTCATTAAAGTTTCATTAATGAAAAAAGGACCTCATATTCCCAAAACAAGGAAGACCATAGAGTTGTTGGATGGGTGGATGACATGGACTTACTGCTTATTTCATGAAAATAAAAATTTATCTTAGTCATCAGTCATTGAAGTTCAAAAATAGAAACGAGACATTAATAATGAAAAACATTAAGTACAAACCACCATTAGAAAATACTTACAACATCACTATGTTCTGTTGGCAACAAAGCACTTTATTAGAAAATACGCAAAACTCACACCAAAATAAAGTAAAATATAAAATATTCAAGAAAGTTAAAACATACTAACGGTGTTGTAAAAAAATTGGAAAAATAACAAAGTGTAAAACAAAAAGGTATAAAAACAAAGAGAGTGTAAAACAGAACAAAAAAAGTAGAAAAACTGAAGAGCCACTGATATGGTTAGCACGAATGGCCATCTATCCTATGCCTAGGTTGAAAGGAGAAGATGCAAAAAATTGAGTAAGGTTGTCCATATATAGAGGTGTTGCTTGCACTAGCTTGCTTGTTCTCATGGAAAGGTTTAAGCTATTGTATGTTGACCAATTGTTTTTTGTTTGGGCTCTCAGGCTTGTAGATCAACAAGACCCCAGAAGAAAAGATTTCATAAATGATATAAGGTCCTTTTCATAATGTTTAGAACTTGGTTCATTGTGGAACATGTGTGGGGGTCTAGTAAAGGACTTTGTGTCCAAGTTTAAATTTGAATTTCCTTATCCTAAGGGCATGGTGTTGTTTGTTAAATGCCTTGTGCACTTCATTTAATGACAGGGCTACCAATCTATAATCGTATAGTATGTTAAGGTTGATCAATCTTTCTTTTTGTGCTAGGCTAAGGTCAAGGTTAAGGTCACACATTTTTGAAAGTGTACAAAGCTTGAATTGGATAAGAAGAGTTGGTAATTTTCTATACACTAGCTCATAAGGAAGTAGCCTATCGAGAGTTTCCATGTTAAGTAGTATGCCCAAAGGGCATCGTTAAGTTTTGTGCTCCAACCTCTCTTATATTTACCAATTGTTCCAATTAAAATATTGGTGATCTACCTATTGGTAACCTCAACTTGATCATTGGCTTGGGGGTGATAAGGTGTTGTTAATTTATGTTCAACCCCCAAGTGTTGCATGAGCTTGCAAAAAGTAGCACTTGTAAAATGAGTAACATTATCAGAAATTAATACACATGGTACTTCAAACTTATTTACAACATTTAAAAACCATGCAATAGTGGAAGACATATAGTTAGTGACAATTGCTGCTTATGTCCATTTTGTACAATAGTCAACAATGATTATTATGTATGCCTTTTCATTTGACATGGGCATGATGGGACCCATAAGGTCAATGCCCTAGATATAAAAGGGTTCTAATGGTTGAATTTTCTACTAAGGCCCCTCTATTCAAGTAGTCATCCCACCATCTCATTGACAGTGTTCATAAGAGCAGAAGAATTGGTAAGTGTCCCTAGAAATTGTTGGTCAATAATACCCTACCATCAGGATCTTAATGACCTTGTGTCTCTTTTCATAGTGATCACCATAAGGACCCTCATGAACATACTAGAAAATGCACAATTGATTAGCATTAGGGACACACCAATGAACTAAGCCATCAACACACATCTTGTAAAATTATTCATTGATTTCCATGAAGCATTTGGCCTAATAAAGAAACTATTGTTTCTTTTGATGGTCCAAGTCTTATGGCACCTCCTAAGTGAAAATACAAGTGAGGATATCATTGTATCATTTTGGTTCAATGGACACTTGTTCATTTATTACATCAGCAAAGAGGAGTTCATCAGGAAATTGATTAGAGAGTGGGATCTCCTCCTCTTTGTTATCCCAACGTAACTGAGACAAGTGATTAGCAATCACATTATTAGTTTCTTTTTGATCTACCATTCTAATTTTGAACTCATGTAAGATCACCAGTCACCATATGACATAGGGGCTCACAATCACCTTATTCATGAGGAAGTGAATGGCACTATGATCAGTGTGCACAAATACCTTGTATTTAAGCACATAGTACCTAAATTTCTCCAAGGCATACACCACTACCATTAGCTCTTTTTCTATTATGGTGTAATTGAGCTATGAAATCTTAATGCTTTAGCTTATGCAATGGATATAATAAGGACATTTCTAATCATCCATCTATGTAAGCACAACTTCCAAGGCATACTTTTATGCATCTATCATGATGTGAAATGTTTGGGAATAATCAGGTGCTCATAGAATTGAAGTTTCTACAAGCTTCTTCTTGAGTTATTGAAATGCATTTTTGCATTCCTTGATCTATACAAATGGAGCATCTTTCTTTGTCAACTCAACTAATGATTTAGTGATCTTAGAGAAATTCTCTATGAATCACCAATAGTAGCAAGCATGTCCAAGGAATGATTGGACATCTTTAACAATTTTTGTCTAATGGGTTATTCCTTAAATGACCCTAATCTTTTCATGGTCTTCCTAAATCCCTAGTTGTGAGATTCTATCCCCCAACACAATGCCTTTCTAGACCATGATATGGCTCTTTTGCTAATTGAGCTAAAGACTGGTCTCCACATACCTTTAAAGAACTTGCTCAAGTCAATCTAGGGCTAGGTCAAATGTAGCACCATAGGTGAAAAATTCATCCATGAAGACTTCCACCCTACTATCAATCTAATGTTGAAAAATGCTCAAAGTAAGGTGTTGGAAAGTTGCAGGGGCATTACACAGACCAAATAACATCTTTTTATATGCAAAAGTTCCCCAAGGACTCATGAATGTTATTTTGGCCTGATCTTCTGGCATGATATGAATCTAGTTATAGCCATTATAACCATCTAGAAAGCTATAATAGTAATGCCCAAAGATAGTATCCAACTCCTAGTCCAAAAATGACAATGGGAAATGATCTTTGTAGGTCACCATGTTCAAAAACCTGAAATCAATACACATCCTCCACTTGCCAAATTTCTTTGGCATAATCACAAGTGGGATAATCCACTCACTATTTGCAATTAGATAGATGAACCCCACCCTAAGGAGTTGTTCAATTTCCTCTTTCATGATCTACTATAATTTGGGATTCAGCTATCATTGTGGCTACTTCTTTGGCTTGATGGAAGGATCAGTATAGATGTAATACTGGCATATACTTGAATCAATCCTAGTTAGTTTAGGATATGAACAAGCAAAGGCTATTGGCCATTTGATAATCACATTTAGCACCATCTTTTTCTACTCAAGAGCAAGATTGGCTTTGATTATCATTGGCTTGCCATTTTTCAAAAATGCATATTCCATGCTAGGAGGTATAATTTTCAACTCTAGGTGCTTCGGTTTAAAATTTTTAAGGATTTCCAACTCTCCCCAGTATGTATCATTAGGTTCATCATTAGAGAGTTCGCAATGAACTTGCTTCAATTCATCAATGCCTTCAACATAGGCACATGTTAGGATGTTAGTTGGTTCCATGCAAAATGTGCTACTATTAGGGTTAGCTGTCGACCACTCGATTTCTTCCTACTTTGTGGCTGTTATGTACAAGCACTTTTGGATTTCAAATTTATTTGCACACTATCTTCATTCTTTGCTTGATGTGTTTTTGATAAACCATAACTTCTACACATAATTGCACCTTGTATTACTATATGCGATGCATGGAACTCTCTTCTTCTTAATATTTCCAAATGCATTTTCCTCAGAATTTTCCAAGGAAAGATCTTTGATGCCCATTTGTGCATTAACAATGCTCAACCAAGCCCTTCCCATAATGATTTGGAAGTCCCATTGTAGTTATTAACCTTGATTACCAGAAAATTGGTAGGATAGGACCACCCACAAAAAGTGTTCATAATGTCCACCACTAATTGCAAAGGAATAGTGATGGATTGATCTATCAATTCTAAAAAATGTTGCTTCTATTGAGAGAAGGAAAGTTCTAGGCTATGTACATTTCATGAGAAATCAAATTGACACCACGAATTGAATCAAGTAAAGCCTTACATGGCTCATTTCTAGCAATCTTTAA
The DNA here is from genome assembly GCA_015680685.1 of Gnetum montanum. Taxonomy (NCBI): domain Eukaryota; kingdom Viridiplantae; phylum Streptophyta; class Gnetopsida; order Gnetales; family Gnetaceae; genus Gnetum; species Gnetum montanum. The sequence continues at coordinate 56,537 of MNCI01004758.1, forward strand.
GTAGATGAGAGGAATCTTAGGATTAGCCCTTTTCTAGGAAGGTTGCTAACCTTGATCTAATTAGATACAACATGGATTAACATGATTGTGCAAATCTTGAAAGGCATTTGGTTTGAAGGGTTCTCAAAAAGAATAGATCTAGAGGATGAAGGAGACATAGAGTAATCATCCACATGAGTTGGTGAGAGCTTCGTAGGGCTATTTGTTTATAAGTTAACAACCCTAGAATCTCACCTTGCATGGATGGGGCAAGTAGTAATTAGGTTAACAGTGGAGGAACATGTGCGAAAGAATGAGGAGGATGATAAGGATATGGGGATTTCCCTCTAGGAGATGACAAGTGACTTCTGTAATACTTTGAAGGGTAGTAGTAATGTTATAATGAGGTGTGACTTAAAGAATCATCCAAAGACATGGGTTATTAGACATAGTACCCATATATATCTAGCTGCCTCTAAGGGTACTATTGCCTCAGCAGTGGCATCCCCCATGACTATGGGTGCTGCTACTAATGATACTACTCATATGATTGTGGTAGAGCTCCACTTGGATAGTAAGCCTATTGTTGGTTAACTTGCCTAGGATTTCCTTGAGGATAAGGCGATCTTCTCGGTGCTTGCCTTATCGCTAGCCCAGGATTCAAAGCATACATCCTAGATTCTTATAGTTGTGACAAAATAGGGTAACCTCCCTTAGGATGTTCATATTGGTATATGTCACATCCACCATCATCATCTGATTCCAACCCCACAACCTCTTCTACTGCAGTAGCTTTGCCCTTACCCCTTTGGTAGGCATTTTTAGCTTCCTTTCTTCTCTTGTGATATGATCACTATCTTGTTCTTTGGATTCCTTTACAATTTTTAGAGTGATTTAAAATTTTTCATCCAAAGATTCCCACATCTTTTCCACCTTAGCTAAAATTTTAGAAACAAAATTTTGAATTGCTACACCACTTCATAAGTGATGCCTCCCCCTCATTGTTATAAAATCATACCTCCCTTTTCTAATAGAAGGATCCCAATTATATTCTACACTACTTTCCTATTTTCTCAATTTACCTTCTTCTTTTGCAACCTACTCAATTAGCCTTTGAATCTAATGGGCTCTAAGTTTTGATAGTCTCCCTTTGGCATAGATCCAAAGGGTTCTTATTGTTTTTGATTGGGGCCCATATATGATATGGCAAAGCTTCTCTCATTGAGAATTCTATGGCTAGGACATCTATGCAAAAGGGAATAATACTTTCGCATGGCCACATCCAAGGGTTCATGTATTTCTTGTTGCCAACCTTGAATTTTCTTTCTCAAATTGAACACTCGAGAGTATGTCTGATATTTATCATTAAATAGCTCAAGCATCATACTCCACCTATGAATTTATTTTGGCTCCAAAGAGCAATACCAACTTTCTTCTTCTTTTGTAAGTATCTTGGGAAACAACTTAATTTTTTGCCATTCATTTTTGATATTCTACAAGTCACAAGAATTGTGAAAGGCTTGAAGATGGGTTTGTGGATCAAAGTTATATCCCCCTTCAAATCTGGAGATATTGTTCATATCCAACCTCTTGATTCTACTATCTTTCACATGCCTAGTTGAAATTCTAACTACCTCTACAATGTTTAGCATGCTTCAAGTTGCCATCAAAGGTTCATCATCATCATGATTTTGATGAAGACTATGATGTTTTCTGCTACCCCTTCATTCATGGCAAGGCCTTCAATCATTATCCTACCATTCACCTTTATCATGGTTTTGTCCACCCTAATTTTGATCAAATTCAGAGGAGGAAGAAGAAGATGCATATAAAGAGGATGAAGAAGAAGGATGACTACCACCATCATAGTGTTTGTCACCTCTTCTCTACTTGTCACAACCATAATCATTAGCTTTATCATCATCACAATGCTTACTTAAGCCCTTATCTTGACTCCCACTCTTGGACCCACTTTTGCCTAAACCAGGATTGTTGATAGTGGACTTTAAATTCAGGTTCAAGCCCCCTTCACCAGAGTCAAGGGATGGAGAATCTTCATGTGGATAACCCCCAAAGGAAGGATCCTCATTGTCTTTTTGGTTCAACAAGAATAAGGGGTTAGTAAACCATTTCCCCTTTGTAGCTTCATGACACTTCTCCTAGTGTCGATCTATTTTGCATTCTATTTTAGTGGGATGATAGTCCCAATAGTCATGGTCTTGCACAACATATTTTTTATGAAGATCGTGAATGCCCAACCTCTTAAGAGTTTGGAGCAACTTCCCAAGAACAGATCGATCAGGTGATAGCATAATGTTGCCCTCCATGTCTCTCCACTGTAGTTGTTCATCATAATGCAGGATGAAGATGAAATTGGGTACAAACTCATCTGGATGAGTGTATATCACTTTGGGTTCTTGGGGAACTAGCAGTTTTGATTTATGATGCTTATGAGAAGAAGACATTTTAGATTAGAAGAAAAATTTAGTGTGCTTTTAATTATGATTATTATTTTTTATTTTTCAAATGATTATGACCTTAGGGTTAGTTCCAACAATCTTAAATAGTTTTCACTAAGTCCTAGATAGTGCATGTATCAAACTACAAGTCCTCGGTAATGACACCAATGATGAGTAGTGTGTAGAACCTACACCCAACCATACAAATCACTAAGCATTCATTCATGATTTGGCCAAATTCTATGGACTTATAACCTTCTAAGTACATTGGTCTCTAGGAGGTGAAGCTAACCATTGTAATCATTGTCTTCCCAATTACACTTGTGAAATGCAAAAGTATGGTTAAGTGCAACTAAGGCATATGATTTTTATCATTTTTATGTTTTATGTTTTAAGTCACCTAAAACTAAAGAATGAAGAATTATATATTTTATTGCTAATTTACTCTAACTAACTAACATTTAACTAATCCTAACATAAGCGTCTATTCCCACTTGTTGTACACATCCTGAACACATTTAATGCTACTGGGTTACCAAATGTTAAGCATTGTTGGGATTACCAAGCATCAAGCATATGCTCAAAGTGGTCGTACTTATGTGCTTAATTAATCACTATTTAATTTAGTTTAGTCTAGCTTAATTAATTACTTAATTACTCAAAACATTAAAAGAAATTTCTTAAAATATTAAATGCATAAAAGAAATAATTAATCTATTTCAAAGTGCTACAAGGTTTATCAAAAAGCTAATCCTTATTGCCGCACACACTATTGGGCTTAAGTACAATAACGTTCAAATAAAGATTCGTACACTCTTTATCTCCTATTATAAGCACTTAGAAAATATTCTGACTTTAAAGTGGAAAAACTACTAGAGTTTCACTACAAATATGAGACTTGTTATCATAAATGCAGTTGGTGAGCACGTATTTATAGACGAAAACAAACATTGCATCGACAGGGTCACATCAACATGACCAAGTCAAGAGGGTCACATCAACAAGGCCACGTTGAAGAGGCCTCGTCGACATAAGCCTTGGCATGACTCATCAATAGATAAGATTGCTTGTCCAAGAAACCTAATTATCTTAAAGTAAAATATATAAGACTACTTGGAAAAGTAACTCAATAAAATTCATGTAAAATATTAGAAGCTAATAATCTATGAAGCCTAATAAAATTCATGTAGAATATATGAGGTTGCTTAGGGGACCAATCTCAGTATAAGCATGTATAACATATATGAGGTTGGCTGATCAAGAAACCTAGGAAAATTCATATAGGATATGTGATGTTTCTTGTCCTAGGAACCTAAATATATGATTGTAAAGTATATGAGAAAACTTAGTATGTCATTGTAAAAGATATGATGTTTCTTGTCCTAGTATTCATGTAAGATATATGAGGTTCCTTGTCCAAGTAACCTAAATACAAGAGAAACATCAAAGCATTCATGTAGAAGATATGAGATTAACATTATTTACTCATTGTAAGTGAATTATATTATTATTAATAAAGTTTTGATTTTATGATTTTTGATATTATTATTGTGGTGAATATATATGATAGAATATATATCATATATATGTATTATAACTCATAGAGAATTTTTATTATTTATATTTCAAAATATATAAGGTTGCTCAATTGTGTAACTTATTGGTAATCCTCAATTCTTGTGATAGATATTTAATTATAATTTAATAGTATAGGTTTATCCTTTATGACTTATTAATTTCTCATGATAGATATTGTGATATTTGAATTCTTGTAGACTAGGTAACAAATAAAGAAGGGTTCATTAATGTATGAAATATAACAATTTGATCGATCATGCATGATATGTTGTGAATGATATACTTTATTTAACCTCTATTATGAAATAATATTATATAAAATGAAGTATAAGTTCTAATGTATGACTAACAAATATTTATTTTTATTGTTTCTTAGATTTATCTACACTAGATATGAATCCCTTGTTAGGTAATATAAAGAAGAGATGTGAAAATTTATTTGGAAAAAAAATTTTGTTAAGCATAAATGTATAAAGGAATGATTCCTTGTAGCAGGGACAATCGACAAAACTTAGATAGATGATACTATGGTAGATTTATGAAGATAAAATAGAATGGAGTTTATATATGATATATAGGACATGAAAAATTGATCTATTGTTCATCTATCTAATAATGAAATTGATGTATATATTGAATCAATTAATGAAGAATGTCATGACTATTATCTATTCTACAAGGATATCTTATCAATGACTATATGAAGGGAGAATCATGTATACAATATCTTGAATTCTCAATTTCTTTCCATTCCAAGAAGTAGTATTCCCAATCCTACTAATATAAATATATCAGAGGAAATTAAGTTTGTTGATCTTATAAATATTAGGTGAATGCATCCTATAGCTAATGCATTCACAAAGAAGAGACCTTACAAGAGTAAGAGGAAGGATGACATTATTGATAATAGAGAACATATAGGAATATTAGGAACTAGATCCTCTTACCATGCTAATAATTTTCTATCCATCATGTGTGCTAATTGTTGCAAGAGGAATTGCATGCAAAGTATTTTTATGAAAGATATTGGGAGGACTTGGTAGATGATGTCTACAATGAGTTGTAATGAAAGAAGATCATATATTATGCATGAATTTAAGTTAAATCATGTTTTCAAGGATGGAATTTGTATAGTAAAGATAGTAAAATATTTTAATATTAAATTTGTAAGAATACTTCATGTAAAATTCATGATATTCCAAGTAGTACAGTAATTATAGTGAAAAGAAGGGGATATGGAGATTTCTAATATTTTAGTCCATTTTACACAACAAATGGGTTCATAATTTATCATAACATCTTTATCAAAATGCTTGAGAGATTTGAAGGTTGATCCTATAAATAGGTATGGTGATATGATGAAGAAACAATACAATTTCAGAAGATGCTCGCTTATAGAAGCACTACTCCACCATTTAGAAATAGTACATGCAAAAAAAATCATTTAGATTAATTAGATGAGATCAATGTAATCTCTAATTTAAATCCATTACCTACTACACTTTTTCTACAAATTTATAACTATAGAGAAGATAATAAGAATAAATATGTGTTCCTTTATTTTTCATTACTTATAGTAATAAGAATTTTCAAGGTTATAGAGTTAATTTTTCTTCCAATAGTGCATATGCATAAGGATATTGATGAAAGTTTTAGAAGACTCTCAATGGCTATGAGAAAAAAGGATATAATTTCTCTACCAAAGTTTATGAACATGTATCATGTTATTAATGAAGACAGTGAAGCAACTATACTCCATATTACATTGATATGGTATATGACTTCAAAGGATTTCTTGAAGGATACATATTAAGTTAAGTAAAGAATAGTTCTGAAATACAACATATTCATTATATTAGATTCTACCTGGTGATGATATGGAAAAGAAATATCAAGGGAAATTTTGATCTCTACCATTCAAGCTATGGAGAACTATTAATAGATGTTAAAGTCTTCCTGATGGTGAACCAAGGATCCTAAACACTACATTTGATCAAACAAAGTACATAACAATGATTATAGACTACATTAGATCTCACATCAAGGTATGGAATGAGAAGATGAAAGGGCTTCAAGAAAATGATAAGCAACAATGGATGAAAAAACTAAATTATTAGAAAAAATATTAGAAAATATAGATTCTTTTCAAGACACAATATTATGTGGGGATGCTATCATAGAACCTTCTAGCCAAAAACTCTTCAAAAGGATATTTTGGATCTAAGATTAAACATTAATGGAACTCAAGTAGAGAAGTAGAAAATTGGATTAGTTGGATTATGAAATAAGAAGCTAAGAAGATTATTTAATCCATTTTCTAATATCACAAATGGGATGATGCTTTTGATTAGGCTAGGAGATGGAAATGAAGCAGACATTATATGGATGGACAAAGTAAGAAATATTGAATCAAGGAAGGACATTATAAAAGATTTAACAGTGGACTAGTTTGAACCAAAACTAAGAGTAAAGAAAAAATGGATGGATTGTGAATGAATATATAATCTAAAGAACACTGAAGTTAGAACACTGCAACCTAGCTTAGTGGTTTATACATGGATAAGTAAAATAGGAGAAGAAAGAAAGATGTAATTAAAAGTTGACAATCAAAGACATGTTGCAGCAGAATGAGAATTGCTAATGCATTAAATATGTATAAAATTTCATAATATCAAATTACAAGATAACATCCATACAAACGTTTGTGAGAATGATATGTAGATACAACAAGATTTCCTTGTACTTTCCTTATTTTGAAGTGATAGTAATTATTTTTTTGGAAGAGTTGAATTAATTTTATTAAAATTTCTACTAATATGTACTTCAAAAGATATAAGTGCTTACTTTAAGTTGATATGATATGAATTAATTTTTAATATGAATGAATATCACACAATGGTAGATATTTATGATTTTCAATTTAAGCAATGTAGTAATTTTACTGTATATTGTAATATTTGCAAATATTTCTACTCATATATCAAAAGTTAATAATTTTAAAAATTTCAAAATAATTGTACATTCCAAATATAATGAAAACCTCCATGATGTATGTTTTGTATGCTTTTGTGATTGACAAACAATGAGGTATTAGCCTAATGGTTAGACTCTTGATTTAAAAATTCCAAGTCATGGTGGGCAACGTTGACTTATAAACGATCTCATTGGACTATATCTTGGAATGTATCTATGTTACAATTATTTTAGGTTTTTAACATTCCCTATTTTTTTGCTTAGTTGAAAAGTAATAAATTATTTCTTTGGTATTTTATTTTTTTCAAACTAATATATGGTAGTATCCTAGTTAGTTATGTTTGGTTTGAACTTCAAGCCTTTATTTAGATTTTGAAGATGACATAGTTATTAGACCATATTCAAGGTATCCTAATAGGCTAACATTAGGATCTAAACCCTTTTAGAAATACTATTTTATTTTAGTTTTTAGAAATTTAGGTTAATTATATTTTCTTTTTTATTTTATTTTCTTTCCATTAGAATTATTCGTAGTTCAAAACTTAGCATGCCCTTGTGAGTATAAATACTTGGTAATCCTTTCATTAAAAATCATCTATTTTCTTTGCTAACATTTGAGAGATAGATCCATAAAGAAAGATCCTGGCAAAGAAGAGAGGAACCAAAGCTAAGTCTACATAGCCTTTAAATCTATGTAAGTATTTTCCTTTTCAAGATTTCTTTTTAGACTTGGTTTGGATCTGGCCATTGACTTTTGCATGTACTTAGTATTTGGAGCATGTTTAGGAGATCTCAACCATACAATGGTTTCCTACTATAGCACTATGAGTTAGGTAGAAAAATCTATTGTAATGCTCATTTTTTGAGCTTCAACCTTGTTGATTAATGCACTATTTGGTTTGGATATATATGCACTTAGAGAATTAGATTTGATTATGCATAGTTTTGCTATTTGAATCTAGATCTATGTTTCTATTGTTATAACAATGCTCAATTATGAATTTTATTTAGTTTTTATTTAATTTTAATTATGTTTAATTCTACTAATTTTTGGGTTAATTCACTAGGGTGTTTAGATTATTTTAGAATTTTTGGACCCAATTCCTCCTCTGATACCTAGCATCTAGAAGGTAAATATTTTTGTCACATTAGCATAGATGTTGAGGCACTTTCTAGTGGTTGTACAGCTGTCATGACTCTCATCACAACATATATTAGGGATCATAACATTCAATACACAATGTAAAGCAATTTCAAATCAAAAAATAGTGAAGGAAAAGGTTATTTCAACTATTAGATTAAAGCACATGGACTTTTTATACTCAACACATAGTTTTGACTCTTTTCTTAAAAAAAATGAAGAAGGATAAATCTTAACTAAAAGCCAATAGTGCTTAGCATCAACTATTTGAAATCTTATGAGACTTAGGGCTCATCAACTATTTGGCATTATGAGAGACTTTGGTCTCATGTAGTATTTAACATGTTTATAAGACTTAGGACTCATCAACTATTTTATAATATAGGAGACTTATGACTTAATGCTGAATAATTTGGTATTCAATTAGTACATTTCTCAAACCTTGGATTTTGGTTATAAATTTATTATTTGCTAAAATTTATGTTTGAGTTGGATAGATTGAAAATTTAGTTATCAACTATGATCAATTATTTGGTTTGGTAAAGCTAGCACAAAAGAAGTAGCTATATGGTTTTAAAGGAACCCTAAGCTATTAGTGAAACCTTTGTTATCTATAGTAATGAAGTCCATGTCATGTTGGCCTTTAACTAGTGTTGCATGGAGTGTTCAAAGTAAGAGACATTGTCTCCTAAAGCTTGGATGATGATAGAAACTAAGGTGATATGGTAATCTCAATATCAAATTTCAAATAATAATAAATAAGTCCTACATACACATTATTTGATTTAGCTTTGTATAAACCTTTTTATGCAAAAAAAAGTACACATATCAATTATCACATTTGGATACTAATATTTTGGTGCAAAAAAACCTTTAATAGCTTAAGAAATTCTTAATCAACTTTACACTTATAAAACCATATAAGCCAATGATTTAAGTAAGAAATGTAATAACTTTAAAATAACTAGAAAGTCCACATTAACTTATTAATGTTTGTTTAGATATCATTATAACATAACATCAAAGTTTAATGGAAAATCCATTTTCAAAACCAAAATCCAAATACATTAAATGAACAAAAAATAACATGAAATACTTAAAGAAATATCCTTTATTTACAATGCATCACTTAGACACCAACACTTCTATTTCATACTCCAATCTATAATCCATACTATTAGCATAACTAAAAAACATGGTACCACACAAAATACACTAGGAGATGAAATCTACATTACAAAATACATTGCTAGAACCAAAAACAAAAATTGATTAGCAAATCTATTAATTAAAAAGCATAACCATTAACTTATTTATTAAGAAATACTATTAACATAACCATTAATGTGATATTCTGCCATTATCCCATGATTGCACTATTGGTGATATCCCTATGAGGTCTTTAACATCAAACATTAAAATAACTTTAAGATTGATACTAATTTAAACTACCCATTAAGGACTACTTAGTATACTACCTCACCTATCTAGACCAATCTTCATGCATGATATAGGTATAACTATTGGGTTATTAAACCCTCATGAATGTCAAGGATCAATTATTGTATTATGTTATGGCTAGTATTAATCGTATAGCTATACTAAAGCCCTAGCTCCCCACTATCACCCAAAATGAGATCTAATATTGACTATAACATGTTCATAAACCAACTCCAAAGTCAACTATGAAGTACCAACCATTTCTGTATTAATTTCCTTTCTAAAAATCATTTTTAATGGATTCTAATCAATGTTTCCTAGCTTTTCAACATGTTGGATGTGCCCATGAATGTCTAAAATATTTGCTACCCATTATTAATTAAAGATGTTATCTCTATTAGACATCATGATTGTTGCATCATGTTGGAAAACATAGAAAAGTTCCTTTGTGACTTACATCATGAGCCCTAAATTAATCAAAACTTAGGTTGTGACATTTGAGGATACCACCACCATTTCCATTTCTAGAAGGATATGATATAATAGAAACATAAAGTCAAAAAATGAAGTAAAAATTATGAAAAATGATGAATTATGATAAGAAAACAATGAACTAGGGTTAGATCGATAGTAAGACATAGGAAAGAATGATATAAACCTAACTTTAATGATGGTTAAGCTATAAGACAAAATTATTTAAAGAAAAACCTTTTCCTCTATCTTGAATGATTAGCTAAGAATAAAGCTTCCTCAAGCAAGAACAAGTTTAGATATAGTAATCGCTAAGAGATACTCCACACACAACCACAAGCAAGAGAGCAACAAGAGAGAGAGTAACACACAATTTAAAATTAAGAGAGCTAGCATTGCCAACTATTTATAGGCATAAATCTAAAGTTTGGAAAATTTCAAAAATAATAATTTAATAATCTAATTTCTAAAATTGGGTGACATGTATCCATAAAAGTATTCAAATGATCAAAAAATAGCTATGTCCATTGTTTAACATTACCAATAAAATATTAAAATAAACCCACATGCACAAGAATAGATTCTAAGATATAATTTACAAAATAACTAGAATAAACCCTAAATGTATATTTAACATGTCCTTTTACCATATTCTTACATTATTTCAAAATCAAATAACATAAAAACATTAATAAAATACGAGCAATGGACCACCATCATCCTTCGAACCAAACCTTGCCAAGAAATAGTAATTAAAAAAATAATATGTAATAAGAGTAGGATCCAAGGTTCAAATGTTAAGAAATATGAGACAATAAAGCATGTATACTTACTAATACATGAGGGGTTATTCTAAGACACATCATACACAAGCTTATGAACAAATACACCATGATGTACTAATCATAAAATGTCAATGTAATACATGTAAATGTGAAGTCAAATGTTTAAACCTCAAGATGCATAACAATGAGTATAATCATAACAAAGACATTATAATATACTAGCATAAACCGCTAGAAAGATACAATATATTATTAAAATAATATATTAAATATACCATTATTTAATAAATAATCTAATAAATATACCATTATTATGACATCCTATCCCTAGCTGTCATGGAAAACATCAAATATACAATATATTAGACATTATGCATATGAAGAAAATATACCAAATGCGAAATATATGTGATATTTGACATTATGTATTAAGGAAATAATAGGAAAAATGTAGAAAGAGAAAGAAAAGAATGCTTTATTGATATGATGGAATAAAGTATCCAAATCATGCTCTAAGAGTGTTCCTTGGGGTTTTCTTCCTTTGGCATCTATCTATTAGAGGCAATCTAGCACTGCCACCATGGTTAGGCCTATAACCTGGCTAGAAGGGATGGCCAATCCACTTCTTGTCCCACTTCACCCAACTCTTATGACTTGCCTGTACTAGCTCCACCACTCCATGTTGGCATGACCTCTAAGCCTAGGTATAAATGCCTTAGGTCAAATCCCCAAAGGTCAGCTCAAGAGACACATTCGTTGTTACAATACACACATTCAAGTCTCAATTATAACTACCATTTTGGATCTTGTTATGATAACAATAACACTTGTTATGAAGAGACATCATCTTTGTTATGCAGCTGCATCATTTGGAAATGGAACTATGACAATCTACCCTCCTTAGGTTTCATTCTTCCTTGAACAAGTTCACGTTCATTATCTCTTTCTAGCTCCAATGCTTCTGTTATGATCTTGTACTCCAATAATTTGATTTTTCCTTTGAACTTGGAATTGTTTCTTGCTTATTCTACAAACAATATATATGTGAGAAAAATATATATGAGTTTTAAATATTACTTTTTTAATACTTAATTCCTTTTCTAAGAAAATGAAAAGAGGTAAATTAAAGATCTACCAACCACCAATCACCTACCCTAACTAGGGTCACACAAAGTGCAACTCATATTTGGTTATCCAAGTGAAGGTAGGGAAAATTTGTTATTCCCAACTTTCATTACCTTAGATATTTTAGTTATCTAATTAAAATATAAATTAAACAATAAAGAAAATTATGAAAATCATAAATAAATGTAAGGATCAAATACTTCCTGATCTTGATCAACCTTATAAATTAATGAAAGTAATTGTAATTTTTCCAAAAGTGGTATATGATCAGATGGTATTGTTCAAGATAGAAAGACTTGATCTTTACTTTTATTTACTTCTTCTTTAGAAATTAATTCTAGTAACTAGGTAACTTGGAAGAATTTGACATTGTACCAAATATAATCCAAAGTGTCAATGAAGAATGTCGTTAATCCATCCTCATTAATCATAGCAAAGTAATTAGTAAACTATGGTTCTTGATGAGAACTATACATCAACATCATCTATTCCTGAATTCTGGAATCTAATTTATCTACTAAAGATTCAAAATAAGCAGAATCTGCACTGGATAATGGAATGTCATGTTGAATTGATGAAAACATCTTCTTCAAATCAAGTTCATCTTCCAAAGATTCCTTTACACATCCATATTTTAAGAATTGATAAACATACTTCCAACTTTTGTATTGAGATCTCAACAAAGAATAAATGGAACTGGATCAGTATAACTTATGAATAACTTAAAATTTTAGGGATACTTAAAATTTTACTTTGATCTCGTGTAACTGAAGAAAAAACAAAAGGATAGAAAAAAAAAGGATCTAGTAGACATAAGAAACAAATTTGAATAAGGCTCAAATAGACATAAGAGAAAAGCTACTAAATAAAATGTTTTCAAGGATTCTCACCCCTTTTCAATATGTTTGAGTAGCAATGTTGAAATGTGCATTGAGCATCAAGTGCTGGATGAGAATATATAGTATCCCATCCTACATAACAAATGAAAAAACCCTACTACTTTTCTAAATTAAAGAAGACCTCACTCATTTTGGTCGAAATGGGGATGGGATGTTGCACTTAAATTTATTTTTGATGAGAAAAGAATGAAGTTTTATTAGATTTCTCTAGCAAGCACTTAAATCTAGAATGACATTCTGGAGACTCAGATATTTTTGGTGGAGCCAAGTAAGTATAGGGTTTAGGTGCATCCTCATGTTCAAGGATTTACTGGAAGGACTAAAATCTAATTTGAAAATGAGAGGGGTCCATCTCCTATTGTGAATATCATGGCGTTGATGAAGCTATTTAAGAAGAGGCTATTTGGATAAGGTAGGGACAAGGTTGAAGCAATGGGCCAAGAAGCATGAAGGATATCATTGAGCATGAAGTCACTGGTAGAGTTGTAGTCTAATCTATTGCAAATCACTATAAGATTTCCTGATGAGCTATCCTTTAAGCTCAGCAATAATAAAAGCTTTCTTATGATGGTGTGGATGCCAAGAGGAGAAAGGGATGTACTAATAAGCATCCAAGGATTTTTGGTAACACTTGGAAGATAGAATACTAGTGTTGACAAAATTAGAGCCCTTGAAGAAGGATACATCTAAAATGTTGGCTGAGGTACTAGATACAGAGGAAGTAATTTTGATGGTAAAATAGAGGGACCATACATGTCAAGTAGCTAGAAGAGGGAATCCTATGAACTGCTCCAAATGTCAAAGGCATCATCAATGTACCTTTTGTAATACAGAAGGTAATAGGATTCTAGAGTAGACAAAACCTTTTTCTCTAAGTGACACAAAAATAGGCAAGTGTAGACAATGATGAAATTGCTACCCATGGTAGTGCCTCAAATCTATTTTCTGAAGAGCCCATTGAACTCTGAGACATGTTTTTGAGGAATCAAAGAGAAAAGATCCATGCTGGCATTGATGTAAAAGACCTACAAATCAATAGGGTTAGCATAAAAATATGACTCAATCATAGTTTAGAGAGCAACAAGACCATAATTCATGGGAATGCTTGCATAGAGAGATTCTATGTCAAAAGTAAAAAGAAACACATTTTGAGGTAGAACTCTAGAGTGAAGGTAATGAATCAAGGCTAAAGAGTCTACTAGATGGTATGGTTGAGAACAGAGGATGGGAAAAAGTAGGTAATGGATTAGATGGAAGGCAGGTTCTACTAAATAGCTTGTATAGGAGCAAATACGATGACCAACTAGAATAGGTTTATGAATTTTAGGAATCAAGTAGAAAGTACAAGGCTTGAAAGCCAAGATTTTAAGAAGGGATCCTCAAAATAAAAAAAACCTAAGGATACTAGTTGATTATAGAGAAAAGCCAATGACAAAGGACTTCCCATGGGATGACATCTATCTATTGGTAGACATTAGGGTCTAACAATTATCTAATGGCCTCTTGATAATACTAAGAGAAGTCAAAAATGTAGATATCCATATTTTTATTAGCAAGATTAATCACAATGCTCTAATCTTTCTAGAATTTATGAATAGCTCTAAGAAAATGTCAAGGTAGTGATGTTCTGTGAGTAAAATTTGAGGAGGAAAGAGTAGCTTTAAGAGATGAGAGACAATCAAGAATAGATGTCTCTACGTTCTAGTTGAAACTACTAATAGGCAGCTTCCACTTACTCTAGAGTTATATCTTCATTTAAGTAAAATGAGTTACTTCTAGGAAACGTGAAGAAGACTAGTTTACCTCTTTTGATCTAATTTTTGAAGAAGTTGCATAGCCAAACTAGTCTAATGAATGCAGTGAACTCCTTTAGAATCATGTTATGATCCATGGGAAGAGGACGAGGAGTGAATTTAAGGCCAAAACCCATAGCTTTGATTTCATGAAAAGAAATAGATCTAAATGAAAATTTATGAATAGAAATATTAGAAATCTGATTTTCTACCTCAAAAATAATCTTATGCTCAAAGAGAAGGTAGGCATAAGAGTTCTGGGAGATGGTAGGAAGCCAAAAGTTCAACTATGTGTGAGAGGACAATTTTTAAACTTTCTTCAAGAAAATGTTTAGAACAATGTTCTTAACTATGGTATAGATGGTGCATAGTTGTGTTGTTGACAATGGTAACCTTAGTGTGGT
This sequence comes from Gnetum montanum, assembly GCA_015680685.1. Classification (NCBI taxonomy): domain Eukaryota; kingdom Viridiplantae; phylum Streptophyta; class Gnetopsida; order Gnetales; family Gnetaceae; genus Gnetum; species Gnetum montanum. The sequence goes on from MNCI01004758.1 coordinate 71,584, forward strand.
TCTAAGCCAGATGGCCCAAAGGCACTAGACATGGAGTTCTTCTTGTTCAACTGTTGGTAAGGCCTAGCCCAAGAAGGTGTTCTGCAAGTTCGACACATGCCTTTTAAAGAAGAATTGGCCTTTTTTCTATCATGTCTCTATTGCATGCATCCTTGTTTCTTGCACTTCTACTTTTGCTTATTTTTCTATGGAAAGTGGCAAGATTGAGATGGCTTAATGGCTATATTGTAGTAAATGGCTCTGCAATCCTTCAACCATTTGCCAAATTTTTTGAGGGTGTCATCCCATTCTTGGTGAATGATTTCTTTGCAAACTTCCTTCACTATAGGACCAGGGTTAAGGTGATCTACTTTACTCTTTACAATAGAGGTAGCATTCTTTTGTGTTTCCTCTACTTTTTTCTAGGCTTTTACAAAAATTCAGAATTGAAGCCTTTCATTAAGGGAGGCTTCCCCAAGCTTTTTGGTGCATATTTGTAGAAGAGCATCAATATAAGAGGTGGGTTGATTAATAGCTAAGATGCATTCAATTAGCTTCAAAGTAGCTTTATGTGAGAAAGACTCCAATTTTTTATGCTTACCTTCTACGAAAGCCATTTCTACATAAAGGTAAGCTTCCTAGAGTTTCAGATTGTGCTCTTTTTAGAAAGTAGCAAAATTTGCTTGAAGGATGGCTTCTCCTTTAGGAGTGGAAGCTTTAAGGCCTGAAGCAACCATGCACGAAGTATGAACCAGCAACTTTTTTGAGTGCAACTGCTCAATTCTTTCTTTATTGCGGAGGGAGCAGTCTACATCATGAAGATGTTTGCGGAGTCCCTTTGCAGCAACACTAATCATTTCCATTAGTACTTCAAGAATTTGTGTCCAATCTTTGTTAGTAGGAGAAGAAATTTTTGACATCATTCAATTGTTAATGGAGAGAAGAACATTCAGATTGGAGTGCTAAGAATGAGCTAGGTGTCTGCAAGTTGCTTCTAGTATTGATTTAATTCTATGTAGAGTTCATTTGTCTAATGATTACATTCTATGTAGAGTTCTTCTACTTGATGATTATATTTTGCGTAGAGTTCTTTTGCCTAATGAAAATAATTGGTTTGGTAGAAAGATTCTAGAAAATATTCTATGGAACCAAGAGGATCTTTGTGAACTATACAGTTGACAAGACATGGACCTATATTTAGGTTCATGTCGTGCTCTGCTAGTGACTTCAATGGATGAGATATTTTCCCTAAAGAACTGGTAGGGGGTTCATTAGCTAGATCCTACTTAGGATTAATAGGATGTGGTTTCACTACTAAAAAAGAGGCAAAATTTTTTTGACCTACAAAGCACATTTTCTTTAGGCAACAAGATAGAAGAAAAAATTTAGGGGTACTTAAAATTTTGCTTTGATCTTGTACAACTAAAGAAAAAAATGAAGGGTAGAAAGAAAAGGATCAAGTAGACATAAGAAACAAATTTGAATAAGGTTCAAATAGACATAAGAGCAAAGCTACTACATAAAATGTTTTTTGGGAGACTCACCCCTCTTCAATATGTTTGAGTAGTGATGTTGCAATCTGCATTGAGCATCAAGTGCTAGATGAGAATATATAGTGTCCCATCTTACATAAGAAATAAAATAAACCACTACTTTTCTAAATTAAACAGTCCACTACTTTTATAAATTAAAGTGGGCCCCACTCATTCTAGCTGAGATGGGGTGGAATGCTACACTTGAATCTATTTTTGACAAGGAAAGAACAAAGTTCTTTTGGATTCCTTTAGCAAGCAATTGCAACTGAAATGATGTTCTAGAGACTCATATCTTTTTGGTAGAGCCAAATAAGTATAAGGTTTAGGGTTTATAATTTTCATTTGGGGTTTGAGATTTGGGGTTTAGGAATTTTTTGATTTAGAAAATTAGTGGGTTGTTTTATTTATTATGTAAGATAGAATACTATATATTCTCATTGAGCACTTGATGCTCAATGCACATTTTAGCATCACTACTCAAACATACTAAAGAAGGGTGAGACTTCCCAAAAACATTTTATGTGGTAGCTTTTCTCTTATGTCTATTTGAGCCTTATTCAAATTTGTTTCTTATGTCTACTTGACCCTTTTCTCTACTCTTTCATTTTTTCTTCAACCACATGAGATCATAGTAAAATTTTAAGTACCCTAAATTTTTGCTTCTATCTCGTTGATTAAAGAAAATGAGCTATATAGGTCAGCAAACTTTTGCCTCTTCTTTAGCAATTCAACCATGTACTATTAATCCTAAGTAAGATCTAGCTAACGAACCCCTTGGTAGCTATTCATAGAAAAGATCTCGTCCACTGGAGTCACCAGTGGAGCACAACATTAACCTAAAGATAGGGCTTTGTCTTGTCAACTGTATAGTTCACGAAGATCATCTTGGTTCAACAAAAGATTTCATAGAATCTTTCTACCAAACCAAATATTTTCATTAGGCAAAATAACTGCACACAAAATATAATCATCAAGTAGAAGCACTTTGTGTAGAATGTTATCATCAAATAGATGAACTCCATTCAGAATTAAATCAATGCCAGAAGTAACTTATAGACACTCAACTCCTTCTTATCCAACTTTAGTATAAATGTGCTTCTCTCTGTCAACAATTGAATGATGCCAAAATATCTTCTCTTGCTAACAAAGATTTGACCTAAATTCCTAAAGTATTGATGGAAATGATCAACACTGCTATAAAGGACTCTATAAACATCTTGATGATGTGAATCACTTCCACCACAATAAAGAAAGAATTAAAGTGCTACACTTAGAAATGTTCCTAGTTAACAATCTATGCATTGTTGCTCTAGGCCTTAAAGCTTCCACTCCTAAAGGAGATTCCATCCTTTAAGCAAAGTTTGTTGCTCTCCAAAAAGAGCATAATCTAAAACTCCAAGAAGCTTACCTTTATGTAGAAACGGCTTCCACAAAAGCCAATCATCAAAAATTGGAGTCATTACATGAAGCTACTTCTAAGCTAGTTAAATGTATCTTAGATATCAATCAGCCTACCTCTTATATTAATGCTCTTATGTAGACTTACACCAAAAAGCTTGATGAATCCTTCCTTAATGAAAGGCTTCAGTTCCAGATTCATGCAGAAGCCTAGATAAAAGTAGAGAAAATACAAAATACTACTACTTCTACTATGGAGACTAAAGTAGATTACCTTGACCTTGGTCCTACAATAAAGGAAGTCTACAAGGAAATCATTCATACATAATGAGATGCCACCTTCAAAAAATTTAGTGAATGATTAAAGGATTGCAAATCCATTCCATCCAATATCCTCATCAAGCCCTCTCAACCCTATTTCTCTTCACAAAAAAAGAAGCAAAGGTAAAAGCGCAAGTAACAAGGATGCACATAGTAGAGACATGATAGACAATAGGCCAACTATTCTTTAAATAGCATGTGCACATCCTACTAAATTCCTTCCTTGGCTAGGCCCTACCAATAGCCAAATAAGAACTCCAATGCCTCTGGGCCATCTAATTCAGAACCACACTAAGGTCACTATTATCAGCGATGCAAATTTGCACCATCTATACCATATCTAAGAACATCGTGCCAGACTTCTTTCTGAAGAAAGTTCAAAAATCATCCTCTCACTTGCACTTGAATTTCTGGCTTCCTTCCATCTTCTAGAACTATTACGCCCACCTTCTCTTTGAATGTAAGATTATTTTCAAGGAAGAAAATCACATTTCTAACTTTGTTATTCATAATATTTCATCAATATTTCTTTCTTCTAATGAAATCAAAGTTCAGGTTTTTGGCCTCAAATTCATTTCTTTCCCTCTTCCCATGGATTATGACATATTTCTAAAGGAATTTATTGCCTTTGCTAGACTTCTCTAGCTATGCAACTTCTTCAAAAACAAACTAGAAGAAGTAAAACAATCTTCTTCAACTTTCCTAGAAGCAACTTGTTTTCCTAAAGTGAAGATATACCTCCATAGTAAGTAGAACCTAACCATCAACAGTTTCAACTAGAACTTAGATACATTTTTTTTTATTGTCTCTCATCTCTCAAAGCTTCTCTTTCCTCCCCAAATTCTACTCATTGACCACCACTACCTCGATGTCTCCTTGGATCTCCTCATAAAATCTAGAAAGATCATAGCATTGTGATTCATCTTACTCATAAAAATTTGGGTATCTGCATTCTTGACTCCTCTTGGTTTTATCAAGAGGCTACTAGATAATTATCAAATTATAATGTCTACCAACATGTAGACGTCATTCCATGGAAAGTCCTTTGTCATCAACTTTTCTCTATAATCAATAAATTTCCTTTGGTTTTTTCTAATTTTAAGGATCCCCTCTTGAAAATCTCAAATTTTAAGCCTTGTACTTTCTACCTAATCCTAAAATCCATAAACCTATTCTAGTTGGTTGTCATATCTTCTCCAATATAGGTTATTTACTAAAACCCTCCTATCTACTCCATTACCTACATTTCCCCATCCTCTGTTCTCAACCATACTATCTACTAGATTCTTTAGCCTTGATCCATGACCTTCACTGTAGAGTTCTATCTCAAAAGATATTTCTTTTTACTTCTTACGTAGAATCTCTCTATCGAAGCATTCCCATGGATCATCATCTCATTGTTCTCTAAACTATGGTTGAGCCATATTTTTATGCTAATACTTTTGATTTGCAAATATTTTACATTAATGTCATTATGGAACTTGCCTCTTTAATCTTTCAAGAAAATTTCTTGCAATTCAATAGGGTCTTCAACAAATAAATTTGAGGCATTGTCATGGGTAGCAACTTCACCATTGTCTATGCTTGCCTATTTTTATGTCACTTAGAGAAACAATTTTTCTCTACTCTAGACTTCTGTCACCTTTTATATTACAAAAGATACATTGATAATGCCTTTGGAATTTAGAGTGGTTCATAGGATTCCCTCTTCCAACTACTTGATTGGTATGGTTCTCTCTATCCTACCATCAAGATTACTCCCTCTATATCTAGCACCTTAGCCAACATTTTAGATGTATTCTTCTTCATGGGCTCTAATTTTGTCAACACTAGTATTCTATCTACCAAGTATTACCAAAAATTCTTGAATGCTTATCAGTACATCCCTTTCTCCTCTTGTAACCACACCATTAGAAGAAAGTATTTATTATTGTTGAGCTTAAAAGATACCTCATCAAGGAATCCTACCTTAATGATCTACAACAAATTTGACTATAACTCTACCAATGACTTCATGCTCGAGGATATCCTTTATGCTTCTTGGTCCATTACTTCAGCCTTGTCCCTACCTCCTCCAAATAGCCTCTTCTTGAATGGCTTTATCAATGCTATGATGTTTACACTAGGAGACAAACCCCTTTGATCTTCAAATTGGATTTTATTCCTTCCACTAAATCCTTAAACATAAGGATGCTCCTAAATCCTATACTTACTCATCTCTACCAAAAAGATTTGAATCTCTAGAACATCATTACAGATGTAATCACCTGTTGAAGGAATCCAAGAAAACTTCATTCTTTCCTTGTCAAAAATAGATTCAAGTGCAACATTCCATCCCCATCTTAGCCAAAACAAGTGGGGCATGCTTTAATTTAGAAAAGTAGTAGGTTGTTTTATTTTTTATTTAATATGGAGTACTATATATTCTTATCTAGCACTTAATTCTTGATGCACATTTCAACATCACTACTTAAACATACTGAAGAAGGTGAGACTCCCCAAAAATATTTTATGTAGTAGCTTTGCTCTTATGTCTATTTGAGGCTTATTGAAATTTGTTTCTTATGTCTACTTGACACTTTTCTTTCTGTCCTTTCATTTTTTCTTCAGCTACATGAGATCAAAGTAAAATTTTAAGTACCCTAAATCTTTTCTTATATCTTGTTACTTAAATATAATGAGCTCTGTAGGTCGATAATCTTTTGCCTATTTTTTAGCAATTCAACCATGTCCTACTAATTCTAAGTAGGATCTAACTAATGAACCCCTTGCTAGCTCTTCACAAAAACACTTTTGTCCATTGGAGTCACCAACAGATAACTACAAGAACCTAAAGATAAGTCTATATCTTGTCAACCATATAGTGTGTAAAGATCCTCTTGGTTCAACAAAAGATTTTCTATAATCTTTCTAACGAACAAAATATTTTCATCAAGCAAAAGAACTCCACACAGAATATAATAGTTAAGTAGAATAACTCCACACAAAATGTAATCATTAGATATACAAACTCCACATAGAATTAAATCAATGCTAGAAATGACTTGCAGATACTCAACTCCTTCTTAATCAACTTTAGTCCAAATGTGCTTGTCTTTGTTAACAATTGAACAACGCTAAAATGTCTTCTCCTACCAACAAAGATTTGGCACAAATTCCTAAAGTACTAATTGAAATGATCAGTGCTACTGTAAAGGAACTCTGTAAACATCTTCATGATGTGAACCACTCCCACTGCAATAAAGAAAGAATTAAGTAGCCACACTCAAAAAAGTTACTGGTTCATATGCTATGCATTGTTGCTTTGAGCCTTCACTTCTAAAGGCGATGCCATCCTTCAAGCAAAGTTTGTTATTCTCCAAAAAGAGCACAATCTAAAACTACATGAAGCTTACCTTTGTGTAAAAACAACTTTTGCAAAAACCAATCATCAAAAATTAGAGTCCTCACATGAAGCTACTTCTAAGCTAATTGAATGCATCTCAACTATCAATTAGCCCACCTCTTATATTGATGTTCTTCTACAAATTTGCACCAAAATCTCAAGTAAGCCTTCCTTAATAAAAGGCTTCAATTCTAGATTCATGTAGAAGCCTGAAAAAAATAGAGAAAACATGAAAGAATGCTTCTTCTACTATGGATATTGAAGCAAATTGCCTTAACCCTAGTCCTATAGTCAATGAAGTCTACAAGGAAATCATTCACCAAGAATGGGATTCTACCTTCAAAAAATTCAATGAATGGTTAAAGGATTACGAAGCCATTCCATCCAATATCCCCATCAGGACCTCTCAACCTTATTTCTCTCTACAAAAAAATAAGCACAAGAAATATAGACACACGCCACAGAGACATGATAGACAACAAACCAATTCTTCTTCAAACAATAGGTGCATAGCCTATAGAACACCTTCTTGGCTAGGCCCTGCTAGCACCCAAACAAGAAGAACTCCATGTCCAGTTCCTTTGGGCCATCTAGCTTAGAACCTCACCAAGGTCATCGTCATCAACAACAGAACTCTACACCATATATGCCATAGCTAAGAGCATCATGCTAGACTTCTTCCTAAAGAAAAGAACATCACACCAATCTTCTTCCCAAAGAAAGTTCAAAAACCATCCTCCCACACAAAGTTGAACTTCTAACTTTCTACCATCTCTAAGAACTCTTAAGCCCACCTTCTCTTCGAGTGTAAGACTAACCACAAGGTAAAAAATCACATTTCTAACTTTGTTATTCATAATTTCTCATCTAGATGTATTTCTTATAATGAAATCAAAGTTCTAGGTTTTGGCCTTAAATTCATTCCTTACACTCTTCCCATGGATCATGATGCAATTTTGAAGAAATTCATTGCCTTTGCCAGACTTCTCTAGCTATACAGCTTCTTCAAAAACAAACTAGAAGAAGTAAAACTATCTTTTTCACCTTTCTCCAGAGTAAGTGGAACCCACCCATCAGTAGTTTCAACCAGAACCTAGAGACATTTATTTGTGATTGTCTCTCATCTCTCAAAGCTTCTCTTTCCTCCCCATAGTATACCCATCAACCACCACTACCTCAACGTCTTCTTAGAGCTCTTCATAAACATCAGAAAGATTAGAGCATTGTGATTCATCTTATTGACAAAACTCTGGGTATCTACATTTTTTACTCCTCTTGGTATTATCAAGAGTCCATCAGACAACTGTCAAATCCTAACATCTATCAACATGTAGACATCATTCCATGGGAAGTCGTTTGTTATCAACTTTTCTCTATAATCAACTATTTTCTTTAGGTTTTTTCTAATTTTAAGGATTCCCTCTTAAAAATTTTAGCTTTCAAGCCTTATACTTTCTACCTAATTTCTAAAATCCATAAACCTATTCTGGTTGGTTGTCCTATCTTCTCCTATATAAGCTATTTCCTAGAACCCCCCTCTCATTTGCTCCATTACCTACTTTTCCCCATCCTCTATTCTCAACCATACCATTTGCTAGACTTTTTAGCCTTGATCTGTAACCTTCACTCTAGAGTTCTACCTAAAAATATATTTCTTTTTACTTTTTATGTAGAATCTCTCTATCCAAGCATTCCACATATCATCATTTCACTGCTCTCAAACTATGGTTGAGTCATATTTTTATGCTAACCCTTTTGATTTGTAGGTCCTTTACATCAATGCCATCATGGAACTTGCCTCTTTAATCCTTCAAGAACATTTCTTAGAGTTCAATGGGGTCTCTAACAAATAGATTCGAAGCATTTCCATGGGTAGAAACTTCACTGTTATCTATGATTGCCTATTTTTGTGTCACTTAGAGAAATAGCTTTTCTCTACTCTAGACTTCTGTCACCCTTTGTATTACAAAAGGTACATTGATGATGCCTTTGGCATTTAGAGCAATTCATAGGATTTTCTCTTCCAGCTACTTGATTGGTATGGTTCTTTCTATCCTACCATCAAGATTACTCCCTTTGTATCTAGCACCTTAGCCAACATTCTAGATGTATTCTTCTTCAAGGGCTCTAATTTTTTCAACACTAGTATTCTATCTACCAAGTGTTACCAAAAATCTTTAAATACTTATTAGTACATCCCTTTCTCCTCTTGGCATCCACACCATTAGAAGAAAGCCTTTATTATTACTGAGCTTAAAATATGCCTCATCAAGAAATCCTACCTTGGTGATCTATAGTAGATTCAACTACAACTCTACTGATGACTTCATACTCGAGGATATCCTTCATGCTTCTTAGCCCATTTCTTCAACCTTGTCCCTACCTATTCTAGACAACCTCTTCTTAAATGGCTTCATCAACACCATGATGTTTACACTAGGAGACAAACCCCTCTCATCTTCAAATTGGATTTTAGTCCTTCCACTAAATCCTTGAATGTGAGGGTGCTCCTAATTCCTATACTTACTCAACTTTGTGAAAAATATTTGAGTATCTAGAATATCATTCCAGATGCAATTACCTATTGAAGGAATCCAAGAAAACTTCATTCTTTCCTCGTCAAAAATAGATTCAAGTGCAATGTCTCACTACCATCTCAGCCAAAATGAGTAGGGCCTATCTTAATTTAGAAAAGTAGTGGGATTTTTAATTTAGAAAAATAGTGGGTTATTTAACTTAGAAAAGTAGTGGGTTATTTTATTTCTTATGTAAGATGGAATACTATATATTCTCATCTAGCACTTGATGCTCAATGTACATTTCAACATCACTACTCAAACATACTAAAGAGGGGTGAGACTCTCTAAAAACATTTTATATAGAAACTTTACTTTTATGTCTATTTGAGGCTTATTTAGATTTGTTTCTTATGTCTACTTGGCCCTTTTCTTTTTTCCTTTCAATTTTTTCTTCAGCTACACAAGATCAAAGTAAAGTTTTAAGTACCACTAAATTTTGAAACTCCCCAAAAAAATTTTATATAGTAGCTTTGCTCTTATGTATATTTGATCCTTATACAAATTTTTTTCTTATGTCTACTTGACCCTTTTCTTTCTGCCCTTTCATTTTTTCTTCAACCACATGAGATTAAAGTAAATTTTTAAGTACCCCTAACTTTCCTCTATTTGTTTAATCAAGTATGCTCCTTGACATAATCTAACATCTTAACATGTTGGTTTTGCAATTAAATGTGTGTTGACCACGCATACACATCTTCCTGATAGATGGATTTTTAGAATTACTACAAAGGCCTTGTGATTTTTCTGAAATCTTAACTATTCTTTCTTGTCCATTGCTTGAAGTTCTGGAATTTCAAAAATCATATTTTTTAAACTCCATTCAAATCTTTATACCAACTCAAATTTGGCTTCTTTATAAAAGATCGCACAACCATCCATGCTATGTTTTCTACAATATGCTAATTTGTATGACTCAAAAGAAGAACTCCCATAAGAACCTTTTTTTCTTATAAATACCTCTATATCCCATCTTTCCCAAGTCTAGTTGTAATTGGTATAGAAATTCCCATGGCAAGACTTCTTGTAGGCACAAGACATTAGCATCCAAATCTTCTAACTCTACCAAGATGTGTAGATATCAATATTCATGTTAATCCAAGGCTCATGATGAACATAGCGGATGTTGTTTCTCACTCACTAGGGATCTTACAAGCACATTGTATGTTGCAACTTTCATTCTCATTCTTGAATTCTCTTCTAAATCATTTCTCTTAATGAGTGTCATACTCCTTGTTAAAACACTATTTTTAGTCTACATGTTGTTTTTCCATATGTTTTGATTGCAGGATGGATTAATATACCTTTTCTTAATGGTTGAATATTGTTCTATTTCCTCAACTAATACATCAACTAATCATATACTAATACATCAACTAATAATAAACTACATCAATTGAATAACTACATTATTTAATTTTAGTAATATATAATCAAATCACCTGATTTTTAGTAATATTTAACTATATTATCTAATTCTTAACAGCCTTTCTACCCCCTCTTAAGAACACTGACTCTAGCAGTGTAACTAATGGCATGCCATAGTGATCTTAAGGTGCCAAAAAAAAGTTAAATTCATTAGGCACAATTTATGATATCAATGAATTATTAGGTATCTAAATCATAAATATAACCTCACCATTGAGTTTAGAAGGGTGAAAAATATTGTAAATGACTATTCATAAGTTGAAAATGGACATCATATGCTCAAGTTGTGTGAAAATTAAACTTTAAAGATCTTGAGGTACTATAGTGGGCAAGAAGTAAAAAATAATTTTTGAGGTTCTCTAGGATGGATTTGACTTCACCATTGTGTTTAAAGGTTAACAACTATAGGAAATGACTCTTCGTTTGTTGAAAAAGGTTTACAAAATCAAAAGTGATGGTTTTTGGAGTCTAAGACCTTTGGCACAAAAAACAAGACTTCCCAAGAGGTCACCCATCCTAGTTCTACTCTAGAATGAGCATGCTTACTTATAGAATTTTTATTCTTATGGTTACTAGGGTACCAAATTCAAATTTGAAAATTATTTTCATGCATTTCTAATTTAAATTAGTGGTTTGGCAATGAAAATTTGAATTTTTCCTCAATTGATGAAAATTTCAATTTTTTCATCAATTGACGAACAATTCAAAATTTTTTCATCAAATGATAGAGAATTTGTTGTTTCATGCCAATGGTAGCAATGACTATAGTGGTGCACCAAAAATGTCCTAGATGGCTACTGGGTGATGTCAACAGCCAAGCTAGGCATGTCTAGAGGCGATGGTGGTGCAACATTTTCAATCGTGGATGTAATGGTGCAACGTTTTTTTTTCTTGGCTTGTGCATGGTGTCTAGTTCACTACCACAAACTATAGAGTAAGGGAGAAAAGGATATGCAACATGGCCTAAGCATAGCCGATGTGACCTGTGTGGGCTAGCTAGACCTTTATGTGGACCTATGCGACCCTCTCAAGGCATATGTGATCCTTCTTGGGGCTCGTGTGGCCTTTCTTGAGGCCTACATGGCCTTCCTTGAGGCTCGTACAGCCCTTATCATGGCTTGCGTAGCCCCAAATGATGCTAGCATGGCCCATCAATAGGACCTATATTGGCGATGAGGGTTTTTCTAGCATTGGAGGGGGAGGCAATGATCCATGTCATGGGAGGTGATCATTACTAACGTGAGAGGCGATGATCAGCGACATGGGAGGAAATGATCCACAATGTCATCAGTGTCCGACGATGCTATAGAAAGTGAACTCTAGAGGACATGGTGTGTGGTGAAGTGGCACGATGGCAAACAAAACAATAGCAACAGGCAAAGCCAAGAGGGTAACATGTGGTGTGCCTTGGCGACAGAGAGGCATGTGGAGGGCTACTGGGAGTAGCGCAACATGTGATAGGGCAAGGTGGTGTAGCATTCATGGCCATCCTTGTTTTTTGTTCCTTTGGGCAAGCCCTTAAGGCTAGCCCTTGTTAAGGCCAACATGACCTACAAGGCCTGCGTGGCTCTTGCTAGGCCTACACAACCCTTGCAGGCTAATGTAACCTACAAAAAAAAATTATTTTTACTTATTTTATTTATTCTTATATATATATATATATAGTTTAAAGTGGGGGATGGGATTTGAACCCACAACCTCCCACTTTAAAAGTGTTTTTCTTTTTTACTTTTTATTATTATTTTAATCCATCTTACCTCGGCAGTTGATGTGGTGGTTCAGCCAATGACAAGGTAAAGGTTCAATGTTAGTAAATGGAAATTTTAGGTTAATTCCTAACACTAAAATTTTGAAATTTTTTTTTTGTTTAAATAATAAACTAGTAATTTTAATAGTTTAATATTATTTTAATGCATGTATAATGAAAAATTTTAAACATCAATATCTCTCAAACCATAAGTCCAATCAAAACAGAATTTGTACCATTGGAATCATCTCAATGAATAATACTCATTGGACATAGTCTTAGGGTTCAAAGATATAGTTTATTTTTCATGAATTAAAAGGACCAAACTAGCCTATTTTGCTAAATTGACATTTCTAGGCTAACATATGGTAACTGATGAGTGGCGAGATACCCCTACACTCAACCATACGAATACGAGCATAGCACGCGCGATCCGGTCGAACTCCGCAAACTAAGTTCCTACATGCCCCATGGAACACTTAGGGTTAATCATTCATTGTCTTCCCAGACTTGTAGTTGTCACGATGTATGGTTAAGCAAGTCTGAGGTATATGATTTTTATAGTCTTTTATGTTTTATGTCTCCTATGCTAACAAGTTAAAGGGTTGAGAAACTAATTACTAACTCTAACTAATGAACTAAGGCTAAATTACCTAGCATCAGCATCTATTCCCACTTACTATACACATCTTGAACTGATGCAACCGTGGCTACCAAATGCTAATCATTGCTGGGATCACCACGCGTAACGCACGTGCTTGAAGTGGTCGTACTGAGGCACCTAACTAGGAGAGAAGGGTTGAGGAGGAAAATAGTAAATAACATATAATAAATAACATGTAATAAATAAAAAAAATAAAATCCTATTCCATGCACTACGAGGTTTATCCGGAAAGCTCGTCTTTACTGCCATACACAAACTTGTGTTCAGGTACAATGTTTGCTCGAATAAAGATCTGTTCACTTTAGGACTCCTACTACGGGCACATGGAAAATATTCTATCTCTGGAGTGATCAATCTACTAGAGTTTCCCTACTATCTAGCCTAGGATGAGGAAATAAGGGAGAGTCACCTCTTATTTATAGATATGATGGCGCACCGCGATATCGCATACACGATATCGTAGGGGAAGATGCGATATCATGTACATGATATTGTGAGGGATGCGATATCATGGCCCATGCAATATCGCATCCCATCATAGCCCCATGACTAAATGAAAACTCATCCTCAAGTTCATTACAATAATATCGGGAAGGTCTGGGATTATTGACTCAATGGAACTAATGGAATGACATGTGAATAGATCATCATTACAAGACTCAACAAATGGTGTTCATGAAAACAAGGGTGAACACCTTGTTACATTGACATCAGGCCTCATTTGGTAGCTGAGAAAGAGAGAGAGAGAGAAAGAAGTGTTGCTGCTTCCAATGCCAAAATTGCGCCTTTCGTTGTCCATCCGTAAGCGCATCATCAATCTCATTCCTTGCAAGCTACTTCAGCACCGTTCCATTCCAAGTGTTCCCTCTACATCCAGTCCATTATTGCATGATTTCCTTCTGCACACACAACACAGTCTTATATTAGCAAGGGTAGATGAATTTCAATGTGGGTAATACCTTGCTTCTATGTAAGTCCATTGGCTAGGTTGTGGTATGGCTGATTACAGATCTGGAGATATATAAATGATGACTACTGAAGGTGTAGGGGTGAGGAGAAAATCGAAAAAATTGGGCCCCGTACCCCCATGACTCATTGCGAACCTCCGGTAGCGAGAGAATGGAGAAAGAATAAGAACAAGAAGATGGAGAAAAAGAGAAAACTAGGACATCGATGAAATAGATGTCAAGATGGAAATGAACAAAATAAAATTAATTGCAAAATGTTAAGGGAAAGAATTTTTCCCTTAGGATGGTCATAATCCACCGTTGTTGTCTGTGTCTGAATCCACAACTCCATCAGAGATAATAATTTTTCCCTTACCCTTATTATGTGCAGGGCTTGAATTTCTCCACTTTGTCTTACCTTTGTCACTACTTTGTTCCTCCTTAGACTCTTCTACAATTTTCAAGACACTTTCAAGTTTAGAGTCTAAGGAATCCCATAATTGGTCTACCTTAGTCAATACTTCTGTTGTTAATTTTTGAATTGGCAAGGTTTTTCAGTTCACCAACTCTTCAAGTGGTGACTCATCCTCTTCATCAAAAAATTTCACTCCCTTCTTTCGAAGGGAGGGATCATGGTTGTATTCTTCCGCACTTTCCCTTTTGCGTAGTTCACCTTCTTCTTTTGCTACTTGTTCCAACAAGCGATGTACTTCATGGGCTCTAAGTTGTGATAGTCTCCCTTGGGCATAAGTCCCAAGGGTTCTTCTAGTTTCATGCCTTAGCCCATCCACGATTTGGCGAAGTTGATGCCGCTAAGCATATCCATGGCCCGGGTAATGATGTAACAATGTGTAGTAGCGGGTCATGGCAACATCTAAGGGTTCATAAGTACCTTGTTTCCAACCTTAGATCTGCTTACGCAGATTAGACACTCTGGAGTACATCTGATATTTATCACTGAAGAGTTCTAGCATCGTACTCCACCTTCTGATGGTTTTCAGTTCTAAGGACTAGTACCAACTCTTTGCTTCTTTGGTGAGTGTCCTGGGAAACAACTTAAGTTTTTGCCACTCATTTTCTATATTCTACAAGGCACAGGAATCATGGAATGCCTATAAATGATGTTGCAGATCAGTGTTGTATCCTCCCTCAAAGCGTGGGATATTGTTCATGTCTAAAAGCTTAATCCGACTATCCTTTTGGTGCCTTGTTGGAATTCTTACAGCCTCTATTATGTCGAGCATACCTCAGGTTGTAAGTAGGGGCTTATCATGATCATCTCTTTTATGACACCTATGATGTCTTCGTTGTTCCCTAATCTCCCTTCGGTCTTTCCCTTTTCCTCTCTCTCGACTTTCCCGTCGAGGTCTCTCATTTCATCTACCCCTATCCTCACCATTATGTTCATGGTGGTTGTGCCCAGATATGGAAGGAGAGGGTGAGTGGTGAGATGAAGGAGAAGAAGAAGGGGAACCATCACCATGGTGATGTTTCTTACCTTCTCTTCAGCTGCTTCGACCCCAATCGTGGTGACGATCAAAGTGCCCGTACTTAGCATGAGTGGTTGTTCCCTCTATGAACAGTTAACGTTCACGGGGATCAGAACTAGTGTCATGTACCATTGAGCATAGGTTCTGATACCCAACCTTCTCACCATCATTAGGAGGGGGAACATCATTTGCTAAAGAACCCGTTATGATGGGTTCCCCATCTCCTATTTCGCTAAGGACGTGCAGGCCTTTGCCCTTCATCAGTGTATGTTGGCTCTCTTGCCTTGAGTCCCAAATACGTTATGCTTCTGTGGGATGATAATCCCTCATGTCAAAGTCTTCCGCAACATATTCAACATATAATTCTGTCATGCCAATCTGTGCCAAAGCACGGAGGAGCATGTTACGGACTGATCAATCTGGGGGTAACACAATGTTACCCTGTAGATCTCTCCATCATAGCTATTCTTCTTGATGGAGGATAAAGGTAAATTTTGGAATATACTCATCGAGATGAGTATAAACTATTCGATAATTTTTAGGACTTGGCTAATTTCGGCTATCTATTTTTGATTGCCGACTGTTTCGTGTATTATCCCTAGGCGGTGAGTTGCTCTTCTTAGAAGAAGACATTTTTATCGATGTGCTAATTTTACCGTTATAAATTTTTTCTGTTAATTAACACAAAGGTTTTTTTAGGCTCCCAACAATGTGAGTGATATCCTATGTTTTATTCAGTGCACAAACACTTAGTCCCCAGCAGCAGTGCCAATGATGAGTGGCGAGATACCCCTACACTCAACCATACGAATACGAGTGTAGCACGCGCGATCCGATCTAAATCCGTAGACTAAGTGCCTACATGCCCCATNCTGAGGTATATGATTTTTATAGTCTTTTATGTTTTATGTCTCCTATGCTAACAAGGTAAAGGGTTGAGAAACTAATTACTAACTCTAACTAATGAACTAAGTCTAAATTACCTAGCATCAGCATCCATTCCCACTTACCGTACACACCCTGAACTGATGCAACCGTGGCTACCAAACGCTAATCGTTGCTAGGATCACCACGCATAACGCACACGCTCGAAGTGGTCATATTGAGGCACCTAACTAGGAGAGAAGGGTTGAGGAGGAAAATAGTAAATAATAGATAATAAATAATATGTAATAACTAGCAATAATAAAATCCTATTCCATGCATTGCAAGGTTTATCTGGAAAGCTTGTCTTTATTGCCGTACACAAACTTGTGTTCAGGTACAATGTTTGCTCAAATAAAGATCCGTTCACTTTGGGACTCCTACTGTGGGCACATGGAAAATATTCTATCTCTGGAGTGATCAATCTACCAGAGTTTCCCTACTATCTAGCCTAGGATGAGGAAATAAGGGAGAGCTGCCTCTTATTTATAGATATGACGGCGCACCGCGATATCGCATCCCATTAGTAACTTGAAATCTTCTAGATCACTTGGATAGTGAATTCAAAAAAAAACAAAATTAATTCAAGTCATGGTTACTAACTTTCTTGAAATAAATTTAATAGTGATATTAATCAATTAATAATTATAGTATTAAAATGGATAAGGGTTACCTAGGCCAATGTATCCTTATCTTACCAACATCTCTTGTAATTGATGAATCTAGATGAGGCATAATTAGATCTTCATTGGTCAATGACATCCATGAAAGAATCTTGTTGGTGGGATCTATGTATTTTTGTAGATGTCTAATCCCTTGTTCATGAAATCAATGGAATGGTATCTTCTAGCTTTCATAGATTATCACAAACATATGGTGCATCCAGTGATGGTTAATAACTTTTCCTCTATTGTGGTTTCATGGTTCATCATTAGTTTCTTATTGTAGTCAACCCATCATTCTGAATGTCCCTTGGATCATGGTTTGCTTTGATACCAATTATGACATCCCGTCCCCGAATGTCATGGAAAACATCAAATATACGATATATTAGACATNAAAAAGAATGGCCACCATGGTTAGGCCTATAACTTAGCTAAAAAGAATGGCCAGTCCACTTTTTGTTCTACTTCACTCGACTCTCATGACTTGCCTATACTAGCTCTGCCACTTCATGTTGACATAACCTCTAAGCCTGGGTATAAATGCATTAGGTCAAACCCCCAAAGGTCACCNAAAAAAGGAGAAAGAAGAGAATGCTTTATTGATATGGAATAGCGTATCTGGATTGTGCTCTGATAGCATTCCTTGGGGTTTTCTTCCTTTAGCATCTATCAGTTAGAGGCAATCCAACACTACCACCATGGTTAGGCCTATAACTTAGCTAAAAAGAATGGCCAGTCCACTTTTTGTTCTGCTTCACTCGACTCTCATGACTTGCCTATACTAGCTCTGCCACTTCATGTTGACATAACCTCTAAGCCTGGGTATAAATGCATTAGGTCAAACCCCCAAAGGTCACCTCAAGAGACATGTCTATTATTACAAAACACCCTTTCAGGTCCTAATTACAAGTGTCCTTTTGGTTCTTGTTACGATAACAATAACACTTATTATGAAGAGACACCATCTTTGTTATGCAACAACATCATTTGGGAATGGGGATGTGATAATTATTTATTAAATATAGCATAAGAAAATAAATAATTTATTTAATCCTAGGTTCAAAACATCAATTTGTTATAATTTATTTAATGTTTGGTTGTTTATTTAGTTATTTGGTACTAAATCTTTTATTTTAGCAACCCCTACGCATGGATGTCCTGCTACTTAATGTCTAAATTTTAAACCCTTAAGAAAGTACTTGTGACTTACTTTTCCTACTTAGCCTATGGATTGAATTTTCCCTTTGTTTTTGTATCTTAGATGAAATAAATAATTATGATGAGGATTACATGGAGGAAATAATGCTTAATGATAATTTTAGAAGCTTTCTGATTAGTTTAGGTTGGACAATTTGATGTATTTTTCTAAGTGATAATGTTCAATTGGTATTTTATACCTTGTAATGCCCTTTGGTTCGCTGTGTGGATTTTGTACTTGTCTTTAGTGTAGGTCTAACTTTACTTTCTATTGGTTTAAGTTTGATTATCGGCAATAATGTGTATTTGGATTTTTTATCTTGTTTTGGAAACATTAATGATCAAATGCCCTAATTTTAATTGACATATTATGTTATTCTTCCACTGCAATGTTAAGATTAGAATATTGTACATTTTAGCTTAGGTAGTATGGGCTTTGAGCTATTTTTATGTAGTGGACATGTTAGGTTTCATATGTAAGGGACTATTAGGTTTGTAATTTTATATCTAATTTAATTTTAATTTTTAATGTCCCTTTGCACCTAGTTTATGGATGTCTACTAATTTGCCTTTAAATTTCTTTAGCATCATTCTATTTTTATTATGTGGTGCTTTAAATTTTTAAATAATATCCTTTTTAGCTTTAACCTAGGTTAGCAAGGTATTACAAATTAGCAAAGAATGAAATTACATCATATCTAAGTTGAAACTGAAAGATGGAATATTAAGTAGCATGAAGACAAATTATGTTGATTATGTTTCCTAGAAGTAGTAAATATATAGTATTAAAATATTGTAAAATATATTTCTTCAAAAAAATGGTAAATCTTTAGTCAATCTTTATATGAGCTATTCAAGCTACCAGTGTTATTTTTAGAAAGTTATATACAAGATATGTTTAGGTTACATGAATATTATATAGTAATAAGTGATGAGGGTTCCAAACACCCAACCATATAAGTCATACAAGCACACACATGTGACTAGATCATAATCTATGAATTGAATAATATGAACTATAGCTAGTTAATATGTGGCTTATTGATCATTGGCATTTTACTAGAGTTAGTGAAAATTAAAGTATATGATTTAAATCACAATTAGATATAAGATGTATTGATGTTGTTTGACTCTAAAATACTAAGAATAGAACATTGCAAAATTAATATTAATTTTAACTAAAAAATAATGGAAGATAAATCTAATCTAGCCTAATGGTGATAAGCATATTATCCTAATCTTTCATTCATGTCTTGAACTCATATAGCTATTATTAGAATTACCAAGTAAACTATTACCAGGAAAACCAAACGATATTACCACTAGATTACCAAAAAACTATTCTTAATGCTCAAGATTAGTCACACTTACTCCATAAAATACTAACAAACATTAGAAATGTAAATGAAAATTAAAATATAAATGATGATTAAAAGAAGAATGTATATGAAAAGTAAATCTAAGTTATGTGAGATGTTACAATGAGAATAAATAGTCTTGATCTTTATTATCATCCATGAAGCATGTCCAAGTATACTTCACTTAAATAAAGATGTCATACAACTACTTAAGATCATACTACATGCACTCACAACTAACTATGACTATAAGAAAACTAATTGTAAGAGTTTTGATAAGGATGGACTAAAAGTTATCTTTGATACAACCAACGATTGGTATTTATAGACATGACTAGGCTAATGTAGGGACACCATCTCTATAGATGGTTGATTGTAGGTTCAAGAAGCTAGAAGGACATCTTGAAGATCAAAGATACATATTGTCTAAGAGCTATGCATGCATAGGAGGTATATTTTCTTAGTTAAAGACGTCTCTAGGAAGATGTCTCTCCTAGAAAACAAATTTTTATCTTCTAAAGGAGATATCTCATACTAACAATAGACATCTAGCCATGACAAAAGATGTCTTTTCTAAGAGCCAGAGTTGATAGGAATACATCTTTCCAAGCCTGTAGATGTCCCATATGGTTGAGGAAAGTTTTGGGTTTGTAGTTTCAAGTTGGAAAACAATAAAAAAAAGATAAGAATAAGATGGAAACAGCTAAGAACCTCTAAGTTGATCATGGAAACATTTTTCCTAAGCTTAATATTTTATAATTCATAAATATTGATGTCATGTTTGATGTTTTTGGAGAGTGTACTTTTCATGTTTGGAAAGTGCATGAGAGTTGGAAGAGAAATTGCATAAGCATTGT
The DNA here is from genome assembly GCA_015680685.1 of Gnetum montanum. Lineage (NCBI taxonomy): Eukaryota > Viridiplantae > Streptophyta > Gnetopsida > Gnetales > Gnetaceae > Gnetum > Gnetum montanum. The sequence goes on from MNCI01004758.1 coordinate 92,055, forward strand.
CTAGATCTCTGTGGTCAATTATGTGTTTTGGTCAATGTGACTCATGTGTGAGTTGTATCTCAAACCTCTGTATAGGAGAGATCTAGTTCAATTGTTCCTTCCATTGAGGATTATCATTGTGTGGTTGTAGAGCTACATGCTCTATAATATCATTGAATGACTAAGTGTGATATTTGTGGGTTCTAGAACGAACCACTATGCTTATAATCTTCTTTGAAATAATAAAAGATAGGCGGTTTTTCTTATTTTCTAACAATTAAATTATCTTCATACATTTGAGATTTCGTATGCTTTTAAAGGGTTAAAGAAAATTAGAGTGACCCTGCTTCAACGATTAGTATCAAAGCACTTTAGATTAATTATTTTGGAAATTTGGCTATGGATTTTTATGTCTATTTAAGATTGCTCTAAAGAAGAAATAGATTCAATCCTTGAGTAGAGACATGAAGAGCATGAAATCTATCTTTTAATTAATGGTTTCATGATTGGTTGAGATCATTGCAAAGGTAAATAAGAATTTAGGTCCAAGTCATGTTCAAACTTATGATGATGATAAGCACTCACATTCAAATGGTGATGAAGAAATTTCTCAACATGATGAAGGGAGAGAAGATGAGAAGGAAGAACATTCCAACTATGAAAGTGTGAAAATCCATCAACCTAGGATTTCACAGGAAGGGAATCCAAATCCTCATGTCAAAGTACCAATAGCTCCATCTTCAGTATCTACTTCTCATGAAAAGCTTAATGATGAAGATGAAGCAAGCCTTGATAGAGTATTCAAAAATGCTACAAGACACTTATATGTGAAATTGAAGAATTTCAATAGTGTAGATGGTACCAATGCTTTTGCATGTTGGCTAAATACACTTAACAAGTATTTCAAGTTAGAAGAGGTACCAAATCAATTAAGAGTACTAATTGTTGAATCCAAATTAGAAGGACTTCAACCTAGTGGAAAAAGGAATCATAGAGTTATGAGAGGTAAAATGATCAACCTATCAAAGATGGAAATCTGATGAAATATAGGTTAAGAAGAAAATTTAAATAATCTTAGTAGAGAAAAGAGATTATCATAAACCTAAAGTTCTTTAGATAAGGGTATAAAGATGTCAAGGAGTCTTACAATGAATTTTATAAGCTATTCCATCAAGCTAAGGTAAACCGGGAGGAGTATAAACAAGCTTTAATTTTTCTTAGAGGCATCAAAATGGCATATCAACAAAATTTATCATTCTATAAGCCAAAAAATCTTCATGAGGCTTATGATTTTCCACTCAAGATAGAAAAGAAGCTTAATGGATTTGGAAGTAGGAGTAAACAAGCTTTAAAGAAGAAGCACAAGGGATCCAAATCAAAGAAGAAATTCAAATCAAATCTAAAGATAAAGATGATAGCCATGAAAAGAATCTAGAGAAGTGCAATGAGAATAACAAAGTCAAAAACGACCAAGAAAAATGAGGCAAGGATCAAGATAGCAACTCATCCAAGATATAGTGCTTCAAATTTGAAGAATCCTTCTAAAAAATGTTTTGAGTTTCAAAATCAAAGGAATTTTGGTCTCCAAGAATTTTTTTTTACATTACAAATTCAGTATGATCTTCTTCAACGTGATGATTATGCTTAGCAAATTTCTTTCCAAATCATCTATCATAATTTCTAACTTTACAACTAGTTCGCTGATGCCAGCCAATTCAACAAATATCACGAGTAGGCTTATTTTTTTCATGTCATAAAGAGTTTAAAATATTTTTCCCACTAGGTTCTATGAATATATTAACATTCATATAAAAATGCTTATGTTTTCAAAAGGATGAAAAATTAATTCTAGAAAGATAAATGCTAATTAAAAAAATAGTCTAACAAAGTAGCATTTGTATGCACTTCTACTTTCCTTATAGGCTTCCAAAAAAAACATTAGAGATGTAAAATATATCATGTCAACAATAAATTCTATCATTTTCTTATTGACAACTGTACCAAGTGTAATGCTTCTCATTTGAAAGATGTGGAAATAAAGAGCTAATATCATAAAGAAAATTTTTTTCTTTAAAATTACACTAATCTTCTTTTTCTTAAGAAGACATATTAGGAGGAAGACCACAAAGCTCATCTATATGACTTCAACCATATTGAAATCACCTCCAATGATCCAAGGAACCTTAGGTAGAGATAGAAGATATTTTTAAACCTCTAAACAATCTTTTGAATGATTAAGAACATAAAGATTACAAAGTCCATAGTCTTCTTTTTCACTATGATAAGTAATCCATATAACTCTTCCAATGTTTACCAAACCAAAATTTAAAAAATCAAATTTTTATTAACAAGAATGACAACATCTACTTTATTAACTTTATGAACAACAGAAAAAACAACACAGTTTTTTAAAATGCATTTATCAACAAAACTATTTATCATGTATTGAAATCTTATTTTCTCACGAGAAATGAAAACCTAGAGATAAATGCTAGTTTGAAAGATCCTCCCTAGCAATCTTTACTTAGCATCTATCAAAAAACCCCAAATATTCAATGATAAAAATAATATTAAGATGTAGAGGAAGAGATCCCTTCCTTGATTTTTCGAGTTCAACATTTGTCTCGCAATCCATATCACTTATTAACGAAAAAGCATTGTCTAATAAAAAAAATATTTGGAACAATAACAGAAGTAGATAGAGAATGAGCTACCTTTAGGGTTATTAAATTGAAAGCAATATCTACAAGTCCTTTATTTTTATGGTATACTAAATAAAATCCATTTACATCAATATTTCCATTATTGGTCTTATTTAAAAATTTCTTTTTTCTAAAGAGGAATTCTCTTTAGATATCAAGATTTTATTAGCACCTTTAGAATTAAAAGGATTGGTAAAATGTAAAGAAATTTTTTAAGAAGATTTCATTTGTGCTCATTGAAAACTATCATTATTTTTCTTTTCTAAAAATTGTTGTTTCTTTTCCTTATGAATAATTTTTTTATTATGAACAAGATAGATTCCAATAACATGGCCTTCAAAAAACAATAGCTGCAACAATCTTGCAAATTATAGTATGTAATTTTGCAGGAAAAATACTAATTACTGATCTTTAGTTTTAATTATTTCTTCCTCTACCACGAATCAATCTCTACAAAATAACATATGTGTTGCACACCATCTAGTAATTTTTTTTAACTCTATCTTCAGGATTGTGCAAATGCTACCAACAATTTCACTTTCAACACTGTGAAAAATAAAATATTTTCTAATTCAATCAAACAAGAAATTTTAGAGTAATCAGAAGAATAGGGATCAAAATCTACTTCTCATTTCCAAGTAATAAAAGTATGACACTGATCCATAAGAAATTTAAGATCCAATGATTTCTTAATCATTTTAAAATTAGATAGTTCAACAAGCAAAAAAGATTCAAAAAAATAGTAAACATGCAAAACATCAATTCCCTAGTATTCAAGGTTAACCTAAATCATTGGTGTAAAACCCTTATTTGGGTAAATAAATCCAATAATCTACAAAAATATGTATTGTGAAATGATATCTTATGACAAGGATTCATATAAATTATTAGATAAATCAAAATTAAAATCTTCAAAATTTTTCATAGTTTCTAGAATCTGAGACACATTAGTTTTTTCCATCTTTAGATCATTCCTTGCGAAAAAACCTTTTACCACAACTTGCACCAAGTTTGATATTTTTATTGTTAAAACTTGGATGGAAAGAATTCTAACAATTTTAATTTGTTTGATTTTAGTAGAATAAAAATAGAAGTGTTAGATCTAATAAATAGGAAAGACCATCAATAGGTTTATCTTATATTTTCAAAAAAAGGTTTTAAAAGTTAATTAAGATGAAAATGATGACATGTATAAGTCAAAAAAATAATCTAAATTTTTAACAAGGATTTGCAAGTAATAGATTTCTAGTTCAAGTCACACTTGAGATATTGTTATATTTCTTAATAGTTTTTCTAATATATCACATTGGCTATATGTTTTGGAATCTATATATAGCCAATTTATTTTGAGTTCAAATATTCAAAATTCAATAAACTTGTGTAACTCTAACGAGTAACCGCTTGTCTTGAAATCCTTATTAGATAATGAGTTAATGACTTTAATCAACTCTCATTAGAAAATTTCTATCTTTGCAATTAAATTTTAATTTTCTAATTGGAAAATACTAGTGATGTCCCAAAGCTTACATGTAATTAGAGTCTTGCTTCAAACACCACTCAAAACAAGTTTGCCCAAGTCAAGGATTAGATGTGTTGTCAACATAAGAATTTAAAGTTTGTGCAAGTTGCTTTGAAAGGGGTGTTGGAACCCAAAATATTATTTTTACCAATATTTTCCCTCAAGACATATAGTCAAATTAGAATTTTATCACTAAGAGTTATTTACCGGAATCAAATGCATGACTTAAAGAGTTACCTACTCAAGATTCCTATCCCTAGGTTAGTGAGGAGTGGTGAGGTACCCCTACACTCAACCATACGAATACAAGCGTTCATGCACGATCTGGTTGAACTTTGCAGACTGACTAGTTGTGGTATCTAGATAGTTACACGTTGATCGCAGTTTGCTATCTTCCCACTTGAATTAGTATTTGCTTTGTCATGTATGGTTTAGTCCAGAGTGAGGCGTATGATGTGATCCTAAACTAGTGCTACTCCTAGAGACAATGGAAAATAATCTTGATTAAGCTAATAAGCAATAGGAAATGAAGTCTAAGCTAGCCTAAGTGCGATGAGCATCCATTCCTTAATCATCCATACACATCTTGGACCTCGTGCACGACTACTACTGGGTTTACCAAGCATAGATCCTAGGTATGCTACTAGCTTACCAAGTAGTCACACTTAAATGCTCGTGATTAAGTCGTACTCATTCCATAGTTAATAACAAGAATAGTAAATGATGGTAAAGAAATATTAACTAAGAAAATAATAAATAACAATAACAATTAAACAATTAAAACTAAGTGAATGTTGCAATGATGAAGTAATCTCGATCTTTATTTCCGGTCATGTGCATGTCCAAGTACGTCACACTCGAATAAAGGTGATGTATAATTATAAGCATCACATTGCGAGCATGCACTTGGGAAAATAGTCTAACTCCTATGGAAACAAACTACAAGGGCTTCACTACAGCTACTAGAAAGATACCTAAGTGTGGTGGGAGCACACTTATTTATAGGCAAGAACAGGCTCTGCATAAACGGGGCCACGTTGACACATGGAGGGATGCGTCGACGAGGCTGCGTCGATGCGGCCACGTATACGGGGCCCCATATATGTGGCCTAGTCGATGCATCGACTGTATAGCACTTCATCAAACCCCCACGACTGAGTAAAAACTCATCCTTGAGTCAAAGAAAGTGAGAAACAAGCTCGATTGAATACACAGTGGATAGGTATGGGATTATTGATTGACTAGAAATTTATTCATGCCATAGTGGATATGACAAAATTGGGACACAGACACAAAATGTTTATTGGAACTCATGTGGTTCCTGGTGATGGTGGTTCCTCCATGGGTCTCTTCCCTTGTCCTATGCATCAAGCTTCTAAGATTGATACCATTGAAGAAGCACCTGATGTTTCTCCTCTTCTATATGTTGATGTTCCAATGTTTGATGAAGTCAGCATTTCCCATGGGTACGGTAGCTATGGGAATACTTGATTGGCCTTGACATGCCATGCCATAGATAGCCATCATTCCTCTTCATAGGCTTGGGCCCTGACCTCTCCACCTTTTTCTTGGCCAGCTTGTGCAATGACAAGAGGTCCCTGATGGATGCTAAATGATTATGCCTCCTGCTCTGCATGTTTTGCATGAGGTCCTTGGCCTCTACCTCCCCCAGGTCGTTCAATTGCACCTTGAGAAGGTCCTCCTTGTTGTCTTCTTTTAGGGGCCATCTATAATCACACAAATATTAATTGTTAGTAAGGTTATTTGAAAAAGGTTCAATGATTTCATACCTTACTCAATGCCTTTAATAAATGTTGAATTCTTTACTTAGTGTGATTTTAGAGTTAGAACTTTTTCAAGGAAGTTGCCCTAAAAGTTTAATGTCAGACCTAGTTTTGAGGAACATTTGATAAAATGATGACAAAGAAAAGAATAGATTTGGCAATGAAGTACTCAGAGGGTATAAGATGATGTGGTGGTTTGCAACAAGTACAAATTACAAAAGTCACGCAAGTGGATCCTCCCCAAAGCAGGTTCCAACCTATAATGCCCTTGCGTAACCACACCTTAAAATGTCTGTAGGCACTAGAATCGTTAAATGTAATCTATACCAATGCAACAAAACACACACATGTGTAAACACCACCATGATAAGGTATGAATTCAATGCTACACAAGACACGAGTCACAAATACACGAGCAGCAAGATGGAATGAATTGGAGAAGGGATTGCAGAGATTGGGATGTGAGGTAACTGACTCAGGGCATAATGAATCTTGAGTGTAGGACATGATTAATGTGTCATTAGCCCGTCATTCCAAAATCAAGACCAAGTCCATTCTTCCGATCAGTGACATTGCATTATTTCATCCAATGATGGACAATCGTAAGAGCACCATGATAGTAAGGCATATGATCACTTGGCATTTTGTGCAAGGGAAGAGTGACTTGGAATTTCTTTGCAGCATACTTTTTGTTTGGCTGCTTTGGCACACTCTTCTTCTTTTTTTTTTCTTTTTTTTTGAAGTAGTACATAATCCAGAGAAGCCACCTACCTTCAGGCATGAGTGCATGTCTTTCCCCCCCCCCCCCCTAGAATAGCGTTAGGTTCTTTATTAGGTGCCTTTAATACTCTTACTCCAATTTTTCGTTAGATCTACAAGGATCTTAGTACAACCAAGCTGCATAATAGCACCCACAAATGTCACCAAAAAGAATCCACAAGTTCCCTTGATGTCACACCCTAGCCATTCCCTCTTAGTCCATCATTTTTCACTCTGGGCATAATGAGCACAAAATTAATTTTAAGTCTTAAGAATGTCAAGAATACCACTGTACCCTTGAACAGAACCTCTAATTTGTAGAGTGGATGAGTGGGTGTAATGGACTCACTATCCAAATAATTTATCACTCGAGACTCGATAACATAGAACACACCTCAACCAATGAGCCACATGAGTGTTTTATTCGTAGACGAGATTACTCAAATAAGAAGATAAAAAGACAAAAAGACAAAAAGATAAAACAAAAAATTGAAAAAGGAAAAACTGGAAAACAAAAAATTGTAAAATTAAAGAAAATGAAAATATTTATTAATCTTGTTTGTTATTAGAATGGGGGATATCCCCCATAACTAAACGGTTGATCATGGCAAGGATTAATAAATGAAAGATGAGGATCCTTGCATGTTGGAAATATTGAAACTTGGTCATACTTACCCCATTGGGGTTCACACACCTGATTATAGTAAGCATAGTGGGGCAATTTGTAAGATGTGGTTCTTGGATAAAGAGTTGACCCACTATGATACTTGAGACTGTAAGATGGTACGCAAGGATCAAGATGTCGTTCTCCATGATTGTATTCATTGGGCCGTATGGTTGTTGGAGTGTTAATTGGTGGCCCTGATGAAGTGACATGAGGCACTGGGTTCGAGGAGAAGGATGCACCACAGTGTTGGACTTATGCTGAGTTGAAAATGCAATTACCTTGGAACTGTGTTGTCCCCCTTCCTTCGGTCATGTCTAAAGAAGGGACGCTTTCGATGTTGAGAAGGCCCCTCACTACTGTTGGAAATAGTAGCACACATAACGTTCGTGGGTTGTTGCTGTCGTGCAAACACTTCAGGAATAGTTGGTGGTGATGTAGAAGGAGGAAAAGGATGAAAATGTGGAAATTTAGGAGAAGTGTAAGGTACACAAGGCAGTGGTTGTGTTGAGGACATGGGCTAATAGTATTGAGGAGAATAATAATGTGGCAAGATAGAATATGTTGACCCGGTTGGGGGAACAAGATGTTGAACTAGATACACATTTAGATTCGGATGATCCGAAGGGTGTCTCCAGTTTAGGGATGGCTTCCCCCACGATTGGGATTGTTCCCACTATGATCAAACACAATATCTCTGTACGAACTCTGGGTGCAACGTGGTTCCCCAATGCTCATATAAATGTAACAAGATTGGGCATTGGCCCTTGGGGTAATCATATAGGCAAATGTTGTATTTATACATATGATTGGCAGTTGAGCTCTTATCTTCCTCATCCCTTCTTTCTGATTGTCTAATGATACTTTGTCCTACTTCTCGGGTTGTCAAAACTCTATCTCCAATAATATCAATATATTCTCCACACTTTTTATGTGTCCATTCCAACATCTTATTGATCTTTTCCCTAACTTCTTCAAGTGATTGTTGTATTGGCAAAGATGGTTCTTCCTCCTTAAGATTGGTTGATTTCTCCTTTTTATGATTATGGACCTCTGTTAAGTTGAGATTTTGGTCTCGTTGATGCTTTTCAACACTCTCCTATCTAGCCATTTCTCCCTCTTCTTTTGCTATCTGCTTAATAAGCTCTTGGAATTGATGGGTTTGTAGTTCATATAGTTGACCTTAGGCATACATCCCAAGGGTCTCTCTTGTTTCATCATGAAGTCCATCAATGATATGGTACATTAGCCTTTCCTCGAAGAACTCATGGCCTGGACAGTTGTTTAACAGTGCATAATATCTTTCTAAGGCCATGTTCAAGGGTTCATGTTGTGCTTGTTTCTAGTCTTGGATTTGTTTCCTCAAGGCCAACACTCTTGTGTCATTGTTAAAGAGTTCTACCATTGTTGGCCAACATCGTATTGAATTTGGTTTAAACGATCTATACCATACTTTTGCTTGGCCAACGAGTGTCATAGGAAAGAGCTTGAGCTTTTGCCAATCATTATCAATGTTGTTCCATGCACAAGCACCATAGAAGGCTTGTAAATGTTGTTGCGGATCTAAGTCATAGCCTCCTAAAAAATTGGGAAAGTTGTTTAGATCAAGCTTGGGCAGGTGGCTCTCTTTACGATGCCTATGGGAGATTCAAACAGCCTCTTGTATTTGCATTAGGCTTGTAGTGGCCAATAGGGGTTCATCGTCATCTAGTAAGTTTTGCTTTCGTGTGTTGGGACGATGCTGCCTTCATTTATGTCTATAAGAAACCCCCACTTCGGACTGTGTACTCCAATCTTCATTATCATATAATTTGTTGGTTCTCCAATGAATCACCTCACTGGATATGGCATTATTGTAGTCTTGTAGGAGAGGCATGCTTGTGCGATTATGTGAATTTGTATGTGACTTTTTTGTAATTATTTCTTCCTAAAAGATATATCATTAATTTTTGTACAGCGACCTTGTATGATATAACTAACCTAGATAACTAGCACCGTCCCAGGCAACGGCGCCAATGATGAGCAGCAAGGTAACCCTACACTCAACCATACGAATACGAGCGTTCACACATGATCCGGTTGAACTCTGCAGACGGGTTGTGGTATCTAGATAGTTACACGTTGATCGCAGTTCACTGTCTTCCCACCTTGACTAGTATTTGCTTTGTCACATATGGTTTAGTCCAGAGTGAGGCGTATGATGTGATCCTAAACCAGTGCTACTCCTAGAGACAATGGAAAATAATCTTGATTAAACTAATAAACAATAGGAAATGAAGTCTAAGCTAGCCTAAGTGCGATGAGCATCTGTCCCTTAATCATCCGTACACATCTTGGACCTCGTGCACGACTAGTACTAGGATTACCAAGCGTAGATCCTAGATACGCTACTGGGTTACCAAGTAGTCACACTTAAATGCTCGTGATTAAGTTGTACTCATTCTGCAGTTAACAACAAGAATAGTAAATGATGGTAAAGAAATATTAACTAAGAAAAGAATAAATAACAATAATAATTAAACAATTAAAACTAAGTGAATGTTGCAATGATGAAGTAATCTCGATCTTTATTTTCGGTCATGTGCACGTCCAAGTACATCACACTCGAATAAAAGTGTTGTACAATTACAAGCGTCACACTGCGAGCATGCACTTGGGAAAATAGTCTAACTCCTATGGAAACAAACTACAAGGGCTTTGCTACAACTACTACAAAGATACCTAAGTGTGGTAGGAGCACACTTATTTATAGGCAAGAACAGGCTCTACATAAACGGGGCCACATCGACACATGGAGGGATGCATCGACAGGGCCGCGTCGACACAGCTACATATATGGGGCCTCGTATACGCGGTCGAGTCAACGCATCGACTGTATAGCGCTTCATCAGTTAGCATCTCATAACTCTATTGCAAGTTACTTTGATCATTAGGCAAAGGGTTCTCTAAGGTTTTGTAGAGGTTTGAGAGGTTTTTCGAGGGTTTTACTAAGTTTTCTCAATGATAGAGGATTTTATAAGGTTTCACAAAGGGTTTTCTAAGGCTTTATTAAGGTTTTTCACAAGTAAAGGATTTTCCAAGACTTTGTAGAGGCCTTTCTAAGGGTTTTGATTTCTTATCAAGGGCTAGTAGAGTAGGTTTTACATTGTTTGGCTATTTTTATTGAGGAACTAGAAGAGTGGATTAAAGAGGTACCTCCAAATCATGGCATTAAAGTGGACTAGTCATAGATTTCACCTTTTACCTTTGCAAATAATGTAGCATCAATTGCAAATTCAAAAAGCAATGTTGCTTCAATTCAAAAAATTATGTGAATGTATAGAAATTAAGGTCAATGTTGACAAAACAAAAGTATTTATTTGTAAAACTAATAAGAGAGATTACACTTTCCAAATAAATGACAAAAACCTTGAGATTGTGGATACATTTAGATATTTAAGAGTAGAATGCTCTTAAAATTATAAATGGAAGCCCTATGTATCATTGCAAGTTGCAAATTGTTAGAAGGTGATATATATAATGAAGAAAAATGTAGCAATCACAATATTTAGACTTAGACAAAATGAAAATATCTTTTCCAAACAATTGTACAGTCTAAAGTGCTTAATGGATGTGTGGTGTGAGGCCTAGGTTTTGATCAAGAATCATGGAAAAAAATTGAAAATCTTCTAAAGTATTTGTTGCTCAAGTAAAATTTCAAAGTCCCATATCCAATTGTTGCCCATGCTGCACATTCATAGTCATGTTCAAAAATTTACACCTCATGCATGTAAATATTGTTAGAACTAAAACCATCCTCTACTAATAATTAATTTTCAACTTTTTGAAGAAGTGTATCTAGTGTTTTTGTTTTTCACTTCCTACCAAGAGTTGGAAGTAGTAAATGCTACCACTTAAACTTTTTAAATTAATTTTTTCAATATGATGGCCCAATGCATAGATTCCACCTATACATAGGTTGTTACCAAAAGCAAAATTATAACCATGCTTATAAGGAGAAACTTCAAAGCTACTTTGTTAGCCTAAAAGTATGTCCTAAGCACATATACCATAGATTACACAATCAAAAATCTTTTTTTTTTTTTCAAAGAAACTTCAAATTCAGTAACACATCAAACACAAACATAAGCATGAGCCTTCCAATATAAACATGAAAATATACAAGGACATGGATGTATAAAGCTTCATAAAGGCAACCATGATCTTCTATTTCTATAACTTGAAGCATGAAAAAGTAAAGTATCATCAAACAAATTAAACAGTTGAAAATGATTTGAAGAAATTACAAATAAACAAAGATTTAGCTTTTCATAAAGACAATTGGCAAAAAAGAAAAAAAAAACTCATGTAGCCAACCTTTTTTGTTAGAACAAGGCTAGAATGATAATGATGACTACTATTTGATCTTTCTAATTGGCCCAATTGAGTGATCCCCAACAAGGCTAGAATGATAATGATAACTACTGTTTGGTCTTTCTAATTGGTACAATTGAGTGCTCTTTTAAATACTACAGTTCTTATCTTCAGATTAGATTGCTAGAGTTTGATTCCTGTTCAACTTTTCTCATTAAGCTCCCGATGCAAAACAAGATCGTTCCAAATCCAAACATGGAAGTGTACAGTGAATGGAAATGTACAAAAATAATAATCTGAATGACTTAAAACTGAAAAGAAAAAAAAACCAAAGTTGTGAAAATTGTTGTACGATTGATGCAAATATGAGCCACGCTTAAAGACAACAGATGCAAAACTCAATTTTCATTTCTTTTGAGTGCTACCATTGAATGGAGATATCTGCCACAAGTTCCGTAGATAACATTTATTCCAAATTTTGTTTATGAAAAAGAAGTATTGAAGCAAGTTCGATAATACCAAAAATTGCCATGTAATAATCTCCTGACAAGAAACGTTCTACAAAAAAATATTCAGCTGCATGCTTGATCAAATTGATTGCCAGTAAAATGGACAACTAACAAGTATAATGGCTGCAATCATAACAGAAAGGACAGAGGGCAAATTCTTATCCTACAGTAGGAATTCAAACTCGATATCTCTAAACTTCTGCTCTTTTTCCCAATTTTGCAGAATCAAGGGATAGTTCTCATAAACGTAACATCTGATATAGAAATTACTGTTGCAGTAAGGTCTAGGAAATCAAATGATACAAATATAAACATACCCAAACGAGGAAAACAAATCTGAGGCGGCACAACCATCAATCTAGATAAGTGACCATGCATTTTCAGCATGTGTCAAAAATGAATAGGGTGCCATAGTTAGTGCCCTGATATAACCTACTTGTAGTTAGCCTATTCATGAGGTTGTAGTCATATTGCCATCCACTGTCCAGTATCGTTTTACAGCAACCAACACTTTCTCAGGTACCAAGGGGCCATCTTCATGGTCCACCATCTTGTTATCCCATCTCATACCCCCAATAATTTTTTTGACTTTGTTTAGAACATCAACATTGTCACGGAAGATAACTGCTCCTTCTGGCCTTAGGATTCGATCCATCTCAAGAAGAATGTCCTCTATATTACACCTGTTCAAAAAAAAAAAAAAAAGAGCACCCTCGTCACTAGCTGTTCCAATAGCAAAGTGACTGAACATCATAAACATTGACCTGTACTGTAGAGTCATCACTATCAAACCATCATCACCAAAAAAGTAGAGGGAAGAAAAGTATACCACATTCAGAGAGGCATAAAGTATTGGTAAATTAAGAAATTTTCTTGGCAGCTAAAAGTTAGTGAAAACAATTATAGATTAGCATGCAACCACAAACCGAATCCATGCAATCAACATCTCTAAGAATATAAATGAATCGGAAAAAGGAAATTTCATGATGTCAGGACTTACTTGTTCTGATATAGGCTGAACAGCTTATATGCATGAATCAAATCATAAGTCCTTGGATATGTTGAGAAAGCTTCACACCTGTTCAAAATTAAAAAATAAAAGCTTTGCAATTCAGAATTTTGTTCCCTGTAAACATCTTACAAAGGTGAACATATGAAACCAAATTGTTCTAATAAAAAACATAGTGTTACTTTAATAACTTGAAGAACAGTTAATTACAGTCCATGTAAACTTTAAACCCAAAATTAAGAAGTATGACCTTTCGATAGCATGAACACCAAAGATCTTGTGGTTAACAAAAGAGAAATTCAAATATTCGACCCATGATATTTAACTAGATGAACATGACATCAGAATAAGCAATAAGCATAAACTGCATATGATAAAAGCATTGTGCAGACCATTACCCTTGTAATAATTATCTAAGCACCCTATCAATTTAGGCCCTGTTCTTGTAATGCATAGTTTGGTAGCAAGTAGCAATGCATTAGTGGTATAAGCCTTGGCATAGAAACCTCAGATCACAGGTTCAATTCCAGTGGGTGACATGGAGTTATGGATTTAAAAAAATTCTATAAAAGGAATTCTGAAACTGTTCTGTCCGATAGAGCCAAGAGGGTGTGAATGGATACAAGCAAATTCAGTATTTAATAGCACCAGAAGGTAAATATTTAGCCTAAACCAGGTAGTATGCTTATACAAATAGTGTTCTAAATGTAAAGACAGTAAACCAAATTGAAATTTAACAAGCAGCTTTTGTTAGACATCATAAACACTTTCACTAATACATTGAAACCTAAATACGTTGAAGCCATCCTAGCACTATCAGTTCACAGAAAGGTTTTCTACCATTTTAATCTTTTAGATAAAATTAAAGAGCTTTCAAATTCTCTCATGCTATATATCATTTATAGAGTTGAAATCCAAACCCTCAAAATATAAAGAGACTTCATTTTTGCTTTGATAATAAAAACATAAAAAGAATTCTGTTAAAGCAACTGAACTGCACACGCAGAATAAAATATTATTGACACACTTGTTGTACTATCCAACAACAATGGCCTCAAAAAGAGAAAAAAGGAATACATTTAGAAAACTTAGCACATATACAAATAAGTAGGCAACATTATAAAAATTATGCTGGGAAACTTAACAGAATAAATAAAGAAAGGCTTTTGAAGCAAACCAATATAACGGATACAATGAATTCACGTACCAGTCATGGTAAATTCCGATGAGGCCCCTTTCATAAACCACACCTAGTGTTGAAACATTTGAAATTGTGGGGACAACATTCATGACCCAAACTTGATCAGAAGTTGCTGCTGCTGCAAAACCACCAAGCCCTGCATTCATGTCTAAGACATTGTGATACCTAACAGTTCCAATATATTTGTTGATTTTTTTGTAAGCAATAATATGTTTCTGCCATAGCTTTGTGTTGGCATTATATGACTCAGCTGTTTCTCCTTGCACTAGGCCACCAATAATTCTTGGTGGGACTGCATTTAATCTGTCTGGAAACTTTTCTAGAGTTTCGTCAACTTCAGGGATAGGGGTGATACATTTTTCCATTTTCTGATACCTGCATAAAATTAATCTTGCATGTAAAAAACCCAGATAAGAAAACAAAAGGGTGCCCAAAGCATTTAAATAGTTACGCCATGAAACAACAATTGTGAAAATGATGTGAACAGATAAAAGTTTCAATAATTGATACTTGCCAGTGCAAATACCTATGCAAGAAAAAGGGAGTTTTGAGATATGACAAAACTTAAGGAACACATATCATCTGCTACGATTCAAGCAGACAGTGAAGCTTGCAGGAAAGAAGTATAATCCAGAAGGTTTCATTGTAAACGTATTGCTATCGAGAAACCATCTAAAACAAGGAGAAAGGGTGCTGTGTTCCCAAAACAATGTTTGGTATTCTGCATTGCTAAAAAGATACCATCAAATAGCACACAGGTTTTAATAACTCATAACTGTGCCTATAAAAAAATAACTTTTGACCTAGAACAGCTATTAATCGCCTAAATGGGAAAAGATGAAGTTCATGGATTTCAAAGTGTGTTTGATTACACCAAGTTAGCGAACTGTCAGAGGTTTCCTAGCATTATTTAATCCACAACAATAAATCTGCAAAACGGCCAATTTTTTATAATAACTAAAATAATAAACTTAAAAATGTGAACGTAGCAGGAAAAACTCAAAACAACCAAACTACATCAAAACCAGAATAAATGCATAAAGATATGGAAATAAGAAGCACAATTAGACTTAAAACCCATTTCAAGAAATAACTAAATTAGAAAATTAGAAAAAATTACATCCAGCAATGCATACTAATTATGGAAATGTATTTACATAAAGTGCCAGCAGATTTATCTATGTCTAACAAGACAGCAACAATGTTGTGAAAACTCAGAGAATATACTGCAACAGACTGAAGATTTAAATGGACAAAGGAACTATTTGGGATATTTTAAGAGTCTTTGCAATGTTCCGCAAAGCCTAAAAAAATCTGTAATATATGTCGGAGTCACCAATTTTTTCAAATAAAAATTTTTTATGTTAATTCTCATTACTACAAGAAAAAAAATTGTAAATGTATAAAACCATGTGCACTGTAAATCAAAGGCATGAAGATAGCTTATCAATACATGCCAAATTGAATTTTCATAAGATCCCAAAAACAAAGAAAAATTAGCATAGTCCTAATAACACCAGAACAAACACTACTTCAGAAACATTTCCATTACTGTTATGAAACTGCATATTCTCTAACCACCAACAAAAATATGATCATTGCGCCCTGATGTCATGACTACTATGTATATGGAAAAATTGAGAATTTAGGACTTAACAAATATTCAAAATCATAACCATACCATGCATCATCAGGCTTAATTGATTTGCATGTAGGAACTGCATCCGTGTTTTGTGTCTTCGGACAAGAAGCCTTGTTTTTGTTCTTTTGCCAGATAGCAAGATCTCCCTTTTCATGTATCTTGTCCCAACACAACAGTTTAGCAATCTCTTCAATTTTCTCTTGTTCTGAACGAAGATCATTTTCTGATCTTTGCCAAGCTTGATAATTCTGTTTCCAATGAATGGGAGGACCAGAAAGAATCCAGTATCCTCCAGGCCTCAGTACTCGATCCACTTCCATCATATATAGTCCATCTAGAAAGTAACGGCACAGGTATTATACTAAGGATTACAACCAACAGGAATTGGACCTAAAATAATAATAAACCATCTAGAAAACTGTTACCATTTGATGACCAAGGAATCAAGCATCGAGAACAATGTGCCATATCAAAGGCTCTGGACGGGTAAGGAAGTCTTTGTGTTCCTATAACACCAATGACAGCAGGCACACCACGCTCCAAAGCAAACTGGACCTGTGCTTCATGTGAATCCCTTGGAGCAAATGACATAGCTAAAACCCCTCTCTTTAAAAGATAAGCTCCCCAACTTGCCACCTATGCAGGATAGCGCAAAGATTAGAATATGCAAATACATATCGAATGGTGGGGAAAGAACAAATGAAACTGAAGCTGAAATTTTATTTCAAGCCTCTGGACAAATAAAATACTAAATCTAAAACCTACCCCACATCCTGTATCCAAAGCAGTTCTCACAGTCCCATCAGTAATAGGTATAACTTCAGCCAGATCGTCAATGTACTTATCTGCACCTTGAGGAAACATTGTTCCACCACCTGGAAACTTGAAGACGTCCCCTTCAAACTGCACCCAGTTCTGAACTGCTTTCTCTACTGTAAGACTTTTGTATGGAACATTAGCATATGGCACATAGTCACGACTCTTAGGCCAAGGGAATGGATTTTTGTAACCATTAGGGGCAGGTATCAGACAATGCAATTTTTCATTTTCAGGGGGGCAATGCCTCTCTCTGTAAATCATATTGTTTCTAGGAAATGTCATGGCTCGTTTTTGATCTTGGCACGGTGTGTAATCCACATATTCAGCAGGGCATGGTTCAAAGACCTTGGAATTTGTTTCATGATTCAGGATATCACTTCCTCCGCCATGGTGAGTGTCAAAGTTGAGCGTGGTGGGCACAGTGTCACACTCTGCAAGTTTTGTCACAGCGAGTGCAATGCTGTCACCTTTCCCAAAACCGCTTTTTTGCCAGGCCCCCAAAATGTAGAAGAAGCAACACAGACCCACTACAATAAAGATTGAAATAGAACTCCTGGTCTTGCTTTCCGATACATGTGATTTCGTCCTCATCTTGAATCTGATGGAATAACAGAAAAACAATTAACAGGTGTTTATTTTATAATGAGCTTGCTTCAAGAGGGGAAATCTACATAAAACTTGGCTCATTAAGTATAAAGGCCGTATTTTTATTATGCAAATTTGATCGCGTAAAGATTAAAGAACATTAAGTTTTCCCAAAATATAAATCCTCTACAGTAGTAGGATAACCTTTCGTGATCTCGAAGGAACAAGCAATAGTCAACCAAAAACAGTATTTAATCAACAGGATACCCAAGGACGCCAGAGATCCAAAGGCGACCAAGCAAAACAGAGTATAATTAAAGTTTCAATAAGTTGAGAAAAAAAAAATAAGCTATCAGAGTACCCCAGAAAGTGTGAACATTTTAAAGAAACGACGCACTGAAGCTCTAATAAAATAAACAACAGGAAGAAGATAAGTCAATAGTTCTGAGGATTCAAGACCGAAGAACATACAGATCAATGATAGACCCCTAAAATCAAAGCATACAACAGAACTATATCTACGATCTGATCGAAATCATCCAATAATGAAAGAAAACTATAAGATTTGGCAAGAACCACCTAAACATATGCCCAATGCAACGCAATGAGTGGGAAAGATTCCATCAAAATGGCAATCAACATTAATAAGCGCAGGCGCCTGTCAGACTAAAATTATAAAAATAAAAGGCTCGGAACAAAAGCAGTCAGAATTCATAAACAACTTACGCGGGGTTTGCTCATGAACACGGAAAAAATCATCAAAAGCTAAAGAAAAGAATCTGCACCTGAAAAGCCCAAATTTACGAACAAAAAGCTTCGGCAGATCAATCCCTCTAGATAGCTATCGAATGCACCCTGAGATCCTCAGCAGCCATGAACTTGCAAAGAGCAAACTGTAAAGCCAAACTGATGCAGAGAAGCTGAGAAGTCAGTAACAAAGGGCAACAGTGATTTGTCTGACTTCTTGCAATCTGAGTAGGCAACCTGCTGCTGCTGTTTTTTCTATATAAACGGAATGAAAGCAAAACCCAAAAAGATTAAACACAGAAACTCGGCTGGTTATTAAACCATGAACACAACTTTCGGAGAAAAAAGAAAACAACAAAGATCCTAAATGCATCAAACCCAGCACAGCAACGAGCAAGCAATACCACAAAAACGCGTGTAAACAGGATCTGTTAATTGAGGCACAATTATTCATGCCATTGATGACGCATCAGGTTCGTTGAAGACGCTATCCATGTTTGAAACAGAAATTTGTGTGATGTGATGTCAGGGCAATTTGAAACAGGCACTTTTTGGCCACTCACAATTAATGAGACCAGTTAATAAAAACGCAGTTTTTCGTTTATTAGATTGATTCACTACCAAAACAGTTTTTTCTCTTTTTTTTTTCACTTTGACCGCCATATTTTACCGAATCCATGACAAGAAGAATTGTCTTGCGTTGGGTTTCAAACTTTTTGCTGTTCTCTTTTTTGTTTTATCCCGAGTGACAGCCTCTTGCAACAGGATTGTCACATGCTTATTCTGTGGTTTTGCAATCTGGCTGTCACCAAATTTAATAACGGATCTGTCTCACATTGAGAAAAGGAAAGAAAATTTTATTAAGGTTTGTTGAATAAATTTGCAGGGACAGGAATATGGAAATGGTGCGGGATCCCAGAGGGAGCACGTCAGATAGTTGAAAAGAACTTAATAAGGGTACCAGGTATGGGACCATCGAATCTGGGCACGGAATGTTTTTTGGCGTTTGTTTTGGGATTTGCCTATCTAAACCTTAGTAAATGAAATATCCGTAGGCCATGGGAGGGGCTATTACCTTATTTCTTGCTTATGAAATATCAATCTTGCATAGTTGGATTCATTGTACGGTCTTATCTGCATCCGTCCTAGCCTGGCCATCCTTAGCACTAAATATGCTTATTCTTTGAACTTTGCTTTTCCACTTGCACTTGCACTGAACGTGACAAGTTAGACAAGGATCCAACCATGTCATATTCTCAAGCCTGATGAGTTGGCCATAGAAAGATTTTTCGAGTTTCCTTAAGAATTAAATTCCATATCCCAAACATGTCATAAACTTGCACCGACTGACCATAGGTTATCACTTTATAATGACATTTCAATGTACGGGTCATTAACATACTAGTTATGACTTAACATGTTAGTTATGATCCAACAATTTGTTAAATTTTAATCATTTAAAAAAATGAAATGAAAAAAGTTACTTGTGTGTATACAAAGGTGGCTTAATTGATTATTTCATTTTATAAAAAGTATTTCTTTCCAAGGGAGTTTGTTAATTCAAGCCACAAATACCTTTACATTTTACCTTCCAAAAAAAAGTTTGTGACACTTATCTTTGAACTAAACATTAAAACTAAGATGTTCAATTTTACTAGGTAGCATTGAGTTATAAACTTCTATAAATCTTGGGGTGTACTTTTGTTTCAATTATTTTGGATTCCAATACTCCCATGCACCACCCTCTCTAATTTTTAAAGTAAGAGTCAATTATAAGGAAATAATAGTTGGTACTTTTATAGTTTAAATCTATAAATATATAAGATTGATAGTTGTTATTTGTTATTTTAAGGGTTTTTGATTTTCCAAGCAACTTAAGTGGTTAGCTCATTGTTTCAAGAGGATGCATAGGCAAGTAATTGGCAATTCAAGTCATATTTGAGACATTGTAAGCTAGTGATTGATGGCTTAAGTGGTTAGTTCATTATTTTGTTAGGTAAGAGGTTATTCGACTTTTACTCTAAGTAAGCATTATTATATTTCTTTATAAGTTTTCTAATGTATTCTATTGACTGTATATCTTGGGGTTTACCTATAGTTAAATTATTAATATGCCCTTCTTCCAATACTTTAGCCATTATTATATTCCTTTTTCATCATCATCATCCTAGCCTTATCCCAATAAAATGGGGTTGGCTTCATCATTCTTTTTTGCCACTCACCTTTATGAAGAGCTAGATCCTTGTTTATTTTTTGTTTCTTCAAATCATTTTCGATCATTAACAAATGTCTTATTTGGCTTTCCTTTCAATAGATTTCCTGAAATAGTGATGAAGTGTCATTAGTCGATGCGTCGATTAGGTCACGTTGACGCGGCCCCATCGACGCAACCTTCCATGCGTCGACATGGCCCCGTTTATGCGGAGCCTATTTCGGCCTATAAATAAGAGGGCCTTCCACCTCATTTAGGCATCTTTTAGTCAGTTGTAGCGAAGCTCTTGTAGTTTGTTCCTACAGGAGATAGAATATTTTCCAAGTGCCTGCAGTAGGTGTAAGAAAAGTGACCGACTCTTTATTCGAGCGTTGATGTATCTGAGCCCATTGGCGTGATAGCAATAAAGATGAACTCTTCAAGCATTCCTTGCAGCATTTGGACTTAGTCATTTATTGCATTCAATAGCTTAATATTTATATACTTTGATAATTACTTAAGTTTCTCTTATTATCAGTTTAATCGCTATCATTCATTCATAGTTCATAGAAACCTTAAGTACAACCATCTCGAACGCAAACCCAACATTTGGTAACCTAATGACGCTTAACATCTGGTAGCCCAGTAGTGTTTAGGGGATGCTCAGAACATGCCCAGAAGATGGGATCGGATACTTATGCTAGGAATAGTTAGAATACAAATTAGGATAATTATAGATTAGATAATATTTCATTCCTTACTTTTCATACCTTAATTAGAAGCCAAAAGATAAAGTAAAAACTATAAAAAGCAGTTGCCTCAATCTCACTTAACCATTGTCATTAGATACTCACAAGTGAGGTTGAGAAGACAACGACCGTTATAACAAAGGGTTTTGCTGGTTAGAGGTCTGGTGTATGTTAAGTGCTTACAGCCTACGGAATTCGACTGAGTCACATGTGAATGCCCATGATTTGCATAGTTGGGCATAGGGGTACCTAGCCACTCATCATTGGCACCGTTGCAAGGGACTGTTAGTCTTACATGCGTCATCTAACCTTAGTAAAATTATCATTCAAGTTGTTGGAACGAACCCAGGATAGAAACATTTATGCACGCTAGGTAGATTAAAGTAAATAATAAGGTACACCGATTACATGGACCATCTAATGTCTAACATGTCTTCTCACAGGAGAGAGGTATCTAACCCACCAGTGCCACAAGAATGTCGGGTGGTGTACAAGCATCCTAATAATTATGTTCCTGACTTCACTTTCGTCTTACATCAGGATGAGCATCAATGATGGCAGGACATGAAGAGCAACATTGTACTACCACCCGACCGATCGACTCCTGCAATGCTATTTCACAATCTTGGCAGACTAGGCATCCAGGACCGTGGAGTGGAGTATGTCATGGAGGACCATGACTACCAGGACTATCGTCCGACTGAGGCTCAACAAGCACGAGACTAGCAGCAGGCAGAAAGATATGAACACTTGAAGGGGAAACAATTCAGCAATCCCTTATTCTCGCAAGGGCTGCAAGATGATGGGGATCCCATCTTTCATGATACCTGATGAGATGCGATTCGCATAAGCCGCGATATCGCATCCAATGCGATATCGCGTCTTCCCCTGCGATGTCGTGTACGCGATATCGCGGTCCACCGCCATATCTATAAATAAGAGGTGACACTCCCTTGTTTTGCCATCCTGAGTTAGAAGTAGGGAAACTCTGGCAGTTTGATCACTCCAGAGATAGAATATTTTCCATGTGCCCGCAGTAGGAGTCCCCAAGTGAACGGATCTTTATT
>MNCI01004759.1:7643-59814 GCA_015680685.1 Gnetum montanum
TTACATGATGATTCATTTACCCTTGCTAATATAAATTTGTGTTGTGTGTGCAAATGGCGATCATACAACAACAGATTGGATCTGAAGCAAACACTTGGAATGGAGTAGTGCTAGAAGTAGTAATGCAAGGAGCAAGATCGATAATGTGGTTATGTATGGACAATGAAAGGTGCAATCTTGGTGTTGGCAGTAGCAACACTTCTTTCTGTCTCTTTTTCTCTCAAGTTTCCAAATGAGGCCTGATGTCAATGTAATAAGGTGTTCACCCTTGTTGTCATGAACACTAGTTTTATCAAAGTCTTGTAATGATGATCCATTCACAAGTCATCCCATTAGTTCCATTCAGTCAATAATCCCATACCTTTCCAATATTTTGTAAGGAACTTGAGGATGGGTTTTCATTCAGTCATGGGGGTATGATGAGACGCGATATCGCATGGGCCGCGATATCGTGTTGTCCCCTACGATATTGCGTACACGATATCATGGTGCATCTTCATATCTATAAATAAAAGGTGGCTCTTCTTTGTTTCCTCATCCTAGGCTAGAAGTAGAGAAAATTTTGCAGATTGATCACTCCAGAGATAGAAGATTTTCCATGTGCCCGCAGTAGGAGTCCTAAAGTTAACGGATCTTTATTCGAGCAACATTGTACTTGAACACAAGTTGTGTATGGAAATAAAGCTAAACTTCCTGGATAAACCTTTCAGTGCATGGAATAGGATTTTATTTAATGTTATTTATTGCTTTCTCTCTAACCCTTATCTCCTAATAACACGAAATGAGTACGAATTGATTACAAGCATTTAAGGATGTGTACAGATAATCAAGGAATGGATGCTCATCCCACTTAGGCTAGATTAGATTCTCTTACCCTTTCCTCCTAGTTAAGTTCCTCAGTACGGCCACTTCGAGCACATGCATTACGCGTGGTTAGCCCAGCAACGATTAGCATTTGGTAGCCATGGTTGCATCAGTTTAGGGTGTGTACGGTAAGTGGGAACGGATGCTGACGCTAGGTTAATTTAGACTTAGTTCATTAGTTAGAGTTAGTAATTAGTTTCTCAACCCTTCAACTCAATATCATAGGAGATAAAATCATAAAAACTATAAAAATCATATACCTTGAACTTACTTAACCATACACCATGACAACTACAAGTAAGTCTGGAAAGACAACGAATGGTTCACCTTAAGTGTTCCATGAGGCATGTAGGAACTTAGTCTATGGAGTTTGACCGGATCGTGTGTGCTATGCTCGTATTCATATGGTTGAGTCTAGGGGTACCTCGCCACTCATCAGAGTCTATGGGCATCATGGATGATTAATGGTTATGAAAAGTTAAGTACAAAAACCCAAAAGTAACTGACTGAGAAACTTGACACATCAAACTAGAACATTGAATCAAAACATGAAACCGACAGCAAGGTGAGGTATGAAATGCATAGATGGATGACATAGAGAGTGGAATAGAGTTCCTAATTATAGTCACATGCAATCCCTTGTGGATTTTTTGATTAATTAACTTGTTAAGATCCTTTCTTAGTCCAAATCAAAACCAACCACTTTCAGTGACTCCACATTGACATTCTAAGTCAAGTCCATCCCCTGAGACACAAGAATGCTTCCACAAAACAACCACCATTTCAAATGGAGTGAAGGTAGGACGTGAGAAAGGATCTTAGTTAGAGGAGACAAGAAAAGTCTCATATCTAGTGCTTGTAGCCCTTTTTATTTGGTCTAAAGAGTGTGCTTTGAATTTCCATATTTTTTTTGAATGGAAACCACACTATGCAAAGACCCATGCATTTTTTGCATTTATTTTTTCCAAGGGGTGTGCTTTGAATCCTTACCATTTCATGTCATCTTTTTTTCCTTGTAATGAGGATCAAACCATGCAAGGACTTATTTGACTTCCTATAATGAAATGAAATAAAATCGTAAGAAGCTTCCCAGAACACTCCTACACACAAGAAAATAGAAAAGCATGAATAATACCACATCCCTTTGAAGCCACACCCTATTCAAAATTTTGATTCCATCCAAATTCCAGAAACTACATAAGTTACCAATTTATTAAAGTTGCATTAATGAAGAAAAGACTGCACACTTCCAAAACAAGGAAAACCATAGAGTATGTGGATGGGTGGATGATGTGGACTCACTACCTATTACATGAAAAGAAACCATGTACCAGCCATCAGTAACAATATTCAAATTTAGAAACTAGACATCAACAATCAAATCACAAATGAAGCATACCACCATCAAGTAGTGCATTACCATTGTACCTTCCACCTTATTAGTAGAAAAAGTAGAGAAACATATCAAACACAAGCAACATAACCATAAAAAAAAGTAAAAGAGTAGACAATAGATATTGAATATATTAACAATGGTGTAAAAAAAAACTAAGAGAAGACCAATAACCTTCAAATTACAAATATGTAAAACAAAGGAGATGAAAATAAAAGTTGTAAAACAAAAAGGTCAAAAAATGAGGAGGCATATAAGGTGTTAGTATGGATGGCCATCTCCCTGATCACTAACTTGGAAGGAAGGGAGAGATCTAAAAGATTTAGTGTGGTTGTCCATCTGACAAGGTGTTTGTTGCATTGGTTTGCTTAGGCTCATGGAAAAGTTTTATTTGTTGAATGTTGACTAGTTGTTTCTTGTCTAGGCTATCAGGTTTGTATATGATCATTTCCCTAGATGAAAAAGCCTCATCAATGATGTAAGGTCCTTCCCACAAGGTTTGAAATTTGGTTTGTTGGGGTACATGTGCAGGATTCCAATAGAGAACCTTGTCTCCTAGTTGAAACTTGACTTTTCTTATTTTGAGATCATGATGTTTCTTATTCAATGCCTTATGAAATTCATTGGATGATAGGACCATTAATTGATTCTCATCTAGCAAGTTAAGGTTCATCAATCATTCCTTTTGTGATAGACTTAGATTTAGGTCAAGGTCATAGGCTGTAGAGAGTGTACAGAGCTTTTATTAGATGGGCAATGTTGGTGGTTTTTCATACACAAGCTCAAAGGAAGAATAACCTATGGGAAGCTTCCATGTGGAGTGATAGGCTTAAAGGGAATCATTTAATTTAGTACTCTATTCCCTTTAGTATTTGCTAATGGTATGCGTTAAGATTTTTGTAATCTCTGGATTAGTGACCTCAACTTGACCATTGGCTTGGGGGTAATATGGTGTTGTGAGTTTATGTTCAACCCCCAAGTGCCACATCAGATTTTGGCAAGTGGAACCTATAAAATGAATTCCATTATCAAAAATTAATGCATGAGGTACACCAAAACTATTTATGATGCTTTTTTGTACAAACTAAGCAATAGTGATGGATGTACAGTTGGTGACGGCTTCTGCTTCTACCCACTTGGTACAATAGTCAACTACAATTATTATATATGCTTTTCCATTTGATAAAGGTGCAATGGGATCCATAAATTCAATTTCCCAAATATTGAATGGCTCAAGAGGTTGTATCCATTATTGTGGCCCCTCCATTCGAGCTATCATTCCACCATCACTCTGGCAACGATCACAAGCATAGATAAATTGGTGTGCATCCCTGAAGATGGTTCGACAATAATACCTTGCCATGAGGATTTTGATGGCCATGCATCTTTGAGAATAATGGACCCCACAAGGACCTTCGTGAGCATCTTGAAGAATGTGTAGTTGATTAATATCAGGACACACCAACAAACTAGGCCATCAGGATAGATTTTGTAAAGGTTTTCCTTAATTTCCATGAGGTACTTGACCCGATGAACAAATTGTTGTTTCCTTCTAGTGTCTAGCCCTTATGATACTTCTTGCTTGAGTAGATAAGTAAGGATGGTGTCATACCATTTTGGTTCATCAAGAATTTGTGCATTAATAGCACCTGCAAGGAGAGATTTGTTAGAAAATTGATTAGATAAATGGCTCTCTTTCTCTTTGTCATCCCATCCTAGTTGCGATAAGTGATCCACAAATACATTCTCCACACCTTTACGATATACCATTGTGAGATCGAATTCCTGCAAAATCATAATCCATTGTATGACATGGGGGCACATCATTGGTTTGTTCATGAGAAATCTGATGGCACTAAGATATGTATGCACAAACACTTTGTAGCCAAGCACATAGTACCTAAACTTCTCTAAAGCAAACACCATTGCCATCACCTCTTTCTATGTGGTTGTGTAGTTCAATTGTGCACCTACAATGCTCTAGCTTATGTAGTGAATGTAATATGAATGTTTTTGATCATCCATCTACATAAGTACTACCCCAAAAGCATAATTTTATGCATTGGTCATCACATGAAACTATCTGGACCAGTCTGGTGCTTGAAGAATGGGAGTTTCAACAAGATTTTGCTTCAATTGTTGAAATGTTGATTTACATGTAGGGGTCTAAAAAAATGATGCATCCTTTTTTGTCAATTCAACCAATGGCTCGGCGATTTTGGAAAAATTCTCAATGAATTGCTGGTAATGGCCAATATGACCAAGGAATGACCAAACTTCTTTGACTATTTTAGATTGGTAGGTTATTTCTTGGATGACCCTTATTCTCTCAGGGTTCACCTCAATTCCTACTTTTGAGATGTGATGCCCCAAGATTGTGCCTTCCTAGACCATAAGATGACCCTTTTGCCAATTGAGCTGGAGGTGTGTTTTGACACATCTCTTCAAAACCTACTCAAGATGGTCTAGGGATTGCTCAAACATAGCTCCATAGGTAGAAAAATCATCCATAAATACTTCTACCCTACTACTGATCTATTGTTGGAAAATGCTGAGAACTAATCATTGAAATGTGGCTAGGGAATTACATAGACCAAATGGCATTTTCCTGTAAGCAAAAGTCCCCCAAGGACTTATGAAATTTATCTTTGCCTAGTCCTCTAGTGCAATCTAGATTTGGTTATAGCCACTATAACTATCTAGAAAGCTGTAAAAGTTGTGCCCCGAAATGGTCTCCATTACTTGGTTGACAAAAGGCAACAAAAAATGATCCTTAAAAGTTTCCATGTTGAGTAGCTGAAAGTCAATGCACACCCACCATTTTCCTTCTTTCTTTGTCATGATCACACGTGGGCTGACCCACTCACTATCTATGACAAGGTAAATGAATCCTTCTTTGAGGAGTTGTTCAATCTCCTCTTTGACAATCTGTTTTAACTTTGGATTCAAACATTGTTGCAACTATCATTTCAACTTGATGGTGGGATCAATGTATATCTTGTGGTAACATATTCTTGGATCTATCCGAGTGAGCTTGGAATATAACCATGCAAAGGTTGGTAACCACTTTTCCACAACTTTTCTCAACTTTTTCTTCTATTCTATAGCAATCTTGGCATTAATAATAATTGACCTCTCATTTTTTAAAAATACATACTCCATTCCAGTAGGTAGCATCCTCAATTCAAGGGCCTCTTGTTTAAAATTGTCAGGAATTTCTAACTCATCGCAATTAAAATTAGAGAGCTAGTGATGAACTTGCTCAAGTTTATCTATACTTGCAACATATTCATACATTAGGCCCTTACTAGGTTCCATGCATATTGTACTGCTACTAGAATTAGATGTTAGCCACTAGGTTCCTTCTTGCTTTGTGGTTGCTGCATATAGACATCTCTAGATATCAGCTTCTGGTACACACTACTTGCATGCAGAGATAGATGTTTGCTTTACTGACCATAACTTCTACACACAATGGCACCCTAAAGTACTGTATGTGACACATGGAACTCTCTTCTTCTTGATCTTTCCAAATTTATTTTCTTTTGATATTTTCAAGGAAAGATCTATAATGCCGAATTTGACATCAACAGTACTTAGCCATGCCCTTCCCATAATAACTGGAAAGTCCCCCTTGCAGTTCTCTAGTTTGATTATTAGGAAATCAATGGGATATGACCACCCACAAACAGTGGTGATGATGTCCTTAACCAACCCCAATGAAATAGTGATGGACTAGTTTGCCAATTCCATCCATATGTTGCTCTTCTTCAAAGGAGGACAGTTCCACATCATGTACATCTCATGTGAGGTTAAATTAACATCAGAACCAGAGTCAAGAAGAGCCTTAGAAGGCTCATTCCTAGCAGTTTCCATGTAAACTACGGGACTCCTGGGATTAGCTAATTTTCTGGGTAGGTTACCAACTCAAATCTAATTGGATATAGCATGTGTTAGCATTACAGTATGGATTCGAGAGGGATTTTGGTTTGAAGGGAACTCAGATGAAGAGGAAATGGAGGAAGGTGGAGGAGTAGGGTTACAAACCACTGATGTTTCTGAGGTCTTTGGTGGACTACAAAGTCAAAATAAAGGTCTTTTCTTTGTTTGTGGTTCAAACCTACTAGATGGGTTAATTGATTGTAGGTTAACTACCCTAATAGTGTTCCTTTTTTGTGGTTGTGTAAGCAATTTACCCTACATGGATAGAGTAGGCGGTAGTGTGTAGGAGGTGGAGGAATAGGTTTAGGGATAGGAGGTACATAAGGGTAGTAGGTGGCATCCCTTTTTGGATAGGGTGATTGGTATGTTTTAGGAGGGTAGTGGTGAAGTTGGTAAGCAGCAACATGACCAAAGGAGTCCTTTGGAGATGAAGGTTTCTGAACATAATAACCATAGGGATCTAGTTACCGGTAAGGGTATTGCTATCTTGGAGGTAGAAATGCCCACAATTGTGGTTGCTACCATTGTTGGTATAATTCATGAGGTTGTGAAGAAGTTCCACTTGGATAGTATTGTTGTGGTAGGTGAAACTATCAAGGATTTCCTTGTGGATAAAGCAATCTTTTGGGAATTTCCCTTTGTGCAAGTTGTGGATGTAAGGCATACACCCTAGATTCCTACAAGTGTGATACAACTGGACAACATCCCTTATGATGTTCATACTGGTAGACATTGCACCCACCATCATCATCTAAATAATTATCTATATCATTCTCAATCATGGCCATTTTACCTTTACATTTAGATATGGCACATTCAGCCTCCTTATGCCTCTGGTGCTCATGGTCACCACTTTTCTCCTTGTACTCTTTAGTAATTTTTAGAACAGCATGAAAGCTATTGTTCATGGAGTCCCATAAGTGATTAACCTTAGTCATGATTTCTAATTCCAATTTCTAGAATGGAAAGTTTTTTTGATTAACCACGTTATCTTTGGTGAATTCATCCTCACTGTTCATATCCAACCTCTTTATTATGCTATCCTTGACGTGTCTAGTTGGAATCCTCATAGCCTCTCCAATATTTAACATGCCATAAGTAGCAAGTAGAGGTTCATCAAGGCCATGATGGTGGTGTCCATGATGTTCTCTACTAGCCATCCTTTCTTAATGATGGGCCTCTCTGGATTGCCCATGTCTTCGATCATGACTATCCTAATGGTCCCTTCTATTGTTCTAGTCCCGTCAGTCACCTCCATCATGGTTATTTCTTCTATGGCCATGATCTGAACTAGATGAAGAAGAAGATGATGATGATGAAAAGGAAGAAGGGGAACTTGCTCCATGTTGATGCCTATCATCCTTTTTTTGATGCTTGTGACCATGATCGTGATCATGATCTCCTTTATCCCCCTTTTCCTAACTTGCTTCTCTAGATCCATTTTTGTCATTGGATCCATTTTGATCAAAACTTGGATTATGGATTGTGGATTATACATTTCGGTTGAGGGCTCCTTGAATAAATTCAAAGAGGGGAGAATCACTAAAGAAGTGGTCACCTTCATCAATTGGACTAAGTAGAGGTGAAAAGATGTTTGACCCCTTACCCTTCAAAAGCTCATGCTGGTGCTCTAGCTGTCAATCGCTTAATCTTTGCACTTTAGTGATATGATAATCCATTGAGTTGGGATTTCACATCTCGTAGTCTCCATGGAGATGTTGAACCCTATGTTGTACAAGCATTAGCTAGAGCATTGCTGAAACAAATTGATAAAGTCCGCAACATAATTGTTGCCTTCCATATCATGGCACTGCATCAATTCATCTTGATGTAAGATGAAGGTAAAGTCTTGTACATACTCATCGAGATGAGCATATACCACCCAGTATTGTTAAGGCACTTGAACTGCCCTAGGGAGAGATGGGCTCCTATGAGAAGAAGACATTTTATGTTAACAAACTTGGAAGTAGTGTGTAGTTAATATCTAATTTAATAATAATAATTTTAATTTTTTTTTCATAGGATTTGACTCTTATGGTTCAAACAAAGAGGTTACTAAGTTTTACTAGGTTTAGATAGTGCATGAAAAACTACAGTCCCCAACAACAATGCCAATGATGAGTGGAAAGGTATCCCTATGCCCAACCATATGAATCATAAGCATTCAGGTGAAATCTAGTTGAATTTCGTACACTATAATTACTAATTACACTAGAGCTAAATAATGTGTGCATGTTGTTCATTTGTTGTCTTCACAATCCCACTTGTGGAATGCAATTATATGGTTAAGTGTGAATTAGACATAAGATTTTTATTTTTTTTTGTGTTTTTATGGAATTACTCACCTAGAAAAAGAATAAAAGTAAGAGTGGTTAAAAATAAGAGCAATTAATTATTAAGTAAGTCTAATCTAGCCTAACACAAGTAACGGTTCCCACTTCCCGGATACATCCTGAACTTTGTGCAAACACTACTAGGCTATCAAACACTAGTCGTTTCTGAGCTACCGAGTATCACACATATGCTCGAAGGGGTCGTGCTTGTGTAATTTAATGATTTTCTTCATTGATCAAAATGAATTAATGCATAAATAACATTAATGTAAATTGCATGAAATAACAATATGTAAATACATAAGAAAGAAAATATCAAGTGCAACAAGGAATGGATCAAAGAGTTCGTCTTTATTATTAACACAATGGTATGCTCAGGTACATCAATGCTTGAATAAAGATCCATTCATACTTAGACCTCCTACTACAGGCACTTGGAAAATATTCTAACTTTCAAATGGACAAACTACAATAGTTTTGCTACTTGACTGCCAAAAACTTACTCCTAATTGTGCACTTGGGCACTGTATTTATAGACTCAAGAGTAACCCTATGATATTGAATGTACAATATCACATCTTGGCCCATGATATTGTGTACTTGATATCGTGACCACCTCGATATCAAAGTGATGAAAAACATGATTTATCAATGATGAAATGAAAATAGTTTCTATGTCTATGTAAAATAGTAAACAAATCTATTCTATCCTAAGGCAATCGATATCTAGTCCTAGTTTACCATACATGCCTTGGATTCATGTAATCATCACTAGGATTTCCAAGTCTACTACTACTGGTTGTACCAAGTGATAACACTACTAGGTTATCAGATAACTACACTTATCACTCAAAATCAATCGTATCCATACTACTTACTTTTAACATGTAAAATAAAGTTCTTGTAAAGTAAATGATTAACTAGGGAAAACAAGAACAATTATTATAAGTAAACAAAAAGAAAACTAAGTGGATGTTGTAATGATGATAAGCAATCTCGATCTTTATTGCCATTCATGAACTATGTCCAAGTACAATTCACTCGAGTAAAGGCACTATACAATCACTCAACACCATACTATGGGCATACAGTTCTAAGCACTATAGACAATTCATGAAAATAAACTAAAAGAGTTTTGCTAGAACTCAATGAAATCTATTGCAGATTCAATGCACCTAAGTTTTGTATTTTTAGGCTAGCATGCATCCCACGATATCCCATTTTTGATGACCTAGCTCATGCTACGATATCAGATCTACGATATCCTAACTACAATATCGGATATATAATATTGTAGCCAAAAAAAAATTTGACTTTATCATGCCCTCACAATTGACTAGAAACTCATCCTTAAGTTAAAACAAAATAAGGATGTAGTCCTTTACAAAATTAGGAGGTAGATTTATATGATTGAGTTAACTATATACATAACACTAAATGCTATAATGGTGTTTATAAAAATGGACACAAGACATGACAAGAAAAACTTTTAACAAAACCAAAACTTGATGAAGCTCAATGTAGCCTATGTAATGGTTGGTGATGGTGGCTCCTCCATTAGTTTCTTTTCCTTGTCATTAGGGTTTTAAAACTTATATCTATTGAGAAGTGCCTAAAGCTTCACTTCTTTTGTTCAAGGGTCATGTATCCTTCATGCTTATTTTGCAATGTGTGATAAAGCTAGTACATCCCATGGATATGATAGCTATGGAAACATTTGATTAGCTTTGATGTACCATGCTACAAACATTCCTTTTTCTTCTTCAAATTCCATGGCCATCTTGTGTAACTCTTGATAATTAGATATTCTTTTGTTCAAGTTTTTTGCAACATATTTCTACCCTTCGTAGCTAGCCTTGATTATTTTGAATTCATAGTTTGCTACATGAAGCTTTTGTAGAGTATCTTTTGGATCTACAAACTCCTTTTCATACAATGCATATGTGGCTACTACTTACAATGCATATGTGGACATGGGCATAACTATCCAAGATGGTTTGCTAGTCTATATATTGTGCTGATATGGAATTAATCTAGGCTTTCATCATCTAGATTTCTTTCTCATTAACTTGTTTATACATGCCCACCTAATTGTGAAAATGTTCCTTGAGCCTCTCATGCTTCTTAGCTTCATTCTACCATACACTAATTTCAATAGTAGATTTTCTATCTAATTATGCATAAATTCTCCATTAAATTGATTCTATTTTCTCTTGCTAAGTAGTTCATATCCTAATTGACTCTCATTAGTTATTCCCTCAACTGATGGATGCTCTCCTTCAAGGTGTTTTTCTACTTATATACATTAGCAACCTGGTGTTATTTGTAGTGAGTTATTTTTTTTCTCCTATGCCACAATGAGTGCCTTAGCATGCGCATAATTTTACACCTTTGCTACTAAGGCATTCCACATCACTTTCTCCTTTTCATTGTCCATTTGCCTATTTTCCTCCATAAGGCGATTAATTTGCTCTATTCTAAACTACTCCAGTTGATCATGTGCAACATATTGAGTAGGATGTCTACATTCATCCCTCAAGGTTGAGAACTCTTCCTATAGTCTAAGCATTTCATTTTTTACATGCTTTTCCCTAGTTTCTGCCATGAACAACTTACCCTTGGTTACTATTAATTGTGATTGCACTAAAATGACATCACTTGGGATGTTAAAAAAAGTTGTCATGACTTGCCCAATTTGCAATAGTTGATCTAGCACATCTTTATGATTAGCAGGAGTCATCAAGGTACTAGCTAGCATTTGACATCCCTAGCTCTAGTTATATCTATTGGTGGCACAACAAGTACATTAAGTAAGTCTCTCCTCCACAAGCTTTTTTTTTTCTCTCCTCCACAATCTTCAATGCTATTATAAACTTTTCATCAACTGAGTCTCACAATTTGTGTATCTTTGATACAATGTTAATTATAGATTTTTGAATTGGCATACTGTTCTTTTCAATTTCCTATTCCAAGATTTTTCGCTATTGAACCTTGTTGATCATATAGCTTGTTATAATTACAAAGTTAGAAGAATTTTCAAAAAGAAACCCCATAGTTGTTAATTTTCTTTATAACCCTACACAATTATCCATTTTTCTCTTAGTTATGGCTCATAATAGTTGGTGTGGTTTATTAAGAGAATTACTTAAGTATTTCTAGCTTGATTTTTAATATAAAATTCATGTTTCTCTTCATACTCATCCTTATAATACCTTTCGGGCATTACAAAATTCTGACTTTGATTTTTGCTCTATCATGCTAAGCATAGCCCCACAACTAAGTTCAGAGCTATGTGATCAACAAGGTTCAAGAATCTCAGAAATCAGAGCTACAAGTGTGGAGTTATGAGGGTTGTAAGTTGGCAAGTTAGAGCTTAGAATTCAAAAGAAAAATAGCACAAAATATCCTCTCCTCAAAATCTAGAAAAATGAAAAATTCGCTAAGTCCCCCACATATATATAGTTTTTATGGGCTACAATATTGGAGATTCGATAACATATGGGCTTCGATAATAGAGGTGAAATTTCAAATTTTCTGTTGATATTTCATGAACAAAAATGAGGTATTTTGAATATTTGGAATATATAAAACATGTTTAGAGGGTCTTGGGCTATGAAGGATGCATATTTTTTGAACGTTTAGCATAGAAAGTTCATAAAGAAGGAATTTTAGGCTAGAAAGGTTCATTAAGTGTTGATAAGATGGATAAGATTGGTAATGAGTTAGTGTTATATGACTGAATATATTGAATGATAAGGGGAGTTTTTATGGATATTTATTTTTGTTAGAAGGCTTAAGATGATGTGAAATTTCTTGCCAAGTATAAGATATAATAGTTATACAAGTGGATCCTACTACCCAAAGGAGGCTCCAACCCTTAATGTCCTTGTATAACCACACCTAAAAGTGTCCTTAGGCACCTGAGGAGTTGAATGTAATACATACCTATTTAGCAAAACACACATGTTAGTATCACCTAGTTGAGAAAATTACACTATGTTACACAAAAACACAAGTTATGATTATTCATAGAGTGAGATGAGATGGAGTTAGAGGGGATCGCATAAATTAGGACATGAGGTATTTTACCATAGGCAAAATGAATTCTTGTGTTTTATTAGTGCTTAAAATAATCATTAGCCTTTCTGTCCAAGATTCAAACCAAGTTTATACCACATTTCAATGACATCGCATTGTTTTATCTCTTGGAGTCACAACTATATGAATACCACCATTGCAAGGAGTATCATCACTTGGTGTATTGTCCACAGGAGGAGTTTATTCATTACACTTTTATTGTTTAGAAACCTGAGAAGCCACCTACCTTTAGGCATGGGTAACATGTCTTTCCAATGGGATCCCCAGAAATTTATTCTATGCATGAGCTTTATTTTTTTCTATGTTCTACCTTGAGGCATGGGTGACATATCTTTTTAGTGACATGGTAAGGTAGCATTTATTTTAGTCTTTCTCTTATTTTTTGTTAGATCTACAAGGACATAATACATCCTAAGCAATAGGATAAAACTAATAGAAATAATTCAAGAGAGTCCAAAAATCCCCTTGATGTCATACCCTTTACATTTCCACTTGGTTCTTCACTTTTCTATCTAGGCATAATGATCACAAGTTTTATTCTTAGTTTTATGATGAAAAGAATATCATTATGGCCATGGCAAGGACCTCTAATTAATGGAATGAATAGATGATTGTTGTGGTCTCACTGTTCAAATAATCAGTTTCTTATGACTTGATAAGATAGGAAAATCTTCACCTTATTGGACTACATCTTGCATTATTCTTAATTTTTTTTTATTAAAAATCAATATTATGTAGAAAGGAAATGAAAAAAAAGTATGTAAAAGATAGTAAGAATTGGGAAAAGATCTAAAGAATGAAAAATCATTAAAGAATTGAAAAATGTGAACGAATTAAGAAATTATTTAGAAATTGAAAAGTATAAAAGAATGAAAAGATGTATTAAGAAATGTGAACATGTGGTCAAGAAATTAGAAATTAAAAGGAACTATAAGAAAAAAAATTAAAAAACATTTATTAATTCTTGAATCAACATAAGGCATCTCCCCCATGACTGAACTCATGGGCAAGTGTTCGAAAAATACACTGTAGTCCCCCTGGATCATACACTTGAGGTTTTGTACTTACCATCCTTAGTGATTTAGTTTTCTTATTATCATCCTTGATAATTGTGATGGTAATTGAATTTTTGTCATCTAAGTCCTTAGTTTCCCTTTCTATTGATGTATGATTGTGATTTAGTTATTCCATTTGTAAGCTCTTATTTGGGATCATTTTCTTACAATGGGAATTAATAAGTGGTTTAGATTGTTCCATGTGCATTTTGGACCATTGAAAGTTCTTAGTTGTTAGCTAGTAGGTATCTTTTGGTTTAGTGACCCCTGCTCTCTCGTATGCACACACTTGTTTTTCATATTTTTTGTAGATTAGTATAATGACTGCTAACATTTTGCAAGGTTGGTTCATAATTACACCCATTTTTATTAGTAGTAATGCATGGAATATTTTGTGAATGTATGACTTCATTCTTGTCTTCCTTAGAGATGTCGATAGACAAGTCTCTCATATTTAACTTAGCATCCACTATGCTAAGCCATGCCCTCCCCATTATGATTGAAAATTACTTATCATTATTTTTCATGTTAATAACTAGAAAGTCTGCTAGATATTACCACCCATTAACAGTGGTCACCACATATTCTATCTATTCCAAAGGGATGGTGAAAAATTAATCTACAAGCTCTAACTATCTTTAAAGTTGCTAGGTTCCATGCTTCATATCTTTCTAGAGAGAACAAGTTGACTACAAAACCCAAATCTAGCAGAGTTTTGCATGGTAGATTTCTAGCTACTCATAGATAAATTAAAGGAACTCCTGGATCCATTATTTTCCTAGGAGCTATTCCTACCTTCATACAATCTAATACTATCTGTATTAGCATGACAGTTTTCATGTTTGTATTTGATGATAGTGAAAGCTTGTCATTTCTAGGAGGATCTTCAATAGAAGAATCCTATTTTAATGAGGTTCAAACTTTACTAGCATTTTTTGGACTTTTCCTAAAGAAAGGATGTTTCTTTGATTAGCCCTAAGTGGTGCTAGTAAGATCATATATCTATATATTCACTACCCTTGTAGCTTTTCTTTGATGTGACTTTGATGGCAATTCCCCTTGCATAGTGGGTGGTGGCATTCACGGTAAAGAATGAGAACTCTGATTTGATGAATCAACTACTTGTGGATGCATGTATGATTTTGGATTACTCCTTGGTAGCATTGGTTTATGGTACTTCATTGGATGATATTGTGGAGTTTGGAAAATAGCATTTTCAAGAGAAATTTCATGTTGCACAAAGTGTCCATATGGATCTAGTTGCCAATATGGATATTGTTAGTGTGGTGACAACATGGCCCATGATTGGGATTATTGCCACTACAATAGTATTGCTTTTGTGATTGTGGAAAAGTGCCACTAGGATAATACGTGGGTTAGAAGTTTTGCCTATAGTTACCTTGAGGGTAAGGTAAACTTTTGGGCATTTGTTTCTTGACAAATCTAGGGTTAAGTGCATATGCCCCTATTTCTTGTAAGTGTGCCATTACTGGACAACATTCCTTAGGATGTTTGTACTGGCACACAACACATCCTTTCTTATTGGTGGAGCATGTTTCTAAGCACTCAACCACTAAATCCACTTTTCCCTTTCATCCAAAATCTTTCTTCTTTTTCTTATCCTTGCCTTTTCCAAAATATTGCTTTGTTCACTCCAAAATCTTCAATGCTATTATAAACTTTTCATCAATTGAGTCTCACATATTCTATACCTTTGATACAATGTTAATTATAGATTTTTGAATTGGCATAGCCTTCTTTTCAATTTCCTATTCCAAGGTTTTTTGCTATTGAATGTCATAAACTCTTACATCTCTTTTCCTAATAGATGGATCTCTCTTATAGTATTTTGTTGATTTTCTCTTTCTTAACTACCCTTCTTTCTTTGCCACTTGATCAATCAATCTCTAAATTTAATGGGCAATCATTTTAGATAATCAACNGATGATGAACCCTCGATGACAACCCATAGAATGATTAACATTCAAGAAGCTATTTACATTCTAAATAGGCATGTGAGGAATAACCATATCAAATAGCTTGATATGAATAACATGCTCAGATTTGAGGGTGGTTGTAATGCTAATCCACAACATCACCTCCAAGCTTTCCATGATGCCTATGCCCTAGAGAATATTAAGAGTAATTGGAAAAAGTTAATGGATACTTGTGAGAGAGGTAGAGAGTTGGTGCAGATCACTCAAACCTAAATGAATTAAAATATGGAGTACCATGCTAGAAATTTTAAATGACACATACCAAACCTACTCATGGGTGTTCAATTTAAGGAAATAAATCCAAGGATGGAAGAAAAGGACTCATGAAATTCTTGATGTGGNATGCCTATTTAGAATGTAAATAGCTTCTTGAATGTTAATCATTCTATGGGTTGTCATCGAGGGTTCATCATCATGATGGGGTTCATGTCCTCTATTGTAGTGGTGCCCCCTTCTATTCTCATACCTTTCATGATCTTATCCTCGATCCATGCATCTTCTTCATTCATAACCTTTATCTTCATCATTTGAATGCCTTTACCAATAGTCATGGTGATCACGAGTCCTTCTCTCATCTCTGTCATGATCTTGGTGCCTTAGCCTCCTCCTATCAAAGTCCACCAATGATCATGAGGATGAGGATGAGGATGAGGTAGTAGGAGAATGTTGTTGATTTTTCCTCCTTACATGACTTTGGTATTCTTCTCTATAGGATTTAGTAGAAACTCTTGGCCTTGATTCCTGTATATACTTTGAGTCAGTTGACTCTCTCTTATGTGTCTCTGCTAATGTGGAATGTAGTTGACCTTTGATAGGTTCCTCCAATCAAATGATAGGTATCTACGAATGGACTTCATGATTTTGGTGGAGTTGCTCAATGATGAATGCATCACCATCAAGCTCTTTTAACATAATAGGAGAGTTGACCTTCTTTCCCTTATTATAAACATGTTTGATTTCCATGGTAGCATCTCTATTTACTTACTCCTCAATGGGCTATTAGGGTCATGTAATGTATTTGGTGAAATGATACCCATCAAGCGCATTGCTTAGATTCATGCTTCTTAGAACAGTCTAAAGCATGATGGGTGCTGAGCATTCTGGAGGTAGAACAATGTTACCTTGAAGATCTCTCCACCTTAGTTATGCATCTTGGCAAAAGATAAAAGTAAAATTAGGATAATAAGAATTGTGATGAGCATATGAGATCCTTGCTTGGATTGGCATACTCAATTCTTCTTTGTTACTAATTCTATTATTGCCTATTTTTGTCTCCTTAGTAGGTGATGATGTATCCTTGTTTGAAGCCATGTTATGGTTTAAGATGTTTGGTTAAGTGTGCTTAATTTTATAGGTTATTAATTTTAACTTTGAATTTTGATATAATAAACTTTGTAAAATCAATTACTCTGCATATATTAACTTGTCCGTGACAATGGTGCTAATGATAATTGTTGGAGTAATTCAACATCTAACCATACAAGTCACAAGTGTTCATGCATGACTAGATCATAATCCTTGGATAAGGCAATGTAATTATGCTAATAATTGATTTACGTTTAACACCATTATCTTCCCATGTTGAGCTAGTGAAGCCTATGTGTATGGTTTAGCTCACCGTGAGGTGTATGATAACTAATGTCATTGGGCAATTATTACTCCTAGTGAACATGATAAAATGGAAATAGTTTCTAAGTCTAAGTAAAATAGTGAACAAATCTATTCTATCCTAAGGTGATGGATATCTTATCCTTGATTTACCATACATTCCTTGGACAAATATAGTCTCACTGGGGTTACCAAGTATACCACTATTGGGTGTACCAATCGATAACACTAGAGGGTTACCATATAACTACATGTAGTGCTTGAAACTAGTTGTATTCATACCACTTACTTTTAACATGTAAAATAAAGTGCTTCTATAGTAAATGATTAGCTAGGGAAAATAGGAGCAATTATTCTAAGTAAACAAAAAGAAAACTAAGTGGATGCTACAATGATGATAAGAAATCTTAATCTTTATTTTTGGTCATGAACTATGTCCTAGTACAATTCACTCAAATAAAGACACTGTACAATCACTCAACATCACACTTGTCTCAAAAATGTCATGAACAAACAAAGATAAAAGAAACTTGACCCAGAGGGTAAAACTAAATTGGGTAAGTAGTAGAGAAACAAAGGAGGGATGAGTGATTCCATTTTTAGTTATCTTGTTACCTTGTCTAGCAGCCAGGCTTGGTTAAAATCACCTCAACCAATTTATATATATATATATATATAGCTAGCTAGTGAAGTGATTTCACATGAAATGAGTAGAATTAAATTATTTTTTTAAGAAAAATCAACATTCAAGGAAGATGAAGGTACATGTTTCTCCTTCTTCTAGTTTTCTAAAATTTACTAAAGTTTGTTTTGTTATCAATGGAATGGGGGTAGATGAACTCCTTTTCAATATCACTTCTACATCAACATAAAATCATCATGCATTACATCAATCTTTGAAGGATATCTCTACTTTACTAATCCTATCACTTAAACAAAAACCATCTTAATCATTCATCATGATTCTTATCATCTTATAATTTCTTTAACTACTTTTTCAGAAGCCACTTCCCTTCCTGAGGATGAAGAGATTGTTGTTATTCTTGATCTCAAAGTTAACATCCCTTCATTCATATCTATTGGTGATCAACCATCTATCTCTATTGCATCACCAACACCAAAAAATCTTCTTTTATAAACATCCATAAACAACACACACTACTTAGTGGCCAACTAATATTATATCTTTAGCATGAATAAGTCCATCATTCCACAAGTGTGACCTCTTTAATTCCTGTAGTTTCCATCTCTCTTTTGTCTTTTTCTACATCATTCATTCATCATTGTTTTCCAATCCCAATGAGAAATTTATCCATTAATTTATTCTAAACCTAACCATCATCATCTTGCTTATCTTCAAGCCATTACTAGAAAATTCATTTATCTACATCAACAATAAGCATTCAATCTATGCCTAACTAGTGGCATTTTACTTGAAAATGCATTGTTATCTACAATAACATCATCCATCATCATGTAACGTGTGTGCTCTAAACTCGTATTTATCCACATCTATTTTTTATCATTTGATTTTTTGAATCTCTTTACTTTCTATCTAGTTATTCATCTATTTTTCTATTCCCTTGCCAAATTTTATTATATTTTTGCTATTATTTATTTATATTTTCCTCCTATATCTCTTTCTCTTTCTATTTTGTTTTATTTTTCTAGTTAGTATATTTGTGAGGTTGGAATGAATTTGCTCTATTTTGATAAGGATGTAACTAAGTGCATATTGAGTGGGATAGGGAGGGATTTCTATTATATTATTTTATTAGTTACCTATGGCATCACTTTGGCCATGCTCGTGTGTGGGATTTAGCCTTGTCCCACTTTTATGATATGGCACCATCCTCATTAGCATTATCCTATTTTCTATCTTGATTTTTTCTAATTTTTAGTTGGTATATTCTATCCTCATTGTTTAGTTGCAAGGTGTATTAGGATGAGGTTTTAGTTGGTCTAAAGCTAGTATCATGATGATATTACATATTACTGTGAGGGTTTTTCGTTGATTGACCATGTCATTATCAATAAGATTCTCATGGTTTTTGATTCCGAAACAAGGAATCAGCAATGTAAATTTCTTAAACATTCATAAGCATTGCAGCTTCTGCAATTTCAGTAAAGCTTTGCAGGTTACATATGCATTGAGATCATTCTTTTGTACAGAGCACGCGGAGTTTCCAGGAAAAAGGCGGCGTCATTCCTACTCCCTGACCAAAACCCTGACCATTCTTTTGCCGTAGCCCTTACCTGTTGCCTATATTTTTCTTTTTCTTCTTGCTAGTCTTCTTTTCTTACTCTATATCTCCCAATTCTTCCGCCTCTTCCTCTGCTACTTCCTCCTCAGGAGCCTACGACGGCTGCTGTTGCTGATGATGATTCTGTTGCTGCTGCAATTTCTGTTGCCCAATGAGGCCAGCACCATCGTAACACGGAAACGGATTCATCTTCACTACATGAGCCAGAGCTTCTTTGCTTCCGACAACGCCGAGGGTTTGGATTTCAAATTGCAGAATCCTCAGAGACAACCAATAAATATGGCGCATAACCAAACATGTCATGGCCATCGTTTTACACCACCGGAAAATCGTAGCGGCAATAGCGATGCAAACTATGATCATCCATCATCGTCCAACCACCAAGGAACAATCCATGACCTCGCCTTAAATCCTCAAAAATTTCACAATGCCACCATTACCACGCACTTAATGTCAAAAAGACCCGCACTCTCCGGCGAGTAGGCTTTTTTTCTTCTTTCCAATTACTGGATGCTGTTTTACTGGATGCTGTTTCTGTACTTCGGCTCCCTGTTCTTCCTCTCTCTCTCTTACCTTAGATATGGCAATGGCATTTTCCGCCGTTCTTTCGCAGCCGTTCCATGTGTGCACTGCAGCTTGTGTCCGGCGGCACTACCTGATGTCTACTACTGCTGATGCTGCGTCTCTGTTGAATTACTCGGCATTCATGATTAATTCATGCTGTTTGGCTCATGCACATGCTTTTTCTTTTTCATGAATTCAGAA
This sequence comes from Gnetum montanum, assembly GCA_015680685.1. NCBI lineage: Eukaryota > Viridiplantae > Streptophyta > Gnetopsida > Gnetales > Gnetaceae > Gnetum > Gnetum montanum. The sequence goes on from MNCI01004759.1 coordinate 27,963, forward strand.
GGGAAGGCAGTGCATTTTGACCTTGAACCCTTCTCGACCGCAGCTTAAGGAGCGTATCTGCTTGTTATTCCAACCAAAACTTGGTCTTTATTTTGAGAATTTTTCCTCCGTTGCTGCTCGTCGATTCTTCTCTGTATGTCATTTGATCTCATCACGTCTGTGAATCCATTTCCACGTTGCCACCAATATGGTTTCCCATTCCTGCCTGGTTTCAAATCTTAGGTGCCTCGATATTTGGCCTGGGCCACGTGGCCTTTTTTTGCATTTTTTTCCATTGTGTGGCCTTTTCATTGCATTTTTTGTTTGGTGGGATCTAACATGGTGTGATGTGGCAAAGTGACAAACTTTACTCCCCTCCCACCTCCATTGCATCAAGCGGGTTGGCCTCTTGGCCAAAACACTAAAACAAATATTAATTTGGATTAAAATCACAAAAGACAAAAAGCTACCATGAGAGACAAAAGCAAATCATCAAAACTATGCATAAAAATATGGAGAAAATATTAATGGGCAAAAGCAAATTGATAAGGAGAAAAAAGAGACTGCCAACAAAATTCAAGTCTGAAAAAGGGGGCAAAAATGATGTGAAAAACTTAGATCATAACCTTCATTGATTTTTGTGGTCGTCCATAGAACACGTCAAAAAGAAGTAGTTGATAGGACATGTCAAAAGCAGGCAAAGATGCTCTATAAATACCGTCCATGGCCATGGTATGTAATTGTTGATGCATAAATTTTGGTCACAACAACACCGAGAAAGAAAACTTATTTTAGGAGACTATTGCCTAGGGCACCTCTTGTATGGGTACGAAAACCTGAGAATAGTCTCAGCTGAAGAGGGCTACGTGGCCTTTTACAAATAATAAACTAAAAAAAAAATTGAATTTAAATTAAATAATTGTTTTCAATACAATAAGTGACTAAAAGAAATAAAATTTGCTTGGTCCCGCTGATGTTGCCAGTCCGTGATTGCAAGGGTGTCCATTGCTAGGGAAAAATGACGGTGATCACCATGAAAGAGAGAGAGAGAGAGAGAGAGACCGCCCACCATAGTCAACACAGGGTAGCAGCTACAGTTCTCAAAGCTTACTGTTGTTTACCACCTTTTGTGCATTGCCATAGAGAGGAAGATCATCCACTCATGTCTACACCACTGAGATAAGCTATCGACCAAGAGAAAACTACACGTCTCAAGTCCTACGCATGGGCTACACTGCCTATGTTGTTGCAGACAGAAAGAAGAGAGAGAGAACCCTGCTACCTATTTTGATTAGGTTATTACATGGTTTAATCAATTGGTTTTTTTTTTGGGCCCTTAGGTTTGTAGATCAACATGGCCCTAGAAGAAAAGGTTTCATAAATAATATAAGGCCCTTCCCACAACATTTGAAACTTAGTCTTTTAAGGTACTTGTGTGGGGTTCTAGTAACTTGGGTTTGATTAAACCATGCAATAACTTAATAACTTAGGTTATTGCATGTTTTAATCAAACCAATTGATCTACAAACCTAAGGGCCCTAACTTAAACCTTTCCACAAGCCTAAGTAAGCCAATGCAAGAAACACTTCATCGGATGGATAACCTCCCTCAATCTTTTAAATCTCTTTCTTTTAACTTATTCATGGGGGAGATGGCCATTCATACTAATCATATTAGTGGCTCCTCAGTTTTTCTACCTTTTTTTTACACTTTTTTATTTTACACTTTCTTTATTTTTAGACCATTTTTTTTTACACATTGTTATTTTTTCAATTTTTTGTTTTATATCATTAATATTTTTTATCTATCTTAAATATTTTTTACTTTTTTCATATTTTACTTTCTTTTTGTATAAATTATTTCTATTTTATCATAGAATTATTTGTTGCAAACAAGACACAATGATGTTGTAGCTATTTGCTAATGGTTGTTTGTACTTAATGTTTTTAATTGCTAATCTCTAGTTTCTATTTCTTACTTTTGATGACTCATGACTAAGACATGGTTTCCTTTTGATGAAACAAGTAGTGAGTCCACATCATTCACCCATCCACCAACTTTATGATCTTCTTGGTTTTGGAAGTATGAGATCCCTTTTCATTAATGAAACTTTAAAGAACTTGTGATCTTGGTAGTTTTCAAACTTGGGAAAGATTCAAATGTTTAAAAAAGATGTGACTTCAATGGGATTAAATACTCTTTGTGCCTTTCTACTTGCTTGAGTGCAATTGTGTTTTCATGGATTTCTTACTATTTCATATTGACCAATAATAGAAAGTTAATAAGTTTTTGCATGGTGTGGTTCCCATCTAGAAAATCCATAAAAACATAAAAGTGAACAAAAAAACATGATGGAAATTCAAAGCACACACCTTAGACAAAATAACAAGCTACAAGTATTAGTTATGAGACTAGAAAGACATGTTATCCATGCCTGAACATTTTCTCTAACTAAGGCCCTTTTATTACTTCCTACTTCTATTTTCTTCTCTAATAAGGAATCATGATTGATCTATGGGAGCATTATTGTGTCTCGAGGGGGTGTTCTAGTCTTTGAGTGATGATGAAAAGTTACTAAATGTGGTTAGTTTGGATCAAGACTAAGGATGGCCTTTATTAGGTCATTTAACCATAAAATCAACAAGGGACTTCATGTGACCATGATTACGAATTCCATTCCATTTTCTTTCTCATCCATCATGCTTTCCATAACTCAGCTCACTACTAGTTTTCCATCTTCTTGATCAATTTCTTAGTTTGAACTATCAAAATTCTTAGGAAAATTCTTCCAAATTCAATCCTTAACTTTTCATAACTATTAATCAACTATGAGATGCATACACTCCGTAGTTCAGGTTTTGTAGGGGCATGAAGGACATAAGCCTACTATGGCGAGGATACACTTGCATATCTCTTGATTGGGTTAGTTAAGTTCCTTATCCATAGGCATTTCAATGATCAAATCTTTCATGCACCCTATTGATGCATCAAACTATATGCTCCTTAAGCCATTTTTCTTCAAAATTTCATTCTTTGAATCAACTTCTCCAACTTTGTGAACTTTAAAGCCCTCTTCTAATGTTTTCATCATGTTCATAGCTTTTCTGGGTCACCAAAAACATCAATTTCATGTTTAAACCCTCTCTATTTTTCATATTTTTCAAAGTGAAAAAATTTTAAACATAATCTTCATGCATGGGTACCTATTGATAAATCCCATGGGCAAATGGGACCACATATATGGGATCCCATCAATGCATGGGTTTACCTACCTATATATAGGTGGCCAAACTTAATGATTCTCACATTTTCTTCAAAATGAAGGGGGAGTTTTTCAATTTTTTAGAGCCCAAAATCTTCCAAGAGGCATATATTCCTAAGTTTTTATCCAATTCATTCCATTCTTCAACCCTATAGTTACGAAAGGCAAGCTCTTTATCATGGGGACTGCAAACATTAAGTTTTTCACAAATTTTTTTAAAATCCCACAAGGTTTAACAAAGGAATCAATATTAAAACAATAATTTATAAGAGTTAAACCCTTCCAATAAGCTTAGGTAACATTCTATGTTGAAAATCATCAAAATAATAATAAAATAATCAATCCACCATGGTTCAAAATTAGCGTAAGTGTAACTACCTAATCAAGAAGGTACTTCAATGCTATAAGTTACTAGTGAATGATAATCCTTGATTATGTTTTGACCATAGATGGAATCTAAAGGAAAACATGCACAAGGAGAACCATTTCAACCAAGGGACAAACAAACACAAATAGGAAGGGATTATGAACAATGCCATGAATAAGCAAAGACCCATTCCATGAGACCTCTTCAGGAGGATTCTAAAGTGGAATCTATCTAACAGATTCCTAAACAAGCTACTACAATAGAATATTCATACTGAGATGAGACACCTAAACCTAAACCAAACCTTGAGGTTACATTAATAGACGCATACCTTAGGTAGATCATGAATAACGAGGTCTAGAACTCCATTCTCCAAGAGTTTAACTTTAGACTTCTCTTGGAGTTCACATGTTTAGAAGTTAAGAATCAGCTACAAAACTCTTCCATGTGGCCCATAATTACTTTCAATGTGGTATGGTACCTAGAAGAGACATACCTATTCTAGAATAATTGGAAAGTTGGTTCAATGGTCAAAATCAAGAACATCCCAGTGTCTTGCTCAGTGAAGGCTATCATAGAGACCTTTGGGTTACCAGAAATGGGAACAAACCTTGATGAAATTCTCATGCAAGTAGATCATGATTTCAAGAAAGAATGAATGCAGTGGTGTTATGGAGTTGATCATAATGAGTTTGATGTACTAATCATGCCAGAACATGCATACTTCAAAATTATAGCCTTTTAACTTAATCCAATGGTTACACCAAGCAAGATTAAAGTCTTCTCCACTTGTGCATGTGCCACTCTAAATAGTAGACTCCCAATCAACCTTCCATAGCTTATCCATCTTAAGATAGAAAAGTAGTTTAAAGAAAATGAACATGGAAGAAAGGTACTTTCCTTTCCATGTCTCATCCAAAAATTATGCAAGAGTGGAGGAATAACCTACTATATAAATGATGCTATCTGATGTGCTTCATCTACCTCTTGGGTGGACATGATGAAGGATAATATGCTTGCTAATATATCTAAAAAAAGGAAAAGAAACCATCACCTCCATCACCCATTTACAAAACAATGCTAGAGGCCCATCCTACCCTGAGTTCATGCGTGATATCTGAAAGTAGCTCTTGTGAGAGCAGAAGTAGCAAGCAGGAATGAGTGGTGGTGATCTATTTGTGTATTGTCCAACAATGAGTCACCTCAATGAAGCGGCTCAAACTATCAGCTAGATGGAAGGAGGAAGGCTAATTTTCTCAACCAAAAGAATGTATTTGCATGTAAGTTTAAATCTTGATGCCTGAGAGGTAATGGTATCACTCTCTTAGTAGCAATAATTCCTATAAATCTCTATTACCTTTGCTAGTACATCTAGAGGAGGATGAGGGACCAACTATCTTATTGATGTAGCACCATGGGCAGGAGAGAGTAGCAAAGATGGTTGCTGATAGAATTGCTAAGGAAGTTAATGCATCTGTAGCATCTATACCAAATGTTTCTACACTTGAAGATGTGCAGACATCGATAGGAATAGTTAGTAGCAGATTGAGTGTAGCTTAGCACAAGGAGTTGCTAGACCAATTGGTGGGAGCTGAATAACTAATTTTGAATGTCTTTGACCTTCCAGATACAATCAATATAACCTAGTTAGAGCTACTAGAAGTAAGGGGCAAGTGCATTATATTGGAGGGAAAACTCAAAATAGCCCATGCATAAAACCAACACTTGGTTGTAGAGTTTGATGAATTAAGAGCCCATCTTTTTGATCCCACATTTCTCAACCCTACATTGACACATGAAGAAGCTTTCAAATAGCTTCAAGGCAAGCTCAAGAAGGTTTCGAATGCAAAAGAGATTACTATCTTTCATTAGTCCTTGGCCAATGGCACAATGTATAATATCCAAAAAGCCTTGGACTAGAATCGCTAGGAGAATGTGTATCTGACCATACAAAATGATCACCTGCGGAATGTTGATGTAAAAGAGTAGAAAATGCAAGATTTTATCCATCAATAATAGGAGTAGCTAGCCAAAGTATATAATGAACTAGAAAAATTAGCATTCAAAAATAGAAATCTCCCCATGGAGGAATTCTAAGCCTCCACTAAAAATCTGCAATAGAGATAACTATCTAGAAAAATAAGGCTCTCAAATTTAAATGAGTCAAGAACCATTACACATATCAGGTTGGTCTACAAAAAGAAATCAATTAGAAACACATCTAGATGATGGAGGTAAAAGTCGATGAGCCATCTAGTAGCTCGAGAAAAGATGTGATGTCTAGAATTCTATCTTTGCTGGGCTCAATAACTATAACAAAGTGGAGATCTAGATGAAAGAGCTATAGATTAGAGGGATGATGGATTACATGGAGCTTATCAATCTCTATTAAGCAAATCTCATGATGCTGACTAATGGACAGCTATAGTCCAAATTAGAGAAACAAGTGATTAGTTTGTACTTGTTGTATGAAGTAGAGTTCAAGCATCATAAGGACACTATGTAGAAGCTTGAGATTACTAATGTCAAGCTCAAGGTTCTTAAGGCAAAGTTCACTTATTAATGATCGACTAATGAGAACCTAGACAAGAGGATGAATGACTACTAGGAGCTACAGAATGTAGACAAGGTGTTTGATGTTGAACACAAACTTTTCACTACCTAGTTTGTCAATGTTAAGGAGCTATTTTTGACAATGCCCTATCCTTGAGATGATCCCACTCTAGCCCATATTTGAGATGCTACATGGACTATGAAGAATCCTAGTGGAAAGGAGAAGAAGATGAAGGCACTGTTAGACACCTTTTATCTTCCACTAGAAGTTGCAGGTGTTGCAGGATAACTACAACTACCTCAACCACCATGTCAACCTAAAGTAGGAGAAGGTCCTTTGGAGCCTCAAGAGCCTCCACTAGTTAGGACTAATTGATTTTCTTCAACATCTTCATGCCATCTGAGGAATTGTGTTTGTTAATTTTGTGTTAGTATTCAATTTTGTTGTCCTGAATACCAAAATTTTGTAATTAATGAAAAACTATAGACTTTGGACACTTAGTTTTTATTATGCAATTTGTGTATTTGTTTTTTATGTGAATAGTCCCATAACTTCTCAAATTTTGTAAATGACTCAAGGATTAATTTTCATTAAATCATGGCGGTTTGATGAAGCATCATGGTTTGGCTGCATCAATGCGATGCCATTGATGTAACCTAGTTGATAAGATCTCATTGACATAGGGTTTGACACATTGATGTGTATCCATTGATAGGGCTCCCTATTTCACATATAAATACACACTCATCAAATACATAAGCATTGTTCCAAGTGATGCTTGAAACTAGATAAGGATCCATAGTTGTGGTTATGTAGCACCAGAATGCAAAAGGAGTAGTAGAAATGATTAAGGATTACATCAAACAATCACTTAATGTACTTCTTATGCCACTAATAGATCTAACTAGAGCTAGGGATTCTCAAATGCTAGCTGGTGCCTTGATGACTCCTACTAAACATAAAGATGTGCTAGATCAACTATTGCAAACTGGGCAAGTCATGAAAACTTTTTTTAACATCCCAGGTGATGTCATTGTAGTGAAATCACAGTTAATAGTAACCAAAGGTAAGCTGGTCATGGAAAAAACTAGGGAAAAGCATGCAGAAAATGAAATTCTTAGACTACAAGAAGAGTTCTCAACCTTGAGGGATGAATGTAGACATCCTACTCAATATGTTGCACATGATCAACTAGAGTAGTTTAGAATAGAGCAAATTAATCACCTCATGGAGGAAAATAGGCAAATGGAAAATGAAAAGGAGAAAGTGGTGTGGAATGCCTTAATAGCAAAAGTGTAAACTTCTGCACGTGCTAATGCACTCATTGTGGCATAGGAGGAAAACAAATAACTCACTGCAAATAACACTAGGTTGCTAATGTAGATAAGCAGAAAAACACATTGAAGGAGAGCATCCATTAGTTGAGAGAATAATTAATGAGAGTCAACTAGGATATGAAGTACATAACAAGAGAAAATATAATCATTTTAATAAAGAATGTATGCATGATTAGATAGAAATATACTATTGATATGAGTGCATGGTAGAATGATGCTAAGAAGCACAAGAGGCTTAAGGAACATTTTCACAATTAGGTGGGCATGTATAAAAAAGTTAATAAGAAATAAATCTAGATGAGAAAAGCCTATATTAATTCCATATCCACACAATATCTAGAATAGCAAACCATCTTGGATAGTTATGCTCATGTCCACATATGCATTTTAAGTAGTAGCCACATATGCATTGTATGAAAAGGATTTTGCAAATCGAAAAGATGCTCTGCAAAAGATTCATGTAGCAAACTATGAATTCAAAATAATCAAATCTAGCTATGAAGGGTAGAAATATGTTGCAACAAACTTGACCAAGAGAATGTTTGATCATCAAGAGTGATGCAAGATGTCTAGGGCATTTAAACAAGAAAAAGGAAAGTTTGCGGCATGGTATGTTAAAGCCAATCAAATGTTTCCATAGCTATAATATCCATGGGATGTACCAGCTTTATCACACATTACACAATAAGCATGAAGGGTACATGACCCTTGAACAAAAGAAGTGAAGCTTTAGGCACTTCTAAATAGATATAATTTTCAGAAGCTTGATGACAAGGAAAAGCAACCAATGGAGGAGCCACCATCACCAAGCATTACATAGGCTACATTGAGCTTCATCAAGTTTTATTTTTGTTAAAATTTTATCTTGTCATGTCTTCTGTCCATTTTTATAAAAATAACTATAGCATTTAGTGTTATGTATATAGTTAAGTCAATCATTAAATCTACCTCCTAATTTTGTCAAGGACTATATACTCATTTTGTTTTAACTTAAGGATGAGTTTCCAGTCAATTGTGAGGGTATGATAAAGTCAATTTTTATTTGGCTATGATATCATATATCTGATATCACAGCTATGATATTGTAGATCTGATATTGTAGCATGAGCTAGGTCATCACAAATGGCATATCGCGGAATGCATGCTAGCCTATAAATACAACACTTAGGTACCCATTGATACGACTTCCTATTTGAGCACTATTGTACATAATCATTGCAATGTGTGTGGTTATAAAGATAAGCATTTTGATAAATCTTGTAGCACTTTGAAATAGATTAAATATTCCCTTTATACATTTAATATTTTAAGTAATTTCCTTTAATGCTTTATGTAATTAAAGAAATTAAATTAAGCTAATTTAATCTAGATTAAGCTAATTAAAATATAACAAATACCAATTAATTAAACACATAAGTACAACCACTTCAAGCATACACTTAGCACATGATAATCCTAGTAATGCTTAATGTTTGGCAACACGGTAGCTTTAAATATGTTCAGGATGTGTATAGCAAGTCAGAATAGATGCTTATGTTAGGATTAGTTAAATGTTAGTTAGTTAGAATAAATTACTAATTAAATATATAATTCCTCATTCTTTATTCTTAGATGACTGAGAACATAAAACATAAAAATGATAGAATTCATATGCCTCAATTGCACTTAACCATACATTTGCATTTCACAACAGTAATTGGAAAGATAACAATTATAATGGTTAGTTTCATCTCCTAGAGACCAATATACTTAGAAGGCTATAAGTCCATATAATTCAAACAAATCATGCATGAATGCTTAGTGATTCATATGGTTGGGTGTAGGGTCTACTCGCTACTCATCAATTTCTAATAAAGATAAACATCCATTTTGTTTTATTTATTCTATTTTCTATGTATTTTTCTCTAACATCGTATGCTTTTCTTTTCATCATTAGTCTATGTTTAGAATAATGCTCTTCTCTATTATAGTTATTTTCATTATTTATGTCATCACTCTTATCAATTTATTATAGCTTTTATCTTTTTTCATCATGCAACCTACTATGTTTGTGTTCAATTTAGAGATCATGTTCTTAAATCACTAGCATTTGTGATGGTCCATAAAGTGGTTATAGGATTATTTAAAGCCACATGTAAAGTACATCTTTCTAATAAATATGGGCGGAATTTTGTGGAAGAATTTATAAAACAATTTCACTACCATAATAACAATATTAAATTTTGTTAAATATAGAATTACAAATTGTAACTTACTATGATTTTTTTACTTCTATGTGTTATTTGGTATTACATTTTTTGAAATGTTATCATGACACCCATGGTTTAAAACTCAAAACACTATGGTATTGTTAGCCTAGTTGTTGAGTTATATGTCAACCTCCAAAAAAATATTAATAATAAGCAAAGAAAATTCAGAGTACATAATTTTTGCATTGAGTAGACATCATCAAAAAATATAAAAAGAAATAACTTTTTGATTTAAGGATTAGCTATAAAAGTGTACAATATTAAAATTTATATTTTGAAAAAATAAGTGAATAAAATTCATTCTTAGTAAGGAGGAATGTCCTAGTTCTAATAAAATTTACATTACTTTTAAACATCTATGCTTGAACTTAAAATAGTAAAAGTGTTTAAGATAGAAAGTTATGTCTTAATACCAATGTTTATTTCAAAGCCAAAAAGTGGCACCACCAATGGAAGATATTTATTTCATCACTTGTTATTTTTCTTATATTAAGTAACCTTGCCATAACTATAACCTCCTTGTAAACACTAGTTTTAATTTTTGAGTTAATAGTATTCCTGTTAGACAAGGAAATATTTGTCTTACAAACTGATGGGATGTGATATTGCATGGGCCACGATATCACGTCCGCCATGATATCACATCCCACGCGATATAGCATTGTCCACCGCAATATCGTAGTGTGCCGCAAAGTCTATAAATAAGAAGCGACTCTCCCTTGTTTTCTCATCTAGATCTAGACCTTAGTAAAAATTTGGCAATTTGACCTCTCCAAAGATAGAATATTTTCCATGTGCCCATAGTAGGAGCTCCAAAGTGAATGGATCTTTATTTGAGCAAACATTGTACCTGAACACAAGTTTGTGTACAACAATAAAGACAAACTTCTTGGATAAACCTTGCAGTGCATGAAATAGTCTAATTAGGATTTTATTTATTGTTATTTACTATTTTCCATTTAAATGCTTTATTAGTTATTAAATCTCTCTTAACCCTTCTCTCCTAGTTAAGTACCTCAGTACAACTGCTTCGAGCACGTGCGTTACGCTTGGTGATCCCAGCAATGATTAGCATTTGGTAACCAAGGTTGCATCGGTTTAGGCTGTGAACGGTAAGTGGGAATGGATGCTAACACTAGGCTAATTAAGACTTATTTAGTTAGTTAAAGTTAGTCAATTAGTCTCTTCAACCCTTTACCTTGTCAACTTAGGAGATAAAATAGAAAAGACATATAAAAATCATATACCTTGGACTTACTTAACCATACTGTGAAAAATACAAGTAATTCTGGGAAGATAATGAATAATTAACCTTAAGTATTCCATGAGGCATGTAGGCACTTAGTCTGCAAATTTTGACTGGATCACGTGTGTTATGCTCATATTCGTATGGTTGAGTGTAGGTGTACCTCACCACTTAGATAAGATCTAACAACCATAAAAAGAGAAAACCCTTATTTAGAACCAAAAGCCTAGTCAAGCTCTCACAACAACAAGTAGTTGAGTCTATGATCACTCCTTCGACATATAAGGCTTCAGAGCTTCCTTCCATCCAACAACAGATCTTAACATATACGATTATGTTAACACATACCGTAACCAACTGGATCAAGGTAGGTCACCTTCCTAGGAAACTATCTAACCCTGGGATTCCCTTAATCTACCTTCAAGTCACTGAGAACGAACCACATAAGGCTCTTCTTGACTCAGGTTGTAAAGTCAACTTAATTTTGTGAGAAATGTATCAATCCTAGAACGTGCCTTAACTTAAGAAGATAAATATTCAACAAGAGCTGGTAGACCAGTTCATCACCATTCCCTTGGGATTGGTGGAGGACATCATTACGACTATGTGGGGTTGGTCTTACCCAACTGATTTCCTGGTGATAGAAGTTAACAATGATAAAGGGCACTTCCCAATTATAATGGAAAGGGCATGGCTAAGTGCAATAGACACATGCCTAGGGATTCATGACCTTTCCTTAGAAATATCTAAGGCAAACATTTATAGAAAGATCGAGAAGAAGAAAGTTCCATGCATCACATACAGTGACTCATCGGGTGATGACCTGGAGGAATGCACAACATCTCCTCCATGCAGTAGGTGTGCCCTTAAAACTATAAGACAAAGATGCATGTATGTAGCAACCACACAACAAGTAGTAGACACCCGATGGTTGATAACTACTTAGAAGAGCAAACAAAAAATATGCATGGAAAAAACTAGGGAAACAACTCATGCTAACAACGAAGGCATAGATACATTGGAATATGAGTGTCGTTGACTTTCACCCCTTAATCTAAGAACATCAGTTGAGAGAAGTTGGACACTTCTTAAAAATTCAAATATGTGCTCATTATTTGGGATCTCTCCCTCTCCATTCAGTCATGGGGGAGATGGCCACCTATGCTAATCATTTGGGGCCCTCAGTTCTTTTTAAGTTTTTTTTTACACATTTTTTTTACATGTTTTAGTTTTACACGTTTTTTTTACAAGTATTTGTTTTACACATTCTTGTTTTACACATTTTTTTTTTGCACATTTTTTTTACACGTTTCTATTTTACACGTTTTTGTTTTACAAATTTCTTTAACTTTTCTTATTTTTGTTTTACATCATCGTTATACTTTTTCATTTTGTGTGTGTCATCCACCCTGTAAGTTTGTCATCCAATAAGTGTTCTTCATGATGGTATGAACTATTTTCATGTTGATTGCTAATGTTTGGTTTTTACCTTTAAGTCACAATGTTGATACTAAGGTATGTTTCTTTTGATATAGCAGGCAATGAGTTCACTTCATCCATTCATCCACAAGTTTCTATGGTCTCTCTCGGCTTAGAAATGGATAGTCCCTTTCAATAATAAGAACTATAATGAATCGGTGACTGGGCATTTCTCAAACTAAGGAAGGACTCAAGAATTGAAAAAGGGTGTGACTTCAAGGGAACTTGATGATTTTGTGTTGGCCATTCTCTTGGGTGCTTAGATGTTTTATTCTTGAGTTTTCTTGTCGTTTCGATGTTATCCAATCATTGGGAAGCTGAGCAAATAAAAATAACAAAGTCTTTGCATGGTGTGGTTCTCATGCATAAACACATAAAAAAGAGAGTGAGAATTCATAGAACACCCCTTAGACAAAATAATCCCTTGGGCTACAAACATTGGTTATGGAACTCAAAATAAAAATGTTCCCTCTAACTAAGGCCCTTTTCGCTCCCCATTCTCTCCTCCTTGTTTCATCGGGATGGTGGTGGCTCTTGGGTGAAGGCATTCTTGTTACTTCAAAAGGATGGTTTGGCCAAATGCATTAATGCAAATTCACTGGAAGTGGTTTGTTTGAGGTTGGAGTTGGAATGAGATTTCCCAAGTCACATTAATCATGCAACACATAACGGGCTATACACCACCTTATTCTTGGAATTCCATTCCATTCTCTTCTCTCCATCCTTCTCTCCATTGTTCACCTCATTGCCAGTTCTATCATTAGTGTATATATTTTGGTTGATGCATTGTTTTCTTTTTGGTAAATTCTTGCAGTTAAGACTTTAACTCTTGTTCCAAATGACATTCCTAGAGGCTACAGACTCCTTGAATGTAGGTTTGTCAAGGCATTAAGGGCATGATCTTGCTTTGGGGAGGACCCACTGACATTCCTATTTGGTGCACCAGTTAACTTATTTCCCCTAACATTCTTACAATCTATTTTATTTTGTTCATTTCCATCTTGACATCCATTTCATCGATGTTATCGCTGTCTCTTTTTCTCCATCTTTCTTGTTCTTTTTATTTCTCCATTTTATTGCTACCGGAGGTTCGTGATTAGTCATGGGGGTATGGGGCCCAATTTTTTCAATTTTATCCTAACCCCTACATCTTCGGTAGTCACCAATATGATATCTCCATATTCGTATCAACCATACCACAACCTATCCAACATCCTTTCACCAAGCAAGGTATGAGTTACATTATGATCCATTTACCCTTGCTAATCTAAGATTGTGTTGTGTGTGTAGATGATGATCATACAACAATAGATTGGTAGTTACCAATATGATATCTCCATATTCGTATCAGCCATACCAAAACCTAGCCAAGATACCTTTCACCAAAGCAAGGTATTAGTTACATTATGATCCATTTACCTTTGCTAATCTAAGATTGTGTTGTGTGTGTAGATGATGATCATACAACAATGGATTGGATCTAGAGGGAACACTTGGAATGGAGTAGTGCTGGAAGCAGCTATGCAAGGAGCAATATTGATGACGTGCTTATGGATGGACAATGAAAGGCACAATCTTGGTGTTGGTAGCAGCAACACTTCTTTCTCTCTCTCTTTCCCAGCTGCCAAATGAGGCCTGATGTCAATGTAATAAGATGTTCACTCTTGTTTTCATGAACACCAGTTTTTTCTTATCTTGTAATGATGATCCGTTCACATGTCATCCCATTAGTTTCATTTGAGTCAATAATCCCATACAGCCCCAATATTCTGTAAGGAACTCAAGGACGAGTTTTTATTCAGTCATGGGGGTATGATGGGACGTGATATCGCATGGGCCGTGATATCGCATACAAGATATCAAATTCCTTGTGATATCACATCCCACGTAATATCACGTACACGATATCACATCGTCCCCCACGATATCCTGTACACGATATCGTGGTGCACTGCAAAGTCTATAAATAAGAGGCATCTCTCCCTTGTTTTCTCATCTAGATCTAGACCTTAGTGAAACTCTAGTAGTTTGACCTCTTCAGAGATAGAATATTTTCCATGTGCCCACGGTAGGAGCTCTAAAGTGAATGGATCTTTATTCGAGCTAACATTGTACCTAAACACAAGTTTGTGTATGCTAATAAAGACGAACCTCTTGGATAAACCTTGCAGTGCATGGAATAGGCTAATTAGGATTTTATTTATTTTTATTTACTATTTTCCATTTAAATGATTTATTAGTTATTAAATCTCTCTCAACCCTTCTCTCCTAGTTAAGTGCCTCAATACGACCGCTTCGAGCATGTACGTTACACTTGGTGATCCCAACAATGATTATCATTTGGTAACCAATGTTGCATTGGTTCAGGGTGTGAATGGTAAGTGGGAACAGATGTTGATGCTAGGTTAATTAAGACTTAGTTAGTTGAAGTTAGTCAATTAGCCTGTTCAACCCTTTACCTTGTTAGCTTAGGAGATAAAATAGAAAAGACATATAAAAATCATATACCTCGGACTTACTTAATCATACCATGACAAATACAAGTCTGGGAAGACAACGAATAATTAACCTTAAGTGTTCCATAAGGTGTGTACACACTTAGTCTACGGAGTTCGACCGGATTGTGCATGTTATGCTCATATTCGTATGGTTGAGTGTAGGGGTACCTCGCCACTCATCACAAGCTATGTATCTATGCTACTTAATACTTTCTCTAGTATTAGCAAAAATACATATATGAGGTTTTCCCTCCTTTGGATTTTTTATTACCATTTTGATCATTCTTATCATTGACATTTATTTAATTTTTCATATTTTCAAATTCATATTTTTTTTAGTCTTTAGTTTTAAATTATTTTTCTTTTTCTTCAAAATCTTTTTTTCTTCTATAACAAAAGATAAGCATTACACAAATGTTCTTTAGGATGGAAAAATTTGCAAGAATTAATAATAGTATAATATGTAATTTTTGAATATAATCCTTTTCTCCTACTTGTAATACCAATTCCTTTTTATGATTGAGAAGGTTGATTTCAACAAAAAAAGAATATTTACAAAATCCAAAAGTTATAGAAATAGATTCCATATGCTTAATAAGACCAAGAAAACTAATAAATTCTTATTCATCTTTCGAAAAAATCAATGGAAGATTATATAACTTAATGAAACATGGAACTTTAGTATATTCTTCAGATTGGATATCAAAATGTACAGCCCACCTACAAATGATCAGCATTGCATGCTTATGTATAAAAGACTCTATATCTAAGGCATAGTGCACCATCAGAGCATTTTCTACATTAACAAGTAGACAAAAACAAGACTAATACCTAGCATAAAAGATTTGAATGTCATGCTTTTTCGTCACATCATTTAACTACAAAATGAAACTTTGATTATGAGGTAGGTAACCAAAATTTGAATAAACACATACTGTGATGAAATATTAGAAAGAAATGAATTATATACATCATCAAAAAGATTAAAACCATGTATCTTAGTTGCACTAGCATCATCAAAAGGAGGCATCAAATTATTTTCTTACTAGCCTATAAATCTACATTCTGAGAATTAGAAATTTTTTTTGCATTGATAAAAGAAGTAGAAATTTCATCATTGATTGAAGAAGTTGGAAGTAATATAGAGTCTACATAGGAAAATTCTAGAGAAATCTAATCTAATAGAGGAAAACTGAATAAAGGAAAATTAGAGCTATTTTAAAAATTAGATTTTCTAGAGAAGCATTAAATCCATTAAAAAAAACAAGTAACTAGAACAATGAGATGTGTTCATGCATACAAGTAACCCTTGAAAAATAATTGGCATATACAAATATGATACCATTTCCCTTGAAGAGCTATGACATGTTCCTACACTAACACATCTAGCTGTAAGCCTTGCTCTAAAGAGAAGGACGACGGCCCATGCTAGAAAGGCAAATCATTTTTAACAAGCCTACATATTCTTGTGACAAAGTCCACAAAGAAATGAAGATCATGTAGTTCAAATTGTGATAGGTAATATAACATGAAATCTGCAAGGGTTATGAAACTTCTACAATCCATATTTTGGAGAAGAAAAAAAAGAACCTTCGATTCAGCAACAAGGCATGTTTTCCTACAATTGAAGCAACAAAAACTTCAAGTACATCCCAAAATATATAGTTCAATTAGAACTTTATAACTCATTACCCACCAAAATTTAACCGATAACTTTTAGGTTCTAAATTAAGATTTTACAGCTAAGCTAACACCTCATTGACAAAAAATTCAAGTAGCTTCTAACATAGCAAACTTAAATTTGATTTTTTCATGCTTATTATGTCTTTTATTTTTGTTAGTACATCTGATAAATATAGAATAAGATATTAGCCTAGTGTTAAAGGTTGACCCCATGTCACAAGTTTGATTCTATTAGGTGGTATTGAGCTATAAATTTAAATAAGAAATTCCATAAACGGAACTCTAAAACTAGTTCTATAGATCCAAGGCATCTTAGTAGATATAAGTAAAAAATTTTAATTTCAAATATACTTGTAGCCATCAACTCTAGAATTATCTATTTTATTTTTCATTTAATCATTGTACATGTTACAGAAAATAGATGCACACAACAAGACATTTTTTGGAAAAATAGAATAAATTCTTCTAAGATTTGTGTCTTCTCCTCCCAGAAGCCCAAATTTACCATAAATCTTGAACTTGATGCTATATTTTTATTCTTTAATGGAGTTGATGAGCAATGAGGTACCCCTATGTCCAACCATATGAATCACAAAGCATTCATGCAGGATCCAGTTGAATTCCTTGGACTTTATCATTTCTGATGCACTAGCCCTTTAGGAAGTGAATCTTACCTTAAGGTCAACTTTTGTCTTCCCAATTACACTTTTGATGTTCATTAGTATGGTTAAGTGTAATTCAGGTATCAAATTTTCATCATTTTATGTTTTATAGTTTGGTGCTCATAATGTAGATAAAAGCAATTTGGTTAACTAATCTAAACTAACTAATTAACTAGCATTTAACTAATCCTAACATAAGCATCTAATCCCACTTTCCATATACATTATGAACCTATGTATCCACTACTAGTAAACCAATTGCTACACTACCGGGTGTACCAAGCAATAACACTGCTAGGATTACCAAGCAAATATGTGTTACCTTTGAAGGTGTTGTACTTATGTATGTAATCTATCTGACTTAATTGCTTCATTAATGTAATAACTAGAAAATATTTAATAAATAATTGGAAACATTGAATGCATAATTGAAATAGATAATCTATCCAAAGTGTTTCAACATTTATCAGAAATCTTGTCTTTATTGTTGCACACACTATCATGCTTAGGTACAACAATGCTTGAATAAAGATTCATACACTCAATGACTCCTTCTGCAAGCACTTAGGGAAAAAAATCTAACTTTCAAATGGAAAAACGATAAGAGCTTTGCTATAACTACAATCTCCTAGGATTGTGCACCATCCATGTAGCTTTTCCAATGTGGTTTTGAACAAGCACATCCCAAGGACACGAGATTGCTAGAAATAGCTCCTTACTATTGACTAACCAAGTAGTGAATTGTTTGCATTCAATGTCGAATGCCCTAACTATGTCTTTTAGCTCTTAGTGGTCATTAATTTTTCTAGCTAGGTTCTTAGTGATTGATTGTTGGTCCTTGAACTATTCTTTGAAAAATTTGAGTTCAACATTTGCAATCTCAAGCTTCGGCTTGGTATCTTTGTGGTGCTTGAACTCTACCTCATATAACAGATATAAGCTAACCACTTTTTTTCCAACTCTAACCATGATTTTCTATTAGTCAACATTACTAGCTTTACATATCAGAGATTGGATAACTCCATATACTTTGTAATCTCCTTTATTTGCAACTCATTTAAGCTGATCTCCACTTTGTTGTAGGCATCGATCCCATCAATGATGGGTTGCCACATTTCTCCTCCTTATTGGAGTTGCTAGAGGGCTTCATTCATCTTCAACTTCATCATCTAGATGTGTTTCTCATTAACTTCTTTTTGTAGGTCAACCTTGTCCCTGTAGTGATTCCTTACTTTCTCAAATTTGAGGGCCTCATTCTTCTAGGTAGCAATTTCAATGGCAAACTTCTATTGTAAGGCATGCACTTCCTCCATTAATAGATTTCAATTTTCTATGGCCAATATCCTTAATTCAATGTTCACCCTAGCAAGTTGCTCTTACTATTGATGAATAAATTTCTACATTTAATTCTTCTTAGCATTAACATTTAACAAGTGATAATTCTATGTAGTTAGGGTTTCATTGTCCTAGCGCATCTGGTTCAAGTCCTTCTAAATTGAATATGTTTTAGCTTTAGCTATGGACTATTTGAATATGGTCATTACTGCCTCCTCCTTAGCCTTCTAGAATCATTCTTAAAGTTATTTCAAAGCTTCATCTCTTGTTATTGCTAGGTTGAGGATCATACGATCCATACGTCAGGCACATAGTTTGGCAACCTCCACAGCCAAGTGTTGATTTTGTTCGTAGGCCGTTTTTTCTTACCCCTATAGAATAATGCATTTTCCCCTTGTGTTTAGTAGCTCTGACTAGGTGGTAGTGATGTATTCCTTAAGATTAAAGATGTTTAGAGTTAATTGCCCAATTCCCACCAGTCATTCCAGTAACTTTTCATGCTAGGATACATCTAACTTTCTAATGATCATGCCTATAGATGTCTACATGTCTTGAAGTATAGATACATCTAGTACATATATCATGGGTTCATTTAGTACTTCAGCAACACAATCAGTAACCACTTCAACCAATATCTCCTACCCATGGTGCTGCATCACCAAGATAGTTGTCGCTTCACCTTCCTCCAAACACACCAAGAAGGTGGTGGAATTCCTAGGGATTTCTATGAATAAATGGTATTATGATAATGATACTGTTACCTCCCAAGAATTAGGATCCAACCTCACAAGCAGCTTCATTCATTGGATAGAGAAGATTGCACCACCCCTCTCCATCTAGCTAACTATTTAGGCCACCTCATTAAGGTGACTCATCACTGGTTGATACATAGATGGATCTACCCAACTTATTCCTACATGGTGCTCTTGTTCACTCAAGAGTTACTTTTAGATTTCATGCAAACGCTCAATGGTTGCGTGGGCCTCTGTTGTTGTTTCTTGAGTGGGTGGTGGTGGTGGCTACACCTTTTCTTAGGTCATTTCTAGTGTTTTATCTTTCATAATATTAGACCATGAGGCCAATGAAGCATGCCTGATGGTATTATTAGAGTAGCAAACGATGCCTACTCTTTTGCAGAGTTTCCTAATGAGGCGCAGAAAGGGTAGGGACTTCCTTCCACATTTGTTTTCCTTGAAGAACTTCACGATCTCTAAGTAGATCAGATATGGAAGGTTCACAAGAAATTTCTCACTTAGAGTGGTACATGCTTGGGAAAAGAAGACAGTTACCTTGCTTGGCCTCATGATTGGATTGAGATGATAGGCCACAATTTTGAAATAAATTCACTCAACTAGTGTGAGTGCACCATACTACTTATGGTTAACCCTATAACATCACTAGGTCCACTCTCTCTTGGCCTCAAGATTTCCTTTTTTAAATAGTTCTTCTAGCTATGTTCTAGTATCAGGCAACCCAGGTGCCTATGCAATACCTTCTGTCAAGTAGGACACTCGGATGTCCTTGATTTTTACAATAGATCCTGGCCTTCAGCTACTCTAGAAAAGATATGTCTCTCACATGTAACATTCCCCACTGGATGTGATTACTGGCCACATGGGAGACTCTTGCAGTTATGTATCGACATCCCTTTGAGCTTTCTCCAAAAATTGCCCAAAGTTAACCTCTTGAAGAAGAGATCATTGAATTTCTTAGGACCTAATGATATCAAGGTAGGATTGAGTTAAAGTAACCTCAATCCTTAGTGTAGGTCCAAGAACTTCTCCTCATTGTGATTGTTCTATAGGCACATCTTCTTTTGGAATCTATCGGATAGATTCCACTTCAGGCTCCTCATGAAGGGGTCTCTTTGCATGGGTTGCCTCTGGTAGTTATTTCCCTTGTTCTTGTTAGCCCCTTATAGCTTTGGGTTACCTTTTCCATGGTTCCAAGGGTCCTCCTTCTTGCAGGTGTTTCTATTTTGGTGCCATCTATAATCACAATGAGACCATGGATTAGCAATCATTGTGTAACTTAAAACGATTGGGATACCTTTATCTTGTAAGGATAATTACACTTTTGCTAACTTATTATTATGGATTATTTAATTACTCTAATTATTATTTATTTATCTATTATCATTAATAAACCATCCTTGAGGTTGTTAGAAGGGTCAATCTTTGAAAAAATTGATGTTTCTATGTTGTTAAAGCTATTAACCCTTTGTGGGACTTAGAAGAATTTTCAAAAATTTTCATCAATTTTTCATCAAAAACTTTAAGGATTGTGGCCCCCATAATAACGATCTTACTTCTACTAAGTGCAAAATTGAAAAAAAAAGTGATTTGGATAAGAAATTTGGAAGTTATGAGCTCTGGAAGGTTTTTGGCTCTAAAAAATTGCAAAAATTCCCCATGTGTCATGAGAAAATGACAAAAAATTCCCAAGTGCTTAGTGGTATGTATAGGATGTAACCACTGCATTGACAAGGCCTTGTGGACGAGGCCTCATCAATGTAGTCGGTTGTGTCGACGAGGCCTCATCGATGTAGTTATTTATCATGGTTGGCTTTGGTCACACTTTCAAAATACAAGGAATTTTTGGATGAAATGGGGGTCAAATGAGAGCTCAAAAAACCAAGAATAGCATAAAAACATAATAAGAGGATGTCAAAGCTCATAAATTTGTAAAAATGGAGAAAAACTAATTTAGTGGATGAATTAAATGAACGATTAAGGAGCACTGAGTAGAATACTCAATGGAATATGTGAAAGATAGGATTGTATGTCAAAGGTAAAGAACCTTAACTAACCAGACCAAGAGCTATGCAAGAGAATCCTCCCCATAGTAGGATCATGCCCTTTTTGCCCTTGCATAACCTTAGTAGAAGAGTCTGTCAGCCCAATAGTCAATTAACAATCATGAAAAGTTAAGGACAAGCTAGAAATAATCTACTTAAGAATCCCAACACATTCAACCAAGACATAGCATAACATAGAACATATTAGTGAGGTGAGTTATGGCATCATGGATGGATGATAGAGAAGGTGGAATGAAGTTCTGAATTAAGGTCATAAGAAGTCCCTTGTGGAATTTGTGCTTAAAATGACCTAAGAAGATTCATCCTCAATCTATACCAACACCATCCACTTTTAATAACTTCACATTGTCATCCTAAGATTGATCCACTCACTTGAGATACCAAAGTGCTTCTACAAAATCACCACCATTCCACAAAAAGAATAAAGGGAAGTAGGACGTGAGAGAGAGGGCCTTAGTTAGAGGGAACCTTCAAACATAGGTGCATGTCATTTAAGTCCCATAACTAGTGCTTGTAGCCTATTTATTTGTCCAAGGGATGTGCTTTGAATTCTGATGGATTTTCTTTTCTTTTTTTTTCTCAAAATGGAAATGACATCATGCAATGGCTTGTTCATGTCTAAGGGGTATGCTTTGAATATTCATGTTTTTTTATTTTTTCAAAAAAATTTGGATGGAAACTAGACCATGCAAAGACTTTATTTAACTTGCTATCAATGGGTATTATGGAATAGTAAGAAGTCCATGAAAAACCACTCAGGCACTCAAGCAAGTAAAAGAGTACAAAGAGTATTAAGTCCCCTTGAAGTCTCATCCTTTACAAACCTTTTAATCCTTCCTAATTCTAGAACTACCAAGGTCACCAATTGATGAAAATTTTCTTTAATGGAAAGGACCTCAAATTTCCAAAATAAAGAAAACCATAGATGTCATTGGATGGGTGGATGATGTGGACTCACTACTTGTTCCATGAAAAATAAACCATGTCAAAGTCATCAAACATCAAAATTCAAAAATAGAAACCAAACATTGACAATCACAACATTAAGCATAAACCATCATTAGTAAGCACCAATAGCAGCAGTATGTCCTGTGACAATAAAACACTTTTTATTAGCAAAAATGTGGCAATATCACACTTAAATCAAACCAAACAAAGTAAAATATATAAGAAAATGTAAAATAGTCAAGAGGGTTCAAAGGTACTAAAGATGGTGTATAATTAGAAAAATTTGAAAATCAAAAATTTGTAAAATATATAATTTCTAAAAATCAAAAACATGAAAAAAAAAGTAGAAAAACTAAGAAGCCATATTGATGGTTAGCATAGGTGGCCATCTCCCCCATGAATGAGTTGGAAGGAGGAGATCCAAAAAGTGGAACGTGGTTGTCCATTCGTCAATGTGGTAGTTGCACTAGCCTATTTTGGTTTCAGGAAGGGCTTTACTTGTTGGATGTTGACCAACTGCTTTTATTTGGACATTCAGATTTCTAGGTTAACATGGCCCTAGATGGAAAGGTTTGATCAATTATGTAAGGTCCATCTCACAATGTTTGAAATTTTTTCTTTTGGGATATATGTGTGGGGTTCCAATAGAGATCCTTATCTTCTAGTTGAAGTTTTACTTTCCTAATTCTAAGGTCATGAAGTTGCTTGCTAAATGTCTTATTCACCTCATTCAAAGATAGAACCACTAATAAAATTTCATCTATCACATTTAGGTTGATCAGTCTTTCTTTCTGTACTAGACTTAGGTCAAGATTTAGATCATAGGCTGTTGAGAGTATATGAAGCTTAGATTGAATTAAGAGTGTTGGAAGTTTCCCATACACTAACACGTAGGTATAATAGGCAATAAAAAGTTTCCATGTCAAATGATAAGCCCAGAGAGCATCATTAAGCTTTGTATTCCAATCCTTCCTATATTCATTAATAATCTACGTTAGTATTTTTGTAATCTCTTGGTTCGTTTCCTCTACTTTACCATTGTCTTGGGGGTGGTATGGTGTTGTTAATTTATGTTCAACCCCCAAGCCTTGCATCAACTTCCTAAAGGTGGAACTTGTGAAATGAGTTACATTATCAAAAATTAGTGAGGAGGCATCCAAAACCTATTCATTAAACTAGAAATAGTGGATGATGTACAATTAATAACAGCTACTGCTTCTACCCATTTTATATAGTAGTCAACTGCTACGATAATATATTGCTTCCTATTGAACATGGGTGTGATGGGATGCATGAAGTTAATTACCCATATGTTAAAAGCTTCTAGTTGTTTAATCCACTATTGAGGACCTTCCATGCAAGCATTCATCCCCATATCTTGTTCACAATGTTTATAAGACTTAACAAACTAGTAGACATCCCTAAAAATTATAGGCCAATAGTGTCTTGCCATCAGTATTTTTAAGGTCATGCATCTCCCTACATAGTGGCCTCCACAAGGCCCTTTGTGAACATCTTAGAGAATGCACAGTTCAAGTTCATTAAGGACACACCAATGAATTAGGTCATCTACACACACCTTATAGAGATGTCCATTGACATCCATGAAATATTTGGCTCAACGAAAAAATTCTTGCTTCTTTCTAAAATCCAAATCTTGTGGCATCTCCTAAGTGAGAAGATAGGTGAGGATGCCATTATACCATGTTATTTTTATAGGTGTTTGTTCACTTATTGCTCCTATAAAGAGGAGTTCATCTAGAAACTAATTAGAGAGTGAGCTATCCTGCTCTTTATTATCCCATCCTAAGTAAGAGAGGTGGTTAGCAATCACATTCTTGGTCCCTTTTTGATCTACCATCATGAGATCAAGTTCCTACAAGATCACAAGCCACTAGCTAACATAGGGGCTCACCGTTGCCTTGTTTGTGATGAAGGAGATTGCACTATGATCTATTTGCATAAGTACTTTGAAACTAAGCACATACTACCTAAACTTTTCTAAAGCATACACCACTACCATTAATTCTTTTTCCTTGGTGGTGTAATTTAATTATGCTCACACAATTCTTTGACTCATGAAATGGATGTAATATGGATGTTTCTTATCATCCATTTACATGAGCACTACTCCCAAGGCATGGTTAGATGCATCTATCATGATATGGAAGGGTTTGGACTAGTCTAGTGCTCATAGAATTGGTGTTTCTATGAGTTGTTCCTTTAATTTTTGGAATGCATGTTCACGTTTGTTAGTCCAAATGAAAGGTGCATCTTTCTTTGTAAGCTCTACCAATGGCTTTGCGATCATAGAGAAATTCTTTATGAATCACCAGTAGTAGCCAGTGTGTCTAAGGTATGACTGAACATCTTTAATGGTCTCTGGTTGGTATGTTATTCCTTGGATGATCCTTATCTTTTCTAGATCTATCTTAATCCCTTTTAGCAAAATTCAATGTCCTAGCATAATTCCTTCTTGGTTCATGATATGGCTCTTTTTCCAGTTGAACCATAAGTTTGTCTCAACACATCTCTTCAATACTTGCTCTAGGTGATCCAAGGCTTGCTTGAATGTAGCTACATAGGTGGAGAAGTCATCCATGAAGACTTCAACACCACTATCAATCTACTATTGAAAGATACTAAGGACCAAGCATTGAAATGTTGTAAGGGAATTACATACACTGAATGGCATCTTACAATATGCAAAAGTTCCCTAAGGACTCGTGAATGTTGTCTTGGCCTAATTTTCTAGCACAATTTGGATTTGGTTATAGCTAATATAACCATCAAAGAATTTATTATAACAATGCTTAGATATGGTGTCTAACACTTGATCTACAAATGGCAAGGGAAAGTGATCTTTTAATATTATCATATTCAACAATTTGAAGTTGATGCAAACCCACCATTTTCCACCTTTCTTTAGTACAATTACAAGTGAACTAACTCAGTCACTCTCTGCAATTGGATAGATGAACCCCACCTTGAGGAGTTTCTCAATTTTATCTTTGATGATTTTCTTCAATTTTGGATTAAACCAACTCTATGACTATCTCCTAGGCTTCATGGCTGGGTCAATGTAAATGCAATGCTAGCATATCCTTGGATCAATTCCTGTTAGCTCTTGATATGAACAAGCAAAGGCTATTAGCCACTTATTTACTACCTTCAACAACATTTCTTTTTTTTTAGGAGCAAGTTTGTTATTAACTATGACCAATTTACCATTCTTTAAAAATGCATACTCCCTACCAGCTGATAAATTTTTTAGTTCTAATGGATCCTACTTGAAGTGATCAAGGATTTCCAAATCTCCCTAATAGGTAGCATCATCTTCATTAGAGGGTTGGGGATGAACTTGTTTAATTTTTTCCATGCCTTTAACATAAGCACATGTTAGGCTCTTAGTTGGCTCCTTGCATATTATGTTGTTATCCAAGTCAGCTCTCAACCACTAGGTGTCCTCCTATTTTGTGGCTACTACATACAAACACCTTTGAATATTAATTTCATGTACACACTGATTGCATCCTTTAATGTATGTACTATTGATTGACCAAATCTTTTGCATGTAGTTGCACCTATTATCACTATACATGATGCATGGAATATGCTTCTTCTCAATCTTACCCAATTCATTTTCCTAGGATATTTCTAAAGATAGGTTCCTTATGCCCATTCATGCATTAACAATGCTTAACCAAGCTCTTCCCATAATGATAGAGAAGTCACTTTTATAGTTGTTTACCTTGATCATCAAAAAATTAGTAGGATAGGAGCACCCACAAATTATGGTTATGATGTCCTCTACTAATGCTAAAGGGATAGTAATTGACTAATCTACTAATTCTAGATTAATGTTGCTCTTCTTAAGAAGTGGTAGGTTCCAAGCCTTGTACATACCATGAGAAATGAGATTTAACTTTAGAACCAAAGTTAAGAAGAGCCTTGCATGACTCATGTCTAGTGATCTATAAACAAATGAGTGGACTTCCTGGGTCAGATCTTTTCATAGGAAGATTACTAGCCTTGATCCAATAAAAAACAACATGAGTTAGCATGACAGTGCGAATCCACGGCAGCACTTCGTTTGAAGGATACTTGAAGGTATTAGATGCAGAGGATGAGGATATTAGAGATATAGGACAATCAGCCAAACTAGGTTGTGGATGGAGAGGACTACTAAGTCAGAAGAACAATCTTTTCCTTGATTGATTATTTATACCACTTGGTTGAAAAATTGGCTGTGAGTGTATAGCCCTTGTAGCATTTCATTGTTGCAACTATGGAAGAATCTCACCCTGCATAGATGAAGAAAGAGGTAATTGGGTTAAAGGTGGAGGTGAATGTGTAGAGGGATGTAGAGAATGATATGGATATGGAGATGGCTTTTTCCCTTAAGTAGATGGTGAATGTATTCGGTGGTACTCTAGAGGGTAATAGTGATGTTAGAATGATGTATAACTTGTAGAACTTCTAGGAGAGATGGGATGCTGAACATAATTCTCGTATGGATCTAGTTGCATATAAGGGTACTGCTACCTTGGTAGTGACATTCCCCATGATTATGGTTGATACCACTATTGGTATTGTTCATACGGTTGTGGAGGAGTTCCACTTGGGTACATCACTATTGCTATTTGTAGAACTACCATGGATTTCCTTGAGGATAAGGCAATTATCTTGGAGCTTACATAAATGCTAGGCAAGGATTCAATGCATACACTCCAGACTTTTGTAAGTGTGACATCACAAGGTGACATCCATTTGGATTTTAATATTGATAGATGTCACATTTATTTTCATCATCAAAGTCAAACTCCACAAATTCCTCTACTGCAACAACTTTACCCTTACCTCTTTGGTAGGCATGTTCAACTTCTTTGTACCTCCTACGATTATAATCACTATTTTTCTCTTTGGATTCTTCAGCAATCTTCATGGCTGTTTGAAATTTTTCATCCAAAGAGTCCCATAATTTGTCAACCTTTGCCAAAATTTTAGAAACAAACTTTTGAATGGGCAAGTTTTTTTTGTTCACCACTTCATCAAGTGGTGACTTCTCCTCATCACAAAATCAGACCTCTCATTTTCTAATGAAAGGGTCCCTATTATACTCTTTAGCACTTTCCATTTTTCATAGCTCGCATTTTTCTTTTACTCCCTACCCTATTAGCCTTTAGATCCGATGAGCTCTTAATTCAAACAATATTCCTTGAGCATACACCCCAAGGGTTCTTCTGGTTTTTTCTCTAAGCCTAGCTCCCTCTAAGAATACCCATGGCTAGGGCATTGGTGTAAGATTGAATAATATCTACCCATGGCAGCATCTAAGGGTTCATGTGTTCCCTGTTTCTAGCCTTGGATTTTCCTTCTTAGATTAAACACTCTGGAGTACGTTTGGTATTTTTCATTAAATAGATCTAACATGGTACTCCATTAGTCAATGGATTCTGGCTCTAAATATTGGTACCAACTTTTATCTTCCTTAATGAATGTCCTTGGGAAAAGTTTGAGTTTCTACCACTCATTCTCTATGTACTGTAAGGTGTAGGCATCATGAGAAGCTTGTAGATGTGTTTCTAGATTAGAGTTGTATCCCCCCTTAAATCTTGGGATATTTTTCATGTCTAATCACTTGATCCAGCTATCATTCATGTGTCTGGTTGGGGTTTTCACTATCTCTATAATGTTGAGCATACTTTGAGTCGCTAATAGAGGTTGATCATCATCATTACATCGATGACATTGATGATGGTTTCGACAAACCATTTGGTTTTGCTTGCCTTCACAATCATTATTGTCTCGTTGATCACCTTTATCATGATTATTACAATGGTAGCTTCTGTGAGAATCGTATTATGAAGAGGAATGTTTGAAATCAGATAAAGAGGATGAAGAAGAAAGTGGACCACCACTGCCACCATGGTGTCCACCCCGACTCTTACACTTATTACAATCACTATCCATAGATCCCTGGCTATTGTGATGCTTGCCTAAGTCCCTACCTTGGCTATCACTTTTTATTGAACCTATTTTATGAATAGTGGATCGTAAGTTCAAGTTCACACCCTCATCACTAGTATTAGAGGGTGGAGAATCTTCATGTTGAGAACATTTAAAGGGAGGATCCTCATTATCATCTTCGTCTAGTAGGAACAAGGGATTAGTGAAATGTTTTTCCTTCATAGTCTCATGGAGTTTCTCTTGACATCAATCTTGTTTACATTGTCTTTCAGTGGGACAATAGTTTCAAGTGTCATATCCATCCACAACATATTCCTCATGAACATTTGCTATGGCCAACTTCTAAAGGATTTTAAACAACATCCCAAGCATAGATCGATCAAGGGGCAAGATGATGTTACCCTCCAAATCACACCATTGCAGTTGTTCATCTTGATGTAGGATGAAGGTGAATTTTAACACAAACTCATATGGATGAGTATATATCACTTTGCACTCTTTTGGGACTAGTGGTTTGACATCTTCATGCTTATGAGAACAAGATGATATTTTGCAAAATGAAATAATATTATTAGTGTGCTTTTATAACTCTATGTATAGTGGAAATGATATTGACCTTGAAGTTCATACAATGATATTAATGGTATTCACATAGACCTAAATAATGCATGTTCCACAAATAAAGTCCTCAACAATGGAACCAATGATGAGCGGTGAGGTACCCTTACGTCCAACCATATAAATCACAAAGCGTTCATGTGCGATGTGGTCAAATTCCATGGACTTTATTGTTTCTGATGCACTAGCCCTTTAAGAAGTGAATCTTGCCTTAAGGTCAATCATTGTCTTCCCAATTACACTTATGATGTTCATTGGTATGGTTAAGTGTAATTGAGGCATCTGATTTTTATCATTTTATGTTTTATATTTTGGTGCTCAGAATGTAGATAAAAAGAATTTGGTTAACTAATTTAAACTAACTAATTAACTGGCATTTAACTAACCCTAACATAAACATCCGATCCCACTTTCCATACACGTCTTGAACCCCCATATCCACTAATGAGTGAGCAAGCACTATGCTTTTGGGTGTACCAAGCAATAACGCTACTGGGATTACCAAGCAAATACATGTTACGCTCAAAGTGATTGTACTTATGTATGTAATCTATCTAGCTTAATTACTTCATTAATGTAATAACTAGAAAATATTTAATAACTAATTGAAAACATTTAATAAATAATTAAAAACATTGAATGCATAATTGAAATAGCTAATCTATCCAAAGTGTTGCAAGGTTTATCAGAAAGCTCATCTTTATTGCTACACACATTGTCATGCTTAGGTACAATAATGCTTGAATAAAGATCCATACACTCAATGACTCCAACTATAGGCACTTGAGGGAAAAATTCTAACTTTCAAATGGAAAAACTGCAAGAGCTTTGCTTCAACAGCAATCTCTAATTACCATAAATGCAGTTGCAGGCATGTATTTATAGCTGAAAATCAACATTGCATCGAAGGTGGCTCATCGATGTATGGTAAGATGCATCAACTAGGCCTCATCGATGCAACCAACTAAATGTGACTCATTAGGAGTTGAAATAATTTCTTTCAAATCTATATTTTTGTTACTGATATGCTCCTCCTCATCATCTTCAATGTTTGCTCTAAATTAGTAATAGAACTTTTTTTGATACAAATAATAATGACATGCCTACTAGTAAGACTCTTGATTTGAAATCTCCAAGTTATGGAGAAGACTCTAGAACTTGGATCTTTGGGTAATTAAGCATCATAGAATGATACTTAATTAGATTTTAATCATTAAAACTATTCACAAAAGCCATGGAAACAAACCCAAGGGTGGAGGAAAATTGGTTAGGACATTCATCTCTTAGTTGGCGATTGTGGATATGATTCTTGTTTGTGCTTCTAGGTTTGGCAGCAATGGAGTAACCTTATGTTAGTATCCTTTTTGTTCATAGGTCACATCTACCTTGTTGAATGGGTAGAGGTTGTGCTACCAACCTTGAGTTGCCTTGCCTTAGAAAAACACCATGAAATTATAAAAGCCATTGATGGAGTTGAAAAAGACATCATTAAAGTTATTTACGGGGATGTTGAAACCCTAAAATAATTGTACCATAGATACAGCCCAAGATATATAGTTTTGTGCCAACAGTTGCATTGATTTGGTGCGATTGAGGTAGCAGAGCATCTCAACACCCCCACAGGGTAGCGTCCAGCCTTATCACTGATTAACTTAATGTTGTTCACAAGAATTAAATCCATAACTTGTAGCTTTCAAAATAAAAGTTTTACCACTAAGGTAACACCCCATTGAAATGAAGTAAAATGAAACTTGTAACATCCTAAAAATAGCCAAAACCCCACGAAAACAATGGGACCCATAAATAAGAATCATGGAGGTCCCATCCGAAGAGCAAAAGGCAACCACAAAGTTAGTTTTCAATCTAATATGCCATACACGCCGCATAAAGTCTCGTAGTTAGAAAATTGGGGCAACAAAATTATTTCTGAAGTAAACCTGACGTATCTAGCAAGTATTACGCGGTGCAACGTCAGAAGATAAGACACTTTACAAACGCGGAATGGTACATCTCCATCGCTCTTTCCATACTTTAAAAAAGGAATCCGTCACTGAAACGGAAGTTGGAAACTGCTTGGAAATACCATAACAACGTCGTTGAATCAAACTCCACGCGGAGGTTTTTTTGTCATTTACCTAGAGAGAATAGAAAACTTTGGGAGTAAAACAGAGCGTACTTGCCATTGCACTGGATTATTCTGTTGACAAATTTGCGAAAAAGGTGCGACCGCGAAAATACCGCGAACAAGCATTCATTCACGCACAAATTTAGAGTCGTTGAATCCGCTCTATAAAAATCAGATATGAGGCTGGGGAATCTGTGTGCAGAAGAAAAACGAAGTTAGCATTGCAGAAAAATGACGACGGCGGATAACAAGGTTGCTGCAATCTGTCTTCCATTTCTTCTTCTGTTCCTGCTTCCGAGCTGTGCTGAGGCCAGAAGTCCAGTACGCAGTGTTGTTCTGCAACTAAAACAACATGGTATTTTGGCCCCTTATTCTGATTCATATTTTCATGATCTAGGCCGCCATGGCAACCCACACGCTTCTTCTGCTGCTGCTTCTGTTTTCAATTCCGTGTCACAGGAGAAAAGGAAAAGGAAGCATATCTTGTTAACTAGGTTAATGGAATAATTGTAGTTATAGATGGCATATTTTTTCTTTACGATCATCTATAGCTTGGATATTTGTCTCATTCACAGCTAGGTTCATGGCATAATTGTAATTCTCAGCTTTCCAAAACCTCAGTTTTGGAATTTTCCACACAATAGTTTCTGCGATTAATCGCGGACCCTGCCGTTACTTGCAAATCAACAGCAAGCCGATTCAAAATCGAATCCGTTGTATAA
>MNCI01004759.1:60732-123712 GCA_015680685.1 Gnetum montanum
CATGGCTGCCCAAGAAGAGATGAAATTGGGTAGAAAAGCTTGATACCATGTCTTAGCATGACAATAATTCTTGTAAATGTCTTATGCACTACTTATAAGAAATTTGTAAAAAGTATAGAGGAATCTAAAGATAATATAAACAACTATTCAATAGTATTATATAGAAAAAGGAAATTTGACATGGAGAACATTTATTTATATGAAATTACAAAATTTTACAAAAAAAAAAAATCCAACATGAAGGAGGTTATATAAAATAAAAAAGAAAGATCAAAATTCAAAATAATCAAAGTATTTCCAATATTTTAGACACTACCAAAACCAAAGAAAGAAAAATAGATTGATTATTGATGGGTACAATTTTTATTATACTACCCACTTACAAATGCAAAAAAATAGTTTGGAATATAAGATGATTGATGAGCGATGGAGTAATCCAACAGCTAACCATACAAGTCACAGGCATTCATGCATGACCAGATCATAATTTGTGGATAGGGCCATGTAATTATGGTAGTAATTGGTTTAAGTTTGAGACCATTGTCTTCCCACATGGAGCTAGTAAAGTGTTTGTATGGTTTAACTCACCATGAGGTATATGATGACTAATGTTGTTGGGCTGTTATTACTCCTAGTGAACATGATTAATTAGTGGAAAGGTACCCCTATGCCCAACAATATGAATCACAAGCGTTCACATGCAATCTGGTCAAATTCTATAGACTATAATTACTAACTAGAATAGAGCTAAATAGTGTGTGTATGTTGTTCATTTGTTGTCCCACTTGTGGAATGCAATTGTATGGTTAAGTGTGACTGAGGCATAAGATTTTTATTATTTTGTGTTTTTATGGAATTACTCACCTAGAACAAGAATAAAAGTAAGAGAGATTAAAACTAAGAGCAATTAATTACTAAGTAAACTATAGTCTAATCTAGCTTAACACAAGTAACTGTTCCCACTTCCCGGACACATCCTGAACTTTGTGCAAACACTGTTGGGCTACCATATGCTAGTCATTTCTAAGCTACCAAGTGTCACATTTATGCTTGAAGGGATCATGCTTGTGTAATTTAATAATCAGCTTAATTGATCAAAATTAATTACCGCATAAATAACATTAATGTAAATTTCATGAAATAACAATATGTAAATTCATAAGAAAGAAAATCTCAAGTGCTACAAGGACTAGGTTAAAGAGTTTATCTTTATTGTAAACATAATGGTGTGCTTAGCTACATTAACGCTTGAATAAAGATCCATTCACACTTACACCTCCTACTATGAGCACTTGGAAAATATTCTAACTTTCAAATGGATAAATTGCAAGAGTTTCGCTACTTGACTACCAAAAACTTACTTCCAATTGTGCTCTTGGGCACTATATTTATAGACCAGGAAGTAACCCTACGATATCAAATGTACGATATTGCATCTTGTGCTGTGATATCACATACTTGATATTCTATACCCGATATCAAAGTGATGAAAAACACGATTTATCATACCCCCACAACTAAATGAAAACTCATCCTCAAGTACAGAAGAAGAGGAACAAGTTATTCACAAAATATAATAGGGGGTGTAGATTTATTTCACTAACATGTAGACTAACATAGAGAAAATAGACAAATACAAAAGTACCTGAGCATACAATATTACAATTGTGTACAAAATTGGGTATTCATCAATGAGTGGTAAGGTACCTCTACACTCAACCATACGAATACAAGTGCTTCATGCACGATCTGATCGAACTCCATAGACAGACTAGTTGTGGTATCTAGACAGTTACTCGTAGATCACAGTTCGTTGTCTTCCCACCTAGATGAGTATTAGCTTTGTCACATATGGTTTAGTCCAGAGTGAGGTGTATGATGTGTTCCTACACTAATGCTACTCCTGGCTATGATGGGAAATAATATCAACTAAGCTATGAGAGAGGATGAGAGAGAATCTAAACTAGCCTAAGTGCGATGAGCATCTATTCCTTAATCATTTGTATCCATCTTGGACCTCGTGCACAACTACCATTGGGATTACCAAGTGCATGACCTAGGTATGTTAGTAGGTTACTGAGTAGTTACACTTAAATGCTCGTGATTAAGTCGTACTCATTCCACGTTACTAGGAGATAAGGGTAGGGAGATATTAACTAAAAAAGCAATAAATAACAATAACAACTAAATAATTAAGCTAAATGGATGCTGCAATGATGAAGTAATCTCGATCTTTATTTTCGATCATGTGCATGTCCAAGTACATCACACTCGAATAAGGATGTTGTACAATTACAATCATCACATTGCGAGCATGCATTGGGGGAAAGGGTTGAGAGGAAAAACTGACAAAAAGTTCCTACCTCAATACTAAAACTTAAAAAACTTAAATCTTCAAAAAAATTTCTTAACAAATCTGCCTACCTCTTATTTATAGATGAGGATACAAGCTATGATATTGTATATGTGATATCACGTCTAGGCTGTGATATCGCATACGTGATATCGTGTATGGGATATCATGGATGCTATATCACAGCCAACAATTCATGACTCATCATACCCCCACAACTAAATAAAAATTGGTCCTTGAGTTAAAGTGAGAACAAGCTCCATTGATTACACAGTGGATAGGTATGGGATTATTGACTGACTAAAATGGATTCATGTCGCAGTGTGGAATCAGAACAAGATTGAGACACAACATGAAGAACGCAAAAGAAAATCCTATAACTACAAAATTGTGTGGAACTCATGTAGTTCCTAGTGGCGGTGGCTCCTCCATGGGTGCCTTTCCCTTATCTTGCACTCTAGGTCTTGGGATTTGATGGTGTCAAAGCATGGCCTAGAGTTTCTACTCTTGTAAGGCCTTGAGTGCCTTAGTGTGCATGTAAGTTTGTGCTTGTGCCATAGAGGAATCCCAGTTAGCCTTCTCTTTTTCTTCTACCACCCTTTTATTCTCTATCAACAGTTTATTAAGTTTCTTGGTTCTGAAAGTGTCCAGCTGGTTCTGAGCAACCTTTGGCCCTATATTTAGAAGGTTTAATACTTTCGAAATGTATTGAACAGAGAAATCAATAGTCACACCACAAATGTTAACAGTGGTGCCTTCTTCTTTGTTCTGCCAAAATTGGTGCGTTTCCCCTACGTACTAGGCACCGCTTTTAGAGAGGGTGATCCCTAACGGCCTCTGAAGAAAATTATGCAAAAGGTCCAAATTTTAATTCCACGATCACTACAGTAAATATGGACCTTTTATGGATGGCCTGAACACAATCCTAGGGAAACATGAGATGTCATCCTTATTTAGACATTGTAGCAGCTCCTCCTTTTGCTTGCCTTGATTGTACAGTGGCAGGGTCTCCTTGGTGGATACTAAATGATTATTCTTCCTACTCTGCATGTTTTTTGTCAAGCACTTGTCCTTCACCTCTCCTAGGTCGCTTTATTCCACCTTGAGCAGGACCTTCCTATTGTCCAGATTTTGGGGCCATCTGCAACCACACGAGGCTAATCGTTAGTAAGGTTGTTACGAAAGTTAGGTTATACCTTATTGCTTGCCTTAATGAATTTGTTTTATCTCCATGTGATGTTAATTATTCGGAGAAAATATCCCTGAAAGATTATAATATTTAATCCTCTTTTCTTAGGTGGTTTCCAAATCTAGTTTCTTGTTATAACTAAGGAGATGAAATTGTTTTTGGCACATTTATCCTTAATTTTATAACTAATTACCCTTAATAATGTCCTTCGGGAAATGAAAAATTTTAAAAAATTTATGTGCTATTCGTCATGTGGCTTTTCCCCATGACTAAGCTAAACACTCCAAGTTCAAGTAGGTTCAAATGGAATGAAAATCAGAGTACCAGCGAGTGAGTTATGGATATGAAACGTGCAATTGTGAGTCGTACAGAGAAATTTGAAAAACTTCCCCCACGTGAATAGTTGAAAATGATGTTGATTAGTGTGGGGAGTTGCGTATATATATATATTTTGGATGCGATATCATGTACACAATAGCGTGGACGTGATATCACATTGGCCATGATATCACATACGTGATACGTGATATCGTGGCCTATCGATGTTAGGGCATTTTATAGAATGTACCAAATTTTTAATATTTTTTTGAAATTAAATGATGTAAACTAAGGACATATGGATGAGTGTTCAAGGGTTCTGAGGTAATTCAACTAGTTCTAAAGGCATGAAAATTATGATGGTGTGAAATTTATTAATAAGGACGTTGGATGGTAACGGGGAGAAAAAGGCTATGTGATGGTTCATAGGAATGTTTGAATAAAAGGGATAGTAATAAGGGAAAGAATATCATTGACAATATGATGAGGGTAATAGATGGTGTGTGGAAGATGTGTTATGAGTGTAAATTACAAAAATTATGCAAGTGGGTCCTCCCCAAAGTAGGTTCCAACCTCTAATGCCCTTGCATAACCACACCTTAAAATGTCCGTAGGAACTAGAAAGGTTAAATTTAATCCACATTGGTTCCACAAAACACACACATGTAAGTATCACCGAAATGAGGTAAGAATTCTACACTACACAAGACATGAGCTACAATTACATGAACAGTGATATGAGACAGACTATAGAAGGGATTGTAGAGATTGGGAAATGAGGTAACTGACCCAGGGCACAATGAATCCTATGTGTAAGGCATGATTAATGTGTCATTAACTCATCATTCTAAGATCAGGACGAAGTCCATTCCTCATATCAGTGATACCACATTGTTTCATCCCATGATGAGTGACTATGAGAGTACCATAACAACAATGCGTACGATCACTTGGCATTTTTTTTAAGGGAGGAGTGATTTTTATCTGTACTTTGTGGAACTTTCTTCATGTTTTTTTCTTGAATGCTGAATCTAGAGAAGCTGCAAACCCTCAAGCATGGATGCATGTCTTTTCAATGGGACCCCCTAGAACAACAGTGGATTTTTGAGTTCCTTGTGATTACTCTTACTCCCATTTTGCATTAGATCTACAAGGATCTTAGTACAACCATATTGTGTGATAACTCTCATAGATGTCATCAAAGAGAATCCACAAGTCCCCTTGATGTTACACCCTAATCATTTCCTCTTGATCCATCCCTCTTCATTCTAGGTACAATGAACACAAAATTAATTTTAAGTTTTAACAATGTCAAGAATATCACTGTACCCTCGAACAGAACCTCTTATTTATAGAATGGATGAGTAGGTGTAATCGACTCATTATTCAGATAATTGATCACTTGAGACTCGATAACATAGAACACACCTCAACCAACAAGCCACATGGGTGTTTTATTCATAGATGAGATTACTTATAAAAAGATAAAAAGACAAAAAGACAAAAAGGTAACAAAAATAAAATTGAAAAACAGGAAAACAAAAAATTGTAAAATTAAAGAAAATGAAAAATATTTATTAATCCTTCTTATCATTAGAATGGGGGATATCCCCCATAACTAAATGGTTGAGCATGGAGAGGATTAATAATTAAAAGATGAGGATCCTTGCATATTGGAAATATCAAAACTTGGTCATACTTACACCATTGGGGTTCACACACATGATTATAGTAAGCATAGTGGGGCAATTTATAAGATGTGGTTCCTGAGTAAAGAGTTGACCCATTATGATACTTGAGACCGTAAGATGGTATGCAAGGATTGGGATGTTGCCCTCCATGACTATATTCATTGGGCCATATGATTGTTGGAGTGTTAATTGGTGGCCTTGATGAAGTGACATGAGGCATTGGGTTTGAGGAGGAGGACGAACCACAGTGTTGGTGCTGAGTTTGATAATGCAGTGGCCTTGGAACTGTGTTGTCCCTTCCTACGGTCATGTCTAAAGAAGGGACACCCTTAATGTTGAGGAGGTCTCTCACTACTGTTGGAAATAGCAGCATAGATAACGTTTATGGATTGTTGCTATGGTGCAGACACTTCAGGAATAGTTGGTGGTAATGTAGAAGGAGGAAAAGGATGAGAATGTTGAAATTTAGGAGGAGTATAAGGTACACAAGGTGGTGGTTGTGTTGAGAACATGGATTGATAGTACTAAGGAGAATAATAATGCGGTGAGATAGAATATGTTGACCTAGTTGGGAAAACTAGCTATTGAACTAGATAAGCATTTAGATTCGAATGATACAGAGGGTGTCCCCAGTTTTGGGATGGCTTCCCCCATGACTGGGATTGTTGCAACTATGATCGAACACAGTATCCTTGTATGAAATTTGGGTGTAATGTGCTTTCCCAATGCTCATATAAATGTAATAAGATTGGGCATTGGCCCTTGGGGTGATTGTATAGGAAAATGTTACATTGATATGTGTGATTGGTAGTTGAGCTCTTATTTTCCTCATCCCTTCCTTCAAATTGTCTAATGATGTTTTTTCCTACTTCTCAGGTTGTCAAAACTCTATCTATAATAATATTGATATATTCCCCACACTTTTTATGCATCCATTCCAGCATCTTATTGATCTTTGCCTTGATTTTCTCTAATGATTGTTGTATTGGAAAAGATGGTTCTTCCTCTGTGAGATCGGTTGATTTCTCCTTTTTGTGGTTATGGACCTCTGTTAAGTTGAGATTCTAGTTCCATTGACATTTTTCAACGCTCTCCCATCTAGCCATTTCTCCTTCTTCTTCTACTACTTGCTGAATAAGCTCTTGGAATTTATGGGTTCATAGTTCGTGTAGTTGACCTTGGGCATATATCCCTAGGATCTCTCTTGTTTCATCACAAAGCCCATCAATGATATTGTACATTAGCCTTTCCTTGGGGAACTCATGGCTTGGACAGTTGTTTAACAGTGCATAATATCTTTCTAAGGCTATGTCCAAGGGTTCATGTTGTGATTTTTTCCACTCTTGGATTTGTTTCCTCAAGGCTAACACTCTTGCGTAAGTTTGATATCTTTCATTAAAGAGTTCTAACATTGTTGGCCAACATCGTATTCAATTTGGTTTTAACAATATATAGCATACTTTTTCTTGGCCAATGAGTGTCATAGGAAAGAGATTGAGTTTTTTCCAACCATTATCAATGTTGTTCCATGCACAGGCATTGTAGAAGGCTTGTAAATGTTATTTTGAATCTAAGTCATAGCCTCCTAAGAAATTAGGAAAGTTGTTTAAATTAAGCCTGGGTAGGCGGCTCTCTTTACGATGCCTACAGGAGATTCGAACAGCCTCTTGTATTTGCGTTAGACTTGTAGTGGCCAATAGGGATTCATCATCATTGAGTAATTTATGCTTTCGTATGTTGGGATGATGCTGCCTTTGTTTATGTTTATAAGAAATCCCCACCTCAGATTGCGTACTCCAATCTTCATTGTCATATAATTCATTGGTTCTCCAATGAATTGCATTACTAGATGTGACATTATCATAGTCTTGTAGGAGATGCATGGTTGTGAAATTGTGTGTGAATTTGTATGTGAATTTTTGTAATTATTTCTTCCTAAAAGATATATCATTAATTCCTATATAACAATCTTGTATGATATAACTAATCTAGATAACTAGCATCATCCCCGACAACGGTGCCAATGATGAGTGGAGAGGTACCCCTACACTCAACCATAGTAATACAAGTGCTTCATGCATGATC
Organism: Gnetum montanum; assembly: GCA_015680685.1. NCBI lineage: Eukaryota > Viridiplantae > Streptophyta > Gnetopsida > Gnetales > Gnetaceae > Gnetum > Gnetum montanum. The sequence continues at coordinate 68,369 of MNCI01004759.1, forward strand.
CGGTTGAACTCCGCAGATGGACTAGTTTTGGTATCTAGTCAATTACTTGTAGATCATAGTTCACTGTATTTCCACATGGACTAGTATTAGCTTTGTCATGTATGGTTTAGTCCAGAGTGAGGTGTATGATGTCTTCCTACACTAATGCTACTCCTAAGTATGATGGGAAATAATATTAACTAAGCTAGAAGAGAGGATGAGAGAGAATCTAAACTAGCCTAAGTGCGATGAGCATCCATTCCTTAATCATTCGTACACATCTTGGATCTTGTGCACGACTACCACTAGTATTACCAAGAACATGGCCTAGGTACGCAACTAGGTTATTGAGTAGTCACACTTAAATGCTCATGATTAATTCATACTCATTCCACGTTAATAGGAGATAAAAGTAGAGATATATTAACTAAGAAAGTAATAAATAACAATAAAAATTAAATAATTAAGCTAGGTGGATGCTACAATGATGAAGTAATCTCAATATTTATTGTCGATCATGTGCATGTTCAAGTATATCACACTCGAATAAAGATGTCGTACAATTACAATAATCACACTGCGGGCATGCATTGGGAGAAAGGGTTGAGAGGAAAAACTAACAAAAAGTCCCTACCTTAATACTAAAACTTAAAAAACTTAAAACTTCATAAAATATTCTTTACCAAATCTGCTTGCCTCTTATTTATAGATGAGGAGATAGGCTGCGATATCACATATGTGATATTGCATCTAGGCTACGATATTGTGTACATGATATCATGGGTGCAATATCATGGCCAACAATTCATGACTCATCATTCATGACAATAGGAAAGAACACCAATGGATCCAAAGGACATCCAACCCCTCATGGAAGTAGAATAATGACGGAGAGATAGGAGAGATCTAGCAGTTATGAATAATCTCACATGAATGATATTGTTGCATCCTCCTTAGTGAAGATAGTCCCACTTCTAGTCCACACTTCCCACTATAATCACAACAAAACCAAGGGTTAGTATTTATAGTGCAATAGATAATGGCTAAGTACCTTGTTTTGTCAATGATTTTATCTAGCCAAGTTGTGATTGTGATAGACTAGTTACTTGATGTTGTTAGTGGAAAGACTGATGAATGGGTTAATTAAGAGAAGTGATCCATATAATTTAGAAAAAGCTTAACACAAGGAATACTAGAAAGAGGGTATTCACAACAATAAAAAGGATTTCATTACAAATAGTTGTGAAGGTGCATACAATTGGATGACATGGATGCGATAAATAAAAGGAATTTGATTGTAACAATGCCTACGGGTAAAGAACTTAACTTAACCAAACCAAAAGATATGCAAGTGGGTCCTTCCCAAAGTAGGCATAGGCCTTTTATGCCCTTGCATAACTTCAAACTAAGGAGTCCGTTGGCACCATGGATGATTAATGGTTATGGAAAGTTAAGTACAAAAACCCAAAAGTAACTAACCAAGAAACCTAACACATCAAACCAGAACATTGAATCAAAACATGAAATCACCAGCAAGGTGAGGTATGAAAAGCATAGATGGATGACATAGAGAGTGGAATGGAATTTCTAATTATAGTCACATGTAGTCCCTTGTGGAGTTTGTGATTAATTAACTTGGTAGGATCCTTTCTCAATCTAGATCAAAACCAACCACTTTTAGTGACTTTGCATTCACATTCTAAGGCAAATCCATTCTCTGAGACACAAAAATGCTCTCACAAAACAACCACCATTCTAAATTGGAGTGAACGTAGGAAGTGAGAAAGGGTCTTAGTTAGAGGAGACAAGACAAGTCTCATAACCAGTTCTTGTAGTCCTTTTCAATTGGTCTAAAGGATGTGCTTTGAATTCCCATGTTTTTTTAATAGAAACCACACTATGCAAAGACCCATGCATTTTTTGCATTTATTTTTTCCAAGGAGTGTGCTTTGAATCCTCATCTTTTTTTTCATGATTAGGACCACACAATGCAAGGACTTATTTGACTTCTGATTATGAAATGACACGGAATGGTGAGAAGCTTCTGTGAAAACTCCTACACACAGGAAAATAGAAAAGCATAAAGAATACTACATCCCTTTGAAGTCAAACCTTGTCCAAACCTTTGATTCCTTTCCAATTTTGGAAACTACACAAGTTACCAATTTATTAAAGTTGCATTAATGAAGAAGAGACCACATGCTTCCAAAATAAGGAAAACCATAGAGTGTGTGGATGGGTGGATGATGTGGACTCACTGCCCGTTACATGAAAAGAAACCATGTCCCAGTCATCAGTAATGACATTCAAAGTCAGAAACCAAACATCAACAATCAAATTACAAATGAAGAATACCACAATCTAGTAGTGCATTACCATTGTACCTACCACCTTATTAGTAGAAAAAGTAGAGAAACACATCAAACACAAGCAAACATAACCATAAAAGAAAGTAAAAGAATAGAAAATAGATATTGAATATATTAACAATGGTATAAAATAAAACCTAAGAGAATACCAATAACCTTAAAAATACAAATATGTAAAACAAAGAATACGAAAACAAAAAGTTGTAAAATCAAAAATGTGTAAAAAAAAAATTCAAAAACTAAGGAGCTGCCTAAGGTGTTAGTATGGGTGGCCGTCTCCCCCACAACTAAGTTAAAAGAAAGGGAGAGATTCGAAATATTGAGTGTGGTTGTCCATTTGGTGAGGTGTTTGTTGTATTGGTTGGCTTGGGCTCATGGAAAGGAAACCATCATACTACATTCATTGCACAAGCTAAAGCATTGTGGGTGCACAACTAAACTACACCACTATAGAGAAAGAATTAATGGTGTTGGTGTTTGCTCTAGAAAAGATCAAGCTTTATATACTTGGATACAAGGTGTTTGTGCACACAAACAACATTTCCATCAACTTCCTAATGAACAAGCCAATAGTGAGCCCCCATGTCATATGATGGTTGGTGATCTTGCAGGAATTCAATCTTACAATGGTAAATTAAAAGGGCACTCAGAATGTGGTTGTTGATTACTTGTTTCTATTGGGATGGAATGAAAAGGAGGATAAAAGCCCATTATGTAATATATTTATTAATGAACTTTTCTTTGCTGGGGCTATAACTAAATAGATGCCCAATGAGCCAAAATGGTATGATAATATTCTCATCTATCTTTTCACTCAGGATATGCCACAAGGATTGGAACATTATAAAAAATAGTAGTTTTTTTATCAAGTAAAGCACTTCATGAAAATAAACAAGCACCTCTATAAGGTGTGCACCAATGGCCTCGTTCATTGGTGTATCCTTGATGTTGATCAACTACATGTTTTTCAAGATGCTCATGAAGGTCCTTATGGAGAACACTATACTAGGAGATTCATGGCCATTAAAATCCTGATTGTAGGGTACTATTAGCCAACACTCTTTAGGGATGCTTACCATTATATCTACTCTTGTGAATGATGCCAATGAGATGGTGGAATGACTACTTGAATAGAGAAACCTCAACAATGGATTCAACCACTAGAATCATTTAACATATAGGGCATTGATTTCATGGCTCCCATCATGCCCATGTCAAATGAAAAAGCATACTTCATAGTCAAAATTGACTATTGTATGAAATGAGTAGAAGTAGTAGCCATCGTCGACTATACATCCTCTACTACTACTCAGTTTGTATAAAAAAATGTTGTAAATAGGTTTGATGTTCCATGTGCATTATTTTTTGATAATGAAACTTATTTTATATGCACTACATTTTAGAAGCTCATGCAACATTTTGGAGTTGAACATAAACTCACAACACCTTACCATACCCAAGCTAATGGTCAAGTAGAGGTTACCAATAGGAAAATCACAAGGATACTAACAAGAACTATTAGCAAGTATCAAAAGGACTAGAGCATAAAACTGAATGATGCCCTTTGGGCCTACTACTCAACTTGGAAATTTCTTATAGGCTACTCTCCCTATGAGCTTGTGTACAACAACCTACCAACACTTTCTATTCAATCTAAACTTTCCCTATGACCTTAACTTAAGTCTAGCCCAAAAAGAATGATTGATAAATCTTAACCTACTAGATGAAAATCAATTAGTAGTCTTATCATCTAATGAGTTGCACAAGGCTTATAACAAAAAGTGTTATGACCTAAAAATTAGAAAATTCAAATTTCAATGAAGAGACAAGGTTCTTTACTGAAACCCCACACATGTACCTCAATGAACTAAGTTTATGAGACTTTTCCTTCTAGGGCCATGATGATCTATAAACTTGAGAGTCGAAACAAGAAATATCTAGTCAACATCCAACAAATTAAACCTTTCCATGAGCATACACTAGCTAACACAATAAGCACCTCATCTAATGGAAAATCATGCTCATTATTTTAGATCTCCTCCTCTTAACTTAGTTGTGGGGGAGATGGCCACTCATGCTAATTTTTTTTACAAATTTTTATTTTACACATTCTTAATTTTACATATTTTTGGTTTTATGTTATTAATCTTTTCTAATTTTTGTTTTACACCATCATTAGTACATTTTCTTTTACTTGATTTTCGTGTAATTTTCCAACTTTTTCTTAATAAGTGCTAAGTACAATGGTGATGTGTTACTTGAGGGTGGTATGTACTATTTTTGGTATTTAATTTTTGGTGTCTGGTTTCTAGCTTTGTATTTTGTTATAGATAATTAAGACATGGTTTCTTTTCATGCAATAGGCAGTGAGTCCATAGCATCCACCCATCCACAAACTCTCTAGTTTTTCTTATTTTGGAAATGTGCAGATACTTTTTTATTAATAAAAATTTAATAAATTTATAGCTTTGGTAGTTTATGGTATTGGAAAGGATTCAAAGGTTTGAACAGGGTGTGGCTACAAGGGGATTTGATATTCTTTATGCTTTTTTATTTGCTTGAGTGCATGTGTGTTTTCATGAATTTCTTACCATTCCATTCCAATCAATAAAGGAAGTAGAATAATTTCTTCCATGGTGTGGTTCTCATTAGAAAGAAAAATGATGAGAATTCAAAGCACATCCTTTGGAAAAAATAAATGCATATGTCCTTACATGGTGTGGTTCTCATCAAGAAAAAAAAAGACGAGGATTCAAAGCACATCCCTTGGAAAAAATAAATGAATGTGTCTTTGCATGGTGTGGCTTACATTTCAAAAAAAACATTGAGAATTCAAAAGATACCCCTTAGATAGAATAAATAGGCTACAAGTATTGGTTATGGGATTAGTCTCCTCTAACTGAAGCCCTTCCTCACTTCTTACTTCTTCTCTAATATGGAATGGTGGTTGTTCTGTGGGAGCACTCTTGTGTCTCAATAGATGGATTAGTCTTACAATGTTAATTTGAAGTCACTGAATGTGGTTGGTTTTGGTCTAGACTAAGGATGTATTTTATTAAGTCATTCAATCACAAAATCCACAAGGGACTTCATGTGACTATAATTAGGAACTTCATTCCACTCTTTCTCTCATCCATCTATGTTTTCCATGTCTCACCTCATTGCCAGTTTCATGTTTTGGTTTGATGTCCTAGTTTGATGTGTCAGGATTCTTAGTTTCTTCTTGATTTTTTCACTTAATGTTTGTAACCATTAATCATACATGGAGCCTACAAACTCTTTGGTTTTAAATTATGCAAGGGCATAAAATGCTTGTGCGTACTTTAGGAACAACCCACTTTCATATTTTTGGTTGGGTTAGTTAAGGTTTTTATCCTTAGACATTTTTACAATCAAATTCTTTTTGTTTATCCTAACAATGACATCCAATTATACACATCTTCAAAAAATTTTTTAGTGAATTCTTCTTTTCATTGTTGTGAATTCTCATACACTGTTCAAATATTTCCTTCTGTTAAATGTTTTTTTCATTTAATGAACCAATTGTCTATTTTACCCTATTTTTAAGCCTTCTTGCTAACTAAAAAAACTAATCTAACACAATCACAATTTAGCCAAGTGTAACCATTGATGAGACAAGGCATTTCATCACTCTGTGTTACACAATGCAGACTAATTCATGATTTTTTTGTGATTGTAGTGGAAAGAATGGGCTAGAAGTAAGACTATCTTCACCAAGGATGATTCAGTAGGATCACATAATGAGGGTCATTCGTGATCAAAGGATCTCTTCTCTCTCTCTCATTCTTCTACTATCAAGAGACATTGGATGTCAGTGATATCCAGGATGTTCACTTCTTTGATCATGAACATCCCATTTTGTAAAAATTCTAATTTTGTATACTTGGGCATTAAGAGTTTGTCTATTTCATCTAAATCAGTTTGTGTGAGAATCAATAATCCCATACCTACACAATATGTTATGTTATAAATAACTTGTTTTTCCTCCTCTACACTCAAGGACGAGTTTTCATTCAGTCATAAAGGTATGATGAACATGCATTTGCTATCTGCTCCAACGTCAGAGCCATAATGTCATATATGCGATGTCGAGGCCTTGGTCCAATGTCACATATCTGACGTTGGGGTATATTCTCCAAGTTTATAAATATCGCACCTGGTCTCTAGTTTACACAATAGTTTTTAGATTAGTTTTTAAGCAAAGTAGCAAATCTCTTACCATTTCTTTTCCTCAAAGTTAGAATATTTTCTAAGCACCCATAGAAGGAGTCTTTGTGTATATGGTTCTTTTTTTGAGCACTGATGTACTTGAGCACAATAGCATGACAACAATAAAACAAGCTCTTTTGACAATGATTGTAGCACTAAGAATAGATTAATATTTTCTTTAATGGATTTTACTTTCTTACTCTTTACTTTAAATCATTTGAATTAAGAAATTTATTTCCAATAGTTAATGAACATGAGCACAACCACTTTGAGCATTCATATAATACTTGGTAATGTAGCAACACTTAATGTTTGGTAGCCCAATAGTGCTATTTGTGCTCAGGATATGTCTAGGAAAGTGGGACGATTACTTGTGTTAGGTTAGCTAGGCAATAGATGAATTAGATCTTCAATTACTTTACCTTTCATTCTTGTTTTAGGTGATCAAACTCATAAAATATAAAATAAGAAAAATTATATACCTCAATTACACTTAAACCATACCCTTGAACTTCACAAGTGTAGTTGGGAAGACAATGAACATTCTCAATGCCCATTTCACTTCTTAGAAGAGGTAGTGCATTAGATAACTATAGGTCCACAAAATTTGACCAAATCATAGATAATGCCTTAGTGATTCATATGGTTGGGCATAGGGGTAACTCATCACTCATCACTTGGAATAAAGCTTATAGCCTCTATGGTTTGAATAAATAAAGAAAAAACAATTGTAACAAATTAATTTCTAATCTTGATAAAATATTTAAAGTTAACAATAATTTACATTAGGCTTTTCTACATATTTTTGAAAGGATGGTAGATATGTTTTTCTTTTTAATTTAAAATTTTTTTACAAGATTATTATAAAGAATCATTTTATTCACAAAAGATTCAATGAGGCATAGAAAATATAATTATCATCATACTTTTGGATGAGGAAAATGGAATATATTTAGAAAGATCCTACATTTCCTAACATTTGTATTTTTTTGTATTATGTTATTCAGCAAGGTATTCCCATTAATAGTAATCTTAAATATAAGAGAAATGTTTCTCATTAATATCCTCTTTATAAAAGTGAAGAATCATTTACTCATGTTTTATTGACTATCATGTTGCTTCGCATGTTGAGAAATAGACATCTAGAATTTGAAATAAATTTCAACTGAGGATGGTGATTAACATATTTTATCTACCTCATTTCTTTACATTTGGAATTATCTTCAACCACTTGTTCTATACTCTAGTTGGAAGCTTTGTTGTATAGCTATGTTCAAATAGCAAGAACATAACTATAACCTATCTTCAGGAGTCAAATATCACATTCTCAAAGATATCACTTTTCAACTACAACTTCAAGTTAAAAAACTTGAAGTAAAAGCTGAATAATTAATTTTCTTTCTATAGTATTAATATTTTTTTTTTTGTTTTGAAAGGCCAAGGATGTGAATTTTTTAACTTTTGTTTCTATTTATTCTTTATTTTTAATTAATGTATTCTTTTATCTTTAGAGAGTGTTTTTTCTTTCTCTTTATAAGAATTCATTTTATAAGAAGTGAAAACCTATGAAGTAGCTTCTAAGTAAGTGCAAGGTCTGATCTTTTTCCTACCCAAGAGAGAAGTTTTTTTAGGATTACTTGTAGGGATGAAAACTTGAAAAGGCATCACATAGCTATTTTTAGGGGACCTTACTAGGTGTCTTACCTTAAGAAAAATAGCCATAAGCTAATGAGATGCAAGCCTAGCAGTAAGATTCTTGATTTGGAAACATTAAGCTATATGTTTGATTTTGATGGGTAATATTTAATTATAAAGTTCTAATTTGACTATATGTGTTAGAGGTAAATATTATTAAAAAAATAGGTTTTGAATTCCAACATGTTAAGCTACGAGAATTTCTTATAAAACCTTATATGCACTTATGTGTATTTTTTAAAAAATAAATATAATTTCACAAGATAACTAATATCTAATTATAAAATTTAATGACCTCACATAATATTCTATCCCCCATATATTATGGGGTGGTGTAGATGTTATAACCTTGAAATAATTGTAATATATGTAAACCCAAAGATACATAATGTAATTAGAACTTTATAGGAGGGGTGTTGAATTGAAAAAACTAAATATACTAAAAAAATTAGATTCAGAGTATAAACATAGAGAAGAAAAAGAGAAACTCTAAAACAACAAAAAGAAAAATCCCAATGGTTTTAGGGATGCCTTTTTAGGTTTCCATTCTTACAATTAATCTTGAAAAATCTCCGTGTGGGGTATGAAAAGAATAAGACCTTGCCCTCATTTAGAAGCATCCAAATGGATTTTCACATCCTACTAAAGACTTCATATTAATAGAAAAAACTAGAAAGAGAAACATTTAGGAATTTAGCTAAATGATCAGCTACTAAATACTACCATCTTAAGCTGACAAAGGAAGAAAATTAGCTAGAAAATCTTTGTAAAAAACCACATTACATTAAAACTTCCAAAGGGAATAAAAAATAAGAGAATGAAAGAAATACCAACTATGAAGTAGAAATCCTTAAAGTTGAAGAGCATAACCAAATAAAAATTTATCTAATCTTGGTTAAAAACCATATAAATTCCTGCTACAACAAGTCCAAGAGCTATAAGTAAGGGGACGAGTAAAAACAATAATGGATAAATGTATCTTCCATGTTAAATATATGATAGCATTCTAATGACTAGGAGCTTTTAAATTAAGACTCTTACCACTAGGAAAACACCTCATTATTACATAATGCATTCACTTGAACATGATGTCTATTCTCAAATAGCCCAACAAGGTTAGTACACATTGATAATCGATGCATTTTGTAAGGTATATAATGAGGAGGAGACACTAAACCTAATCAATAATAGCCCTAGAAGAAATTACCTTCTTTGAGTTTCTATTAAAATGCTAATGTTGTAGAGCCAATGTGTGGATACCTAAGTAGAACCATAAAATCATTTTAAATAGAGTTAACCATTTTCAAAAAAAATACTTTCATCTCAATGTGCATGGAAAAGAAAAATGAGCTAACATGAGAGAAGCCAAGATTAGAGCCAGATTGTCATTTTAGAGTCGAAAATAATAAGAGCATAGCTAGTTGAAAGAAAAAAGCATCCTAAAATAAAGCTCAAGCCATATACTAAGCTTAAAACAGCTAACAATTTTATTGTAATTTACTAATAAATTTTGTTCCTTATGCAAGATTCCATTGCACTATTTATTATGATAAGAATGATATGAAATTGTAATGTAGGAGTGAGCACCTTACATAATAGTTATTTATGTCATAGTTTCCAAAAATAGAATGTTTTGATCATATTTTTTTCTTCATTTCTCAAAGAGAAACACTTTTCTAAACAACATTATTGTTTTATCTTTATTTAAAGTTTCTTTAGGCAAGATGAAAATGTTTTTATGGTTATTACATGAAAAATATCTTGAAATAAAATTTGATTATTCAGTAGATTAGTGTTACCATAAATCATATGTTCTTGGCTATGTATGAGTTACATTATGCTCTCAACATGGAAATATTTAGCTTAGTATAAATTATGACTTGAACTTCTAATCTTGTTTCTTTCTACAACCTTTTACTTAAGCATTCTTCATCCCTTTTGGTTGCAATCATGTTCCTTTGATTCGTGTTTCTAAACACTATGGTTCATGTTGATAAACTAAATTAGATATGATTTATATTTAAGGTGGTTGAGAATGTATGACCTTAATTAAATATCCTAAGTTAATCTTACCTGTAAACCAAATTTTACCTTAATGTCAATTGACAAGAATATAGAAAGATCACTATTGAAAATAACATATCCTATGTGCATTACAGAAAATACCATATAAAGATACAAATAAAAATTCCTATTTTATAAAATAGGTTAGATGTTATTTAGTTCATCAAGACACTATACATTGAATCTAAAGATATCCATAGTTAGGGTACAAAAAATAGCTCACAAAAATTAGTTCTAGAACCTCTTTCTTGAACTTATTGTTATTTCTCTTTAGAATCCCTTTGTATCTAAATTTATTTTCCTTCTCAACAATCCTTTATAGCTCCAAAACATCTTGAAAAGGCAAAAAATGAAACATGGATTCCCTAGAAGGCCAATTTTAATGGAAAATTTATCTATTTGTCTATCCTTAATGGTTGTATATTTTTAAATTTTTATGCAAATAGGTTAACCAAAAGATTTAAAGGTGAGTTGGTTGAAACAATAACTAAAAATATCACTAAGAAATGAGAACAACTCATGAGTGAGAGCAATCCATTTAAGAGTTAAGCTAAATAATAAATGAAATATCAAGTTCAACATTAGAGGTTTACAATTGTTAATCCTAGCTATTGAACCTTAGTACAAGATTTCTAAATTTATCAAATAAGAATCATAATTTCTACTTCAAGAATGAAGGAAAAAACATAACAAATTACATCAATTAGAGTGGCTCTTCTTTTAGCAAAACATATCCAACATTCTATCAGATAATTGAAATGTAAATAATTTTCAACTATGCTCTACATGAATCTAGACTAATAGAGCATGTAAATAATTGAATATAAAGAACATAGAATTTAGTGTCTTTTGGATTCATTAGCATTCAACACTTAAGGTTCTTGTTTACTTTAACTTCATGGAAGATTTGAGAGTTGTGAGGATGTGAAATTCGGTTCAAAGGATGAGAGGTTCAAAAATTAGGATGTGCTATGAATAGAAGAGCTTAGTTTATGTGAGAGGGTGATGGGTCATGACTAGCTACATTGGCAAGGCCTTGTTGATGTAGCCTTGTAGACTAGGCCTCATCGATGACACCCTGTCATTGCATCGTTTTATGCATTGACAAGGCCCTATCAATGCAACATCCACTTTTTGGCTACAAGTACATGTCAACCGATGGTATTTATGGTAATTATATTTTAGTAGTAGTAGAGCTCTTGTAGTTTTTTTATTCAAAAGTTAGAATATTTCTCCCAAGTGCCTATAGCAAGAGTCATTGAGTGTGTGGATCTTTATTCAAGCGTTATTGTACTTGAGTAGGATAGTATGTGTAGCATTAAAGATGATCTTTCTAATCAACCTTATAGCATTTTGGATAGATTAAATATTTTATTTATGCATTTAATTTTTTCAATCAATTATTCAATATTTTTTAGTAATTAAGCTAATGAAGATAATTAAGCAAGATCAGTTACATATATTAAATTCATAAGTAGAATCGCTTTGAGCATAACATGTATTTGATTGGTAATCCCAACAATGTTATTGCTTGATACACCTAGTAGTGTAGCAGTTGGTAACCTAATAATAGATACATGAGTTTAGGATGTGTATAGAAAGTGGGACCAAATACTTATGTTAGGACTAGCTAGAGACTAGTAGGTTAGTTACATTAAATTAGTCATTAAGTTACCTTGTCTTTCTCTCTAGTTAAGCACTAGGACTATAAAACATAAAACTATAAAAATCATATGCCTTAATTACACTTAACCATGCCATGTGCTTCACAAGTGTAATTGGAAAGACAACGAACAACCTTAGGGCAAGGTTTACTACCTAGAAGACTAGTGTACCAAAAGCTAGAAAGTCCATAGAATTTGATTAGATCACACATGAATGTTTTGTGATTTGTATGGTTGGGCATAGGTGTACCTCACCACTCATCATTGTTACCATTTCTAGGAACTTTTTTTGTTGAAATGTGTGCTATCTAGGACTAGTGAATACTATTCATATTTTTGGATGAACTAAAGGTCAATAGCACTCTCATATGACATATAACTACTAAGCATACTAACAATTTCTTTAATATCGAAAAATATCTTCTCTTCTAATAGGTACAAAGATGTCAAATCAGTAGTCTCATAGGAATTCAAAGTGGTATATGCTCATTCATATGAGTATATACTGGACTTCATCTTCATCCCACATAAGGATGACTAGCTACGATGGCATGATATGGAGGGTAACATCATCTTTCCCCTTGATTGATCTAAGCCCAGGATCCTCCTTCAAATCCTTAAAATGTTAGACATCTCATATCTGCACAAGGAATATGTTGTAAATGATCATGATACTTAGGATTACTATCTGACTGAAACACAACATAGGAGGGATTGACACCAGGAGAAGTACCATGAGTTTACAAAGGGGAAGAAATTTAGTAACCTATTGTTCTTACTGAATCAAGATGACAATGAGGATCCTTCCTTTGAGGATTCTTAACTTGAAAACTCTCCATCCCCTATTATTGCTAATGAGGGTGTGACCCTAAACCTTTGATCTATTATTCATAAACTAGGTTTAGGAAAGCATGATAGTCAAGGTAGGGACTCGAGTAAGAAACACAATGGAATGGGATCTAATGATGGGGATCATAATGATCGAAAAATGATGGTAGTAGTAGTCCATCTTCTCCTTCATTCTCTTTATCTGATTCTAAACATTCCTCTTCATCTACTTGTTCTCATGGAAGCCATCATCAAAATAATAATGATGAAGGTAATCAATGAGACACCAATGACCATGAAGGCCATCAAGACCGAAGGATTGGCCAAAACCATCATGTGCATCATTGATCTAATGATCATGATGAACCTCTATTAGTGACTTAAAGCATACTCAACATTGTAGAGGTAGTAAAGATCCCAACCAAGAATATAAAGGATTGTAGGATCAAGTGCTAAAACATGAATAATATCCCAAGATTTAATTGTTGATACAACTTTGATCCACAAACACATCTACAACCTTTCCATGATGCTTGTGCCTTACAGAACATAGAAAATAAGTGGTAGAAACTTAATATTTTTCCCAAAACACTCATCAAATAAGCTAAAAGTTGGTATTAGTCCTTAAAGCTAGAATCTATCCATAGATGGAGTACCATGTTGGAGCTATTCAACAACAAATATCAAATGTACTCCAGCGTGTCTAATTTGAGGAGGCAAATCCAAGGATGGAAACAATGAACACATGAACCCTTGGATGTTGCTATGTGTAGATATTATTCACTCTTACACTAATGCCCTAGCCATGGTTATTCTCAAAGGGAACAACTTCATCACATCATAGATGGGCTAAAAGTAGAAACTAGAAGAACTATTGGGGTGTATGCCCAAGGGAGATTGTCTGAACTAAGAGCTCATCAAATCCAAAGGCTAATAGAGCAAGTAGCAAAAGAAGAAGATGAGTTATGAAAGAGGGAAAGTGTAGAAGAGTATAATAGGAATCCTTCCATCAAGAAATGGTAGATCTATTTTTGTGACAAGGAGAAGTTACCACTCCATGAAGTGGTGAATAGGAAAACCTTGCTGATTAAAAAATTTGTGTTTGATATTTTGACAAAGGTTGATAAATTATGGAACTCTTTGGATGAAAAATTTTAAACTTCTATGAAGATTGTTGAAGAATCCAAAGAGCAAAATAGTGATTGTAACTATAAGATGTGAAATCAAGCTAAACATGTCTACCAAAGAGGTAAGGGCAAAGCTCTTGTAGTGGAGGAAGTTGTGGAAACCAACTTTGATGATGAAACTGGTTGTGAGATTTATCAATATGAACACTCATAGAGATGTTGCCCTATGATTTCATAGTTACAAGTGTTTGGGATGTATGCATTGAATTCTTAACTAGTTCATAAGAAATCACCTAGATGATTAACTTATCCTCAAGGTAATCTAAGGCAATTTAACTAGTAACAACAAGCTTACTACCCAAGAGGAGCTCCACCACAACCATATGAGCAATACCAATAGTGGAATCAACCATAATTATGGGGAATGAAATTACCAAAATTGTAGTACCCTTATAGGAAACTAGATCCATACAAGTATTATGTTTAGCTACCCATTTCTCCGAGAAGTTTTGCAAGACATGCTTCATTTCATCATCACTATTAACTGCTAGAGTACCACCGAACACATTCACCGTCTACTTGAGGAAAAAACCCATATCCATATCATCCTTCACATCCACCTACACATACACCTCTACCCTCAACCTACTTACCTCTTGCCCTATCCATGCAGGGTGAGGTTCCTCTACAACCACAACAAGAAAATGCTACCAAGATGGTACATTCACAACTAGCTTTCCAACTGATTGATTTAGAAAATCGATCTAGGAAAAGACCATACTTTAGATTCAACAGTCCTCTCTAACAATCACAAACTAGTATAGCTGATCACCCTACATCTTCAGTACCCTAATCCTCTATATCAAAGACCTTTTGAGTGCTCTTAAATGAAACACCACCTTAGATCCACATTGTGATGCTAGCTCATGTTATTTCTAATTGGATTAAGGTTTTTAACCTTCCTATGAAATGATCTAACTTAGGAGATATGCAAGTAGATCCTTCCCATAGTAAGCACATGTCTCATTTTCCTTTGCATAACCTCAACCTAATGAGTCCATGGACCTCATAGGTGATTAATGGTTGATGGAAGTTAAGGAAAAAAAATTGGAAGGTTCTACCTAAGAATCCAAATCAATAATGTGGACTTCAATAGTGAGGTGAGTTACAAATAGTAGAGATTGATGATGGAGAAAGTAGAATGAAATTCTGAATTGAGATCATAAGAAGTCCCTTATAAAGTGTGTTTAAAATGACCTAAGAAGATCAATCCTTAGTCTAGACTAAAACAAACCACTTTTAGTGACTTCACATTGATACTTCAAGACTGATCCACCACTTTAAGATATAAGAGTGCTTCCACAAAACAACCACCATTTAAAAAAGAGAAGAAAAGAGAAGTAGAAAGTAAGAGAGGGCCTTAGTTATATGGGACCTTCAAGCATGGGTAACATGTATTTCTAGTAACATAACCAGTGCTTGTAGCTTGTTTATTTTTCTAAGGGGTGTGCTTTGAATTTTCATCATGTTTTTTCATTTTGATTTTGATTTTGTTTTTTGTTTTTTTTTTTTGGTTTCTTTTTGGATGGGAACCACACCATGAAAATACTCTATTTGACTTCCTATTATTGGTCGACATGGAATGATAAGAAGTCTATGAAAACACTCAAGCACCCAAGTAAGTAGAAGAGTACAAAGAGTATTGAATTCCCTTGAAGCCAAACCCTATGCAAACCTTTAAATCCTTCCCAATTCCAGAAACTACCAAGGTCAGAAAGTTATTAAAAGTTTATTAAATGAAAGGGACCTCAAACTTCCAAAAAAAGGAAAACCTTAGAGTTTTTGAATGAGTGAATGTTGTGGACTCACTGCGTATTCCATGAAAAAGAAACCATGACTTAGGCATAAATAAAAAAATTTAAAAATAGAAACTAGACATTAGCAAATAAACCATTAAGCACAAACCACCATTATTAGTAGCTACAAAACCATTGTGTCTTGTTAGAACAAAGTACATTTATTAGTAAAATTTTAAAAATCACACTTAAACAAAGTAAAATATAATAAAGTATAAAATATTAAAGAAATATGTAAATGTACTAACAATGGTGTAAAACAAAAAATGGTGTAAAATAGGAAAAAGTTCAAAACACAAAAGGATGTAAAATAAATAACTTGCAACTTCAAAAATGTGAAAAACAAAAAATATAAAAGTTTAGGAGTCATGTGGATGATTAGTATGGATGGCCATCCCCCCCATGACTTTGTTAAAAAGAGGAGATTCAAAAAACTGAGTGTAGTTGTCCATCTATTAAGGTATTTGTTAAACTAGCTTGCTTAGGCTCATGTAATGGCTTAATCTATTGGATGTTGACCAACTATTTTTTATTTNTGTAAAGGCTTAATCTATTGTATGTTGACCAACTATTTTTTATTTGGACTCTCAGGTTTATATATGATCATGGTCCCAGAAGGAAAGGTTTCATCAATTATATAAGGCCATTTCCATAACATTTGGAATTTAGTTTTCTAAGGTATGTGTGTGGGGTTCTAGTAAAGAACCTTATCTCCTAGTTGAAATTTCACTTTCTATATTCTAAGGTCATTTCATTGCTTGTTAAATGCCTTTGCACTTCATTCAAAGATAGGGCTACCAATTGATTTTTGTGTAACATGTTGAGGTTGATCAGTCTTTCTTTTTATGCTAGAATTAAGTCAAGGTCCAATTCATAGGCTATTGAAAGTGTATAGAGCTTAATTGAAATTCGGAGTGTTGGAAGTTTTTAGTACACTAGCTCATAGAAAGATTAGCCAATAGGAAGTTTCCATGTTGAGTGGTAGGCCTAAAGGCCATCGTTGAGTTTTGTGTTCTAGTCTCTCCTATATTTGCTAATAGTTCTTATTAGAATCATTGTAATCTCCTTGCTAGTTATCTCTACTTGATCATTAGCTTGGTGATGATAGGGTATTTGTTAATTTATGTTAGCCCCCAAGAATTGCATGAGTTTTTGAAAAGTGACACCTATAAAATGGGTTTCATTGTTAGAAATTAGTGCACATGGCATCACAAATTTTTTTATAACATTTTGTTGTACAAATTAAGTAGTGGTGGATGATGTGCAATCAATGACAACTATTGCTTTCATCCATTTGGTACAGTAGTCAACAGCAACAATTATATATGCCTTCTCATTGGACATGGATGTAATGGGACCCATGAAGTCAATGACCCATACGTCAAAGGGCTCCATTGGTTGAATCCATTATTGAGGATCATCCATTCATGTTGCCATCCCATCATCTCATTGACAACGATTACAAGATCAGAGAAATTGATGGGCATCCTTCAAGATTGTGGATCAATAGTATCCTACCATTAGGATTTTTATGACTGTGCATCTCCTAGAATAGTAGCCTCCATAGGGGCCTTCATGACATTCTTGGAGAACTTGCAATTGATCTACATTAGACATACACTAATGAACTAGGCCATCAACATGCACCTTATAAAGATTTATATTTATTTCCATGAAGTACTTAGACTAATGAGGAAACTATTGTTTCTTCCTATTGTCCAAATCTTGTGGCATCTTTGGAGTGGGAAGATAGGTAAGGATGCCATCATACCATTTTGCTTCTACAAGTATTTGTTCATTTATTACAGTAGCAAAGAGGAGTTCATGAAGAAACAAATTAGATAATGGGCTTTCCTCTTCTTTGTTATCCCATTGCAACAAAGATAGATAAGTGGTTAGTGATCATGTTCTCAATTTCTTTTTAATCTACCATTATAAGATCAAATTTTTACAAGATCACCAACCACTATATGACATGGGTGCTCACCATTGGTTTTTTCATGAGAAAGTAGATGGCACTATGATCAATATGCACAAATACTTTATATCTAAGCATATAGTGCCTAAACTTTTCTAGAGTATACACCACCATCATTAGTTTTTTTTCTATGGTAGTGTTATTCAGTTGTGCATCCACAATGCTTCTACTTATGTAGTGGATGTAATATGAACATTTCTTGTTGTCCAACTGCATAAGCATGACTCCCAAGGGATAGAAATATGCATCTATTATTATATGGAATGATTTGGACTATCTAGTTCCTATAGAATTGGAGTTTCTATGAGTTTTTCCTTTAGTTGATGGAATGCATGCTCACACTCCTTGGTCCAGATGAATAGATCATCACTCTTTATAAGCTCGACCAAAAACTTTATGATCTTAGAGAAATTCTTTATGAATATTAATAGTAACTAGTGTGTCCAAGGAATGACTGAACATCTTTAATGGTTTTTAGTTAATGATTGATTTCTTGGATGATCCTTATCTCTTCAAGGTCTAGCTTGATCCCTTCCTATGAAACTCTATGCCTCAATACAATGCCTTCTTGGACCATGAGATGACTCTTTTACTATTTGAGCCATAGATTTATTTCCATACATATTTTCAATACTTGCTCAATGCAGTCCAAGCCTTGCTTGAATGTAGCACCATAAATGAAAAAGTCATCCATGAAGGCTTCTACTCTACTACCTATTTGTTGGTGAAAGATGCTTAAGACCAGATGCTACAAAGTAGTAGGAGCATTGCATAGATCAAAAGGCATCTTACAATATGCAAAGATCCCCTAGGGATTTGTGAATGTTGTTTTGGCTTAATCTTCTAGTTCAATTTGGATTTGGTTATAACCACTATAACCATCAATGGTGTCCAACACCTAATCAATAAATGACAATAGAAAATGATCTTTGAACATTCCCATGTTTAATAACCTAAATTCAATGCAAGCCATTCATTTGCCACCTCTCTTTGGCACTTTGATGAGTAGATTGACCAACTCACTATTTGCAATGGGATAGATGAACCCTGCCTTGAGGAGTTGTTCAATCTCCTCTTTGAAAATCTATTTCACTTTTGGATTCAACCATGATTGTGGTTGCCTCCTTGGCTTCATGGATGGATTAGTGTGAATGCAATGTTGGCATATCTAAGGATCAATTCCAATGAGTTCAGGATATGACCAACCAAAGGCTATTGGCTAGTTTCAATAATTTTTCTTCCTATTCAAGAGCAAGTTTGGCATTGAATATGACCAGCTTTCCATTTTTTAAGAATGCATATTTTAGGTTAGCAACTAAATTTTTAAGCTTTAGGGGCTCCTATTAAAAATTTTCAAGGATCTCCAACTCTTCCCAATTGGTATTAGCATTTTAATCATCAGAGAGTTGGTGATAAACTTTCTCTATTTCACCAATGCCTTTGACATAGGCACATGTTAAGCTCTTAGCAAGTTCCATGCACATTATGTTGCTATCTAAATTAGTAGTCAACAATTGGATTCCCTCTTATCTTATGGCTAATACATATAGACACCTTTGAATATCTACTTTTTGTGCACACTATTTGCATGTAGAAAGAGATGTTCATTTCACTACCTATAATTTCTACACACAATTGCACCCTATTTTATTGTACATGATGCATGGAGCTCGTCTCTTCTCGATCTTTTCAAATGCATTTTCTTTAGATATTTCCAAAAAAAGAATATCTGATGCCCATTCATACATATACAGTTCTTAACCATGTTTTTCCCATAATGAATGGGAAGTCACCTTTGTAGCTTCCTACCTTGATCACCAGAAAATCAGTATGATAGGACCATCCATAGATAGTGGTTAAACTGTTTTTGACTAGTTCCAATGAAAAAATGATGGATTGATGTACCAACTATAATTTGATATTGCTCTTCTTTATAGATTTTTGGATTGACAAGGTTTTTCTATTAACTACCTCAACAAGAGATGATTCTTCCTCACTGGAGCAAAATCATACTTCTCTCTTTCTAATGAAAGGATCCCTATTGTATTCCTCCATACTTTTTCATTTTCTAAACTCTCTTTATTTTTGTGTTACCTATTCAATTAGCCTTTATATTTGATGGGCTTGGAATTTTGATAGTCTTCCTTGGGCATAAACATCAAGAATTCTCATTTTCAAGTTGATTTCATCAATGATATGGTGAAGTTGTTTCTGCTAAGAATAACCATGGCTATGGCATCAATGTATGAAAGAATAATATTTGTCCATGGTAGCATCCAAGGATTCAATATTTTCTTACTTCCATCCTTAGATTTTCCTTCTTAGGTTAGATGCTCTAGAGTATGTTTAATACTTATCATTAAATAGCTCAAGCATTGTACTCCATTGGTAGATAGATTCTAGGTTTAAGGACTAGTACCAACCTTTTTCTTCCTTGATGAGTGTCTTGGGAAATAGATTTAATTTTTGCAAATCATTTTTAACATTCTATAAGGAAAATAAATTTAGTTTTTTCCAATCATTTTTAACATTCTATAAGGCACAGGCATCATGGAAAGCTTGGAGATGTGCTTGTGGATCAGAGTTATAGCCCCCCTAAAATCTAGGGATATTGTTCATATCAAGTCATCTAATCTCATTGTCTTTCACATGCCTAGTTGAAATTTTTATATCCTTAGTAATATTTAGCATGCTTCAAGTTGTCAAAAAGGTCTCATTATCATCATTATTTCATTGTTATTGATTATGTCCTCTATTACCCTTTCGTTCGTTATGGGCTCAACAATCATCATTATTTTCCTGTTATTCACATCCATCATAGTTTTTCCTTTTATGGAATTTTTTAGAACTAGAAGAGGAAGAAGAAAAATATGTAGATGAAGAGTATGAAGAGGGATGAGGACTACCTCCAGCATAGTGTCTACCAATTTTCCTCTGGTTTTCATGACTACATTCTTCAATTTTCTAATCCTCTGGATGCTTCTTTGAGCCCTTGCTTTGATTGTCTCCTTTACCTAAACCTGAATTATTGATAGTAGGCTTTAGATTCAGAGTCACACCCCCATCACCAATAAAAAGGGCTGGGGAATCTTCATTTTGAGAGCCCCTAGAGGAAGGATCCTCATTTTCATCTTGGTATGGTAGGAGAAAGGGATTGATTAACTATTTTCCCTTTGCAAACTCATGATGCTTCTCCTAGTGTCGATCTCTTTTGCATTGTGTTTTAGTGAGATGATAGTTCTGGTAGTTGTAATCATGCACAATGTACTCCTATTGAAGATCTTGAATGCCTAACCTTTTAAGAGTTTAAAGCATCATCACAAGCACAAATTGATTGGGTGGCATTAGAATGTTACCTTCCATATCATGCCATTGCAGTTGCTCATCTTGATGTAGGATGAAGGTGAAGTTAGGCACATACTAATCTAGATGAGTATATACCACTTTGCATTCTTATGGGACCAAACATTTAGCATCATCACACCTATGAGAAGAAGATATTTTGCAAATGAATAAAATATTAGTGTGCTTTTTAATTATATTATTTAAGAATGATGATGACCTTAGGGTTTGTCTAATGATGTTAATGATATTCACTAAACCTAGATAGCATATGTTTCAGACAAAAAGAGTCCTTAGCAACGACACCAATGATGAGTGGTGAAGGGTATCCCTACACTCAACCATATGAATCATGAATCTTTTATGCATTATCTGGTCAAATCTTGTGGACTTTATATCTTCTAGTACACCAGTCTTCTAGGAAGCCAACCTTGCCCTAATAGTTATTCATTGTATTCTTAATTACACTTGTGATGCACATGGTATGGTTAAGTGTAATCAAGGCATATGATTTTTATTTATTTATGTTTTATGTTCCTTGGTTCTTAAAGTAGAGAGATGAATTAATTGAATAACTTATTTAATTTAACTAGTTCACTAACCTCTAATTAGTCCTAACAGAAACATTGAATCCCACTTTTCGTACATGTCCTAAACCCACATATCCACTATTGGGTTACCAAGCATTATGCTACTAGGCAAAATAAGCAATAACACTGATGGGATTACCAAGCACATACATGTTTATGCTCGAAGCAATCATACTTATGTGCTTAATCTATTTAGCCTAATTAATTAACTAATCTCTTAAATTTTAATTGAGCTTAATTAATTGCATATTTAAGCAAAATAATAGATGCATAAATAAATCATGAATCTATTGTAAGTGTTGCAATGTTTGATCAAAAGGCTCATCTTTATTGTTGTACACACTAGTATGGTTTAGGTACAATAGTGCTTGAATAAAGATCTATACACTTTCTAACTCCTATTGTAGGCACTCAGAGAAATATTCTAACTCTCAAATGGAAATATTACAAGAGCTTTGCTATAGCTATGACTTGACTTACCATAAACATAGCTATGAGCTTGGATTTATAGTTTTCATTATATGGTTATGTTAATGGCACTCATGGACATAGTAAACACTATGTCAATGCGAACTCATCGATAGGGCAACATCACGTAAATGAGGCCTTGTTGACATGATACTTTGACACTCATCACTACCCATTAATATGCAAATACCTACTTATGAGATCTTCCTAGATTATCTAAATCCTGATGAAAGTCCCATTTCTAGATATTATGATCTTTGGAAGGATAAACTTAAATGTTTAAAAGTAATGGAAAACCTATAAAATCATTAAAATATTATCAAAAGATGGTTCGATAAAAAGCTTGCTGGTAAATCCTTCCAAATAGGTGATCTAGTCCTGAAAAAAGGTAGAGATTCTAGTTAGAAAGGTCCTCAAACTAAGTTTTCACTAATGTGGCTAGGATTATACTAATTCATGGAGGTTGTAGCCCCCAATGTTTACAAGATAGTCGATCTTTAAGGTAATAAATTCACTAGAAAATTTAATGCATTCCACCTTAAACACTTTTATATTGGTATTCCATGTGGATGCCTAGTAGATTAATAATTTAATAAATTATATATATATATATAGGTTTCATTAGATATGTGTTGATGCCAAAATCACACATGCTAGGCATGGGGCCATGATCAGCAACATTAATTTTCAATAGAACTATTAAGATTATCAAGATGATCACAAAGGAATTATGTAAAATGTACTCTAGAAAAGAAAAACTAATGAATTGAATTACCACAAAATACTAGCAATTCCTTTATAAATCACTTACATTCAATGCATTTGTCTTATAAATTCATGTGGAAGACAAAGTAGAGAGTTATATAACCAGAAAAACAATACTAGTTTTACTTTAAATATTATATGGAATTATAGATAATAGCATGTAGAAATACTCTAGGTAACAATACTTGAACATATCTTCAATGTAGGAAAATACTTAAAAGAAGTATCACTCCACCCAGCTTCATAAATGACATGTCATTTATGTATAAAGTTGGGCATCCATAGAAAATCTAGCTACTAACAAATAAATTCAAATCAAATTAATGTTATGAATGCAAATTCATATGGCCTATTCTTTGAAAACTCTTCACATCCTTGTTATGATGAGCTTGTAGTAGTAGTTATTGTGCCACACCATAATGGTAGTGGAAGACAACAAGCAACCATGGGTTACGCAACAACTATAGAGGTGGTGGAGAATGTGATGGGAGTTATGTTCGGGTGGTGCTAGGAGTTATGTGTGATGGTGGCATAATCGATGATGCTGGGTGGTCCTTACTGGTGACATGAACATTTAAACCACTATGTGAGCAACTATAAAATCTAAGTGAGTAGACATTGAGGAGGATCAAGTAGCCTCCCCTTACTTCTAAAGCCTCCTCTCTTTGATTAGGTGATGTTTGAGAGATGGCAAGTGCAAGATTTGTAGAGCATACATCAGTAGCAACACACAGTAGACAATGCGACTGCATGATAGGTATGTTATTAGAAAGCACACATTAGGAGATGGAATGATGACAATTGAAACACCATAAAATTTTAGGACCCTCATGCTTCAACAAAGTCCTAGAATTTGGGCAAGGATTTCCACAAGTGCATCATCATGATGGGCTAACAGGACTGTGTAGGCACCAAGGATAGACTATCCAATCCACCAAATTTTCTATGTCTAGGGCTAACAAGCCTATTGGACTCTCCAGCCTACCCAACCAAACAATTGACCTAGCTAGTAGTCTACCCAAGGACCATGCTAGGAGTTGTCAAAAGTGTTCAGGTTGAGAAAAATAGTTCAGCATGTTTTCTAGAATAGAAATTTGCTACGCTATACTATGCTGCATAGCGTAGCAAGCATCGAAGAGATCAATCAAGCATCCAAGATATAAGTTGATGACAAGTTTGTCTTCCAAAGCATTTTCCCATGTTGTTATCATCAAGAAAACTTGCTCCACCAACATAGGGTGCTACGCTATGTAGCGTAGTAGTGTGTAATAGGGACAAAGTGCACAAAGGCCCCCCTTTACCAAGTGACTCCAACAAGAAGATTGCACTTGGCAACGCTTTGGCCTCCAAAACTAGTTATCCCACTTAGCCCTCAGGCCTCAAGCAAGGTTTCATGATAAAAAATGGCAGATTGAATGAGGCAGCATGATACACTACTAGTTTGTGCTATGCTACATAGCATAGCAACAATGCAAGAAACGATAGAAATGTTTCAAATATGAATTTAGCAAGTCCAAAGGCTTTCCAACATGGAGGACAAAAGTTGCAGTCGTTTGCCTGACCATGCTTCACACAAATGCTCTCGGCTCCTATGCAAGTTTTCTATGAAGACCAGTGGCTACACTATGCTACGCTACATAGCATAACATAGCATAGAGAGTAGTTATTTACGCTACGCTAATGTGCTGAACAACATGGGTAGTGCAACATTGGCATGGCGACATCAAGACATCTTCATTTAGCTCTATAACTTATTGGCAATGATTATTCTCACCCTAATATCTCTTTGGCAGATAAAATCAACAAGTTTTCTTCATTTTGCATCCCCCTGATCAATCCCCAAGAATTATTCCTATGCTTGCCCCTGCTTGCAAGAATAGGAAAGACGTAGTCCTGAAGCATAGGCTTCATTTTGGCTTGCATTGTTGGCACAATGGATCTTGGCACATGCAGTTTTAGCAGTATGGTCATAGCGTAACAAAGCTCACATTTAGCATCTCACACCTACATAGTACAACCATGTTTCCACCTTGTGAGGCCCAAGACACGTGGCATCCAAACCATGTTTTTCTCCTACTCCTAACGCTATAAATACCCCAGCAAAAAAAACATGAAGGGTTTCCTCGTGTGGTGATTGGATTTTAAGTTGGCTTTTGGAAAGCATAGTTGGTGATTTTTAGCACTCTAGTTGTCTTTGAGTTTGCTGGTTAGCTCTACAGTTCAGAGATCTACAACCATACTATGTTGTTTAAGTTGTGCTTGTTCCGTGTTGCGTGTTCTACTGTACACCTTTTAGCAAAGCAAAAGATCAAATCTGTGACCTTGGGACGGTGCACTTTCTCACCAAGTCTATTTTTCTATTTGCTTACTATCATCATTGTTTTGTGTTATTTTCACCGATTTACATTTATTGATTGTCAATTTACTTCGTGTGCCTCACTTTCAAAACAAGCATTTACAAAAGGTTAAGATACATCGATTAAGTCCCTATTTGATCGACCAGACCATTCAGGATAGCCTGCTTCAATTTCTCTCTAGCATGGCCCTCACACGGATCTAGGGCTAAGTTGTTCACCGAGCAACCTCTCGGTGTTCTAGCCATAAACATTTTTGGTCAGAACAGTTTGTGGCTCTATAAGGAGGGCCTTTTCAGTGTTCTTTCTACATCCTTTGAGTAGTCCTGCATATTGTCTACACCCTATCACCCACTAGCGTAACCATGACACCCTCGTGGTTGTTTACACATCGTGTGGTGCAGACTAGTCACAAAGATAGTTCCTCTGGAACTCGACAGGACAAAAAGCCTTCGATCGCTTATTGATCTCCATGTTTCTTGTTTGTGATTTCCTTTTTGATCACTCAAAATGATTCCCACAACCACTATTTTTTCCACCTCCAACATTGAGGCTCCTTTCTTAGCTCAAATACCATAGGTTTTGAGCGACCACCTAGCCTAGTGCTAGTGCCATGTCAGTCTCTTAGGATCCAACATCTATCACCTGAGTTCCTGGCACAAGATGCAGAGTGTTATGAAGTCCTCTATGTAAAGATCTAGGTAAATCTATCATTGAATCACCAAGAACTCGAGGACAAATGCAACTTTGAGTTCCTTCATCGGAACTGGAGGGAATTTATCCCTACCCCTAACATTACCATCCACCTGACGGAAACGTATTAGTGGGTCTTAGACCAGATGATGCGAGTTAGTAAGTCTAGGGAACGAGATATGACATCCCATTATGATGAGGCATTCTAGGATGGATAGGAAGACCTAGAATCCCATTCAGAGAGTGATGGCCAAACCTACCCTATGGTTATTCCTCCCACCACTGTCCTCTAGTTGAACCTACTCTTTACTTTTTCCCCTTTTGTGGTTGCCACAACCTTGTCACGATCTTCACCCTTGTTAGTCATGGCAAGTCATTTTGTACCTCCTATGTATCAACAAGGGAACCCTTCAACTTCATCCCCAGTCACCCTGCCTTCTCAATCTACTCCTACAGTGTACCCAACGTCAATCACAGCTATGCTGCCATATGTCCATACTCTTCCTAGGTCTCAGTCACATGCGAACTTTGCCTCTGCTTCCTCATCTGCACTTGTTCCACCACCAGTAGCCAACCTAGTCTCAGTGGCATGGTGGGCCCCAATCCCTTCCTTATCTATGAACCAACCTTCTTAAGTATTGTACTATGTGCAACCCCAAGCCCACCAACTTTCACACGTAGTACAACCCAGTACAAGGCTATGGGCCACCCTACCAAGCAGACAACCCATCAACCCCACAGACTCACCAACAGCCACCACATCAATTGCACAATCCACTAGGTGGTAGACAACCAAAGAAACATCATTCGTAGGAGCAACACCAAGAGCCCCACCCATGGGATAGGCCACTGCCTCTACACTGCAACCCTCATCAGCATACATACAGCTACTCAAGCAACCCCATAAGCATCTGTAGCATCACAAGGTCTAGACCAAGTGTTCCAACTTATCAAAACCCTCACTGAAGAGATTAAACATCTCAAAGATTCCAATTTTGACATAGTGTAGGTCATGGATTTCTACCATGATGACCCCATCAGCCTAGCCGTTCCCATGCTCATGTTACCCCCTAGGATGCCACTCCCCCAATTCATGAAATACAATAGGGAGGGTGATCCCAATGCACATGTAGTCATGTTTAGATCTAAATATTTTTTGTTGAAGTAGTGGCTACACACTATTATCCATGTCTTTGCTATGTATCTAATGAGTAAATCTTTAGATTGGTACTACGTGCTCCCATGCATCTCCATCTCAACTTTAGAGGAGCTGTTGACTCAGTTTTTGACCTTCTTCAACTATAAATTAAAGCCAGAAGTCACACTAGATCAATTGATGAGCATCAAGTAAGACCCACTGGAGTTGGTGCAAAATTTTATATAGCAGTGGAGTGCTACCCTGAATGAGATCTGTGAGCCCATCATGAAGGCCTATCTATTGGCTATCTTCAAGAGGGCAATAAACGACTTTATTAAGTCAAAACTATACCACCTAGCTCTATGCTCTCTCAGTCAAGCTTTCTCCCATATCAAGAGCATCCAAGATGCAGCTGAAGCTAGTAAAGACTCAGCCTATGTCGCATACAAAAATGCATACGTCGAAAAAGACAAAGAGAAGGGCAAGGCCACGAAAGCCACAGTGGCTCCCATGGAAAACGAGGCCAAACCCAAGAACAACAACAACAACAACAAAAAGGCTACCACAATGTCGACTAATGCCATGCCTACCTTAAATAACACTACTCAACCCTCAACGTAAGCACTAGAGGAATCAACCTAGCCTAAACCCAACTTTGAGCTTAAAGACCTCTTCAAGTACACCCATCTACCCATCAAGCCTTCATAACTTCTGAAGAAATTGTTGGGTCTAGGTATATTTAACATAAGTAGATGTCTAAGGAGGTGACCAAACGACATCAATGGTATTATGAAATTCATAGGAACCCCTCCTTGGCTATGCCCAACGAGCCACGAGTTCCTAAGAACTTTCGGCTGGAATGGTTCTGTGACTACCATCAACTTTGTGGTCATGACATGGATTACTATCTAGCATTAAAATATGACATCCAACAGATGATTCATTAGGAGAAGTTGGTTCTAGATGAAAGAAATCCTATTTGTCCCAAAAATTAATCCATTCATGTCTACAAGGACCCCCTCAACACCAACAATGTAGGGTATGTCATCAACACGATTAGCATTGATAGTAACCCAAAACCACCCCAGTAGTTATGGCAAAAAAGATGCCACAACAACATTTCATCCTCAAGTTTTTCCCCTTGGACATCTATCCCCACATCCTTCATGTTCAAAATTACGCCACTACCCTGCTAACACCACAAGCACCGTTTGTTATTAGGGGGCTGAAACCCTCAACCATCCCTATCACACAGATCCAATCTGAAATAGCCCCACAACCTCCCTATTCAAAAAAATGGGAAGAGCATATGATGGAAAATATGGCTAAGGAATGTACTGCATCAGGTTTTCCCAAGCCTACCCCCTTGTCCTCCATGCCTACACCCCCCTCATCATCAATAGTTGACGCCGCTACATGCACACAATCATCACCATCCCATCCAAGAAGGTCTAGCCCCAAACTTGAAACTGCTCCTCCCCAAGAGATTTTTCTCCTAGGATGAATGGAGGAAGAGAATGGCAGCAAACAACAAAAAGGTGGAAAGGACCTTCTAAATTCCCTTACTCAGGTCACATAGGCTCTAAAATAAAAGAATACAACCTTAATCATGTATGACCTGGTAATGATCTCCAGTGCATACCATGAGGCCTTGGTTCGCATGTTAACGTCAATACCGGTTGACGAAAACATGCCAACGGAGGAAAAAAAATCCATGCGGTTATGCTTCTTTCTATGGTCAAAGAACCATAGCTAGCTCAGTTGACATTCCGTGACAATTCCATTAAGGATAACCCTGAGAAGGGTTGGATGAAAATAACACCCCTATTCATCACAATTTGGGTCTATCAGCAAAATATCCAAAGAGTACATGTTGATGATGGGGCTACTAAAAATGTCATCCCATTCCCCATAGTGGAGAAACTAGTCTTGGTTGATCAAATGAAGCCCACAACAACCTCTTGTTTAAAGTTGTTCAACAGAGCATGGGTAGTGGTAAAGGGGACTGTCCACATCAACTTTGTGGTAGGGGACCGATTCCCCATAAGTGTAACATTCATTGTGGTAGAAGAGATGCCTAGGTTTAACCTGATCTTGGGGAAGTCATGGTTAGCCCAAATCAGGGCGATCTCTTCACCCATACTTCAAGAGATCCACCTACCTTAAGCAGGTAGGGAGGTGGTAATCTATGGTGATGAAGTGGCCATCCAAGCAATAAATAATGTCTACATGGAGTAGGGTTCAAAAGTAATAACCTCTGAAAATGAAGTGCCTATCCCCATGGAGGCTACTTGTTTGGCTAATGAGCTGGCCTAAAATCCCAGCTCAGAAAATGAAACTACATGGGTTGAGTTTCCTTTTCAAGTAGTAGATAACGATATAGAAGAATACTACAACAAAGACCCTTGTCCTTATACATCATTGAGCCCATGATAGGTTAGGAAGTAGCTATGAGAATGATCACTACTTATGTTAGCGTAACTACTACACTGCTTCCAACATGATCACCATTTACATCAACCATACGTTCATTCTTCATGCAATTTGCTTCATATTCGTTTGTTTATGCTAACGTTTTCCTTATTGTTTAAATCATTCACATTACGCCCACTGTTTACATCACAAAAATGGCCCACTAAGGTCTAAAACTCGCAAAAAGTTTTCATTACCATCTACCAACAGCCTGAAATGGCCTAAAACTACCAACAACCCAAAATGGCCTAAAACTAAAACAAGATGCTCCCAAGGAGCTTAATTAATTAATAAATAAAAAGAGACAAAGAATAGAATAAAAAAAATACAACACACTAAACAAAATGAAATAAATATTTTTATATTCCATACTTCATTCAAAATATTAATCAATAAGGTTTTACAAAATTCTTTTTTTTTTTGAGAATCCAAAGACAAGAATAAAACTCTCTACTGCTATGTTATGAGTCTTCGCCTGCACCACCATCCCCTACCTCAGTGGATCCTACATAACAAAGAAAATAAAAAAATCAGTTAGAGCTACAACAAATACTTTTAGAAAATAAATTATCACACTATAAAAGAAAAAAGGTGACTAACCCAAGATGGCCCCGCATCTGTTTTAGGGGGTATCCAATCCATGTCGGCCACGAGGCATTGCAAGATCTCCTCCTCGATAATGTCCGTCCAATTCCTATCTCCCAGAGCAAAATTTGCTACAACTTTCTCCTTTTCTATAGCTATCCATCTTGGTGGTCTTGGAGAAAAGGTGGCAATGATGGTCTTACCCATGGGAAAAGTGATTTTGCTTTCAGGAGATTCCATAACCATCACCTATTGCATGAACCTATCATAAGCCCCAGAAGCACCAATAATGTCAAGGAATACCTCATAGGTATGCAACTTGATAGAAGCATCACGATACTATTTACGGTAGGTGGCACATTCTAGTTTATACATGTGCTTTTGATTCTTCTATCCCTACCCCCACTTGTAAACCTTTGTGTTGTAATCCTTCCAATATTGGTTCTTCTAAGCTAGAAGGTACATTTGCATCCATTGTTCGATTATTTTTCATGTGGCTTTATTGTTGCTTCACATGGCCATCCAATATCATGCATAGTCGATGATGGCCATGCACTAACTGCCATTGTTAGTGTCTCGGACCAACAGGAATTCATTCCTAGATTAGAGATCCCCCACCTCAGTAGTTAGATTAGCCTTCTCCTTCTCAAGCCTTCGGACCTGTTTCCGGAGGTCTTTGTTTACATGCCTACATTCCCATAGGGAGCATGTCCAGTACAACGCACATTTGTTTTCTTCGTTGTATATGTGACGAGGTACTTTGGTTACCTCCTATGGGAATTTGGGCACAACATCAACCTCAACTACTTGCTTAGAGTCCCACTTAAGGTGAGAGGCTATCAACTACACATAGAAGAGAATTAGTCACAATGACATAGTGAAATTGTAATAATATAGAAAGCCGAGTGTAGCAACTTTAAGTTACCCACTTCTAGGTTTATTTGCTTTAGACAGTTGATCATGTCGTCCACCACCCTCCATAAAAGTGAATTTGTCAGGTGTCTTGGACCACGGTCGCAAGAGGATCAAAGAAGGACTAGAAGTATCAATAGTGGTATCTATTGCATGGTAAAATGTGTTAGCCATGATGGATAGAACCATGATAAAGCTGTTGAATAACATAAATGATAGTGTAAAGATCCTACCCAGCAAATCCATATGGGTGATAGCAGGGCAGTCGTCCATCAATACACTATTAAACAAGTGATCAAACTCACCAACATCAAAATGGAGCCCCTTTACTTCTAGCTAACCTAATAGCGTAGCAGCATCCTCAATACTCATATGCTCCTTTGGTATTGAACTACACTCGGTGAAAGGGTCATCAGCAAGGGCCTCTTCCTCATCGACTGGGGCCCTTTCTTCATTGGTAGGGACCTCTTCCTCATCATCTAGGGCCCTTTCTTCATTGGTAGGGGCCACTTCCTCATTAGCTGGGGCCCTTTCTTCATTAGCAGAGGCCTCCTCTTCATTAGTAGGGGCCTCTTCCTCACCAGCCAAGGCCCTTTCTTCTACAGTAGAGGCTCCTTCTTTATCAGCCAAGGGCCTTTCCTCTATGGCCCCTCTTCCATAACATCCCTCATTATCCAAGCCTATTCAACTCTAAGGATTTTTCCTTGGAAGAGTAGCTTGGGGAAGGCATAGACACGGAAGATAGGGTAAATCGTTTGGCCATCCCTAGCCTGACCTTCTCGATGTAAGTTACCTTTTGGTCCTTTTCCACCCTTAGCCACTCCTCAGTGTCCCCCTAATGATTTGCATCTTTCTTATATTTTTCTCCTAAGGGAAGACCATCATAAGGGACACCAAAAAGATTTGTAAACAATTGGTCGTTGATTTCAAACATCACCTGTACACCGTGAACACATGTATGGAAGTGGTCAGCCTTCTCGGAGAAGGAGTCAGCTAGGGAAAGCATTTCAGTAGGTAGGACACTTGGGTTGATGGCCAAAAATAGGTCCATGAGCCTACCCTCCTTAAGGTTGTTGACAAGCATGGCTGGGGCTCCATTGCAGAGCCAATGTTGGGTGTCCTCCACCTCCACATACTTGAAAAATAGGTTAGTTTCGTTATGCCTGGAGGTGATCACATTGACCTCTTGGAGTTTTCTCGCCATTGTAATAGTTTATAAAATAAATAAATAAATGAAAAAATTTAGCAAAAGAAATGATCATCACTCGAACATATAATAGTGAATTCATAGTTTAGCATACTAGGTTTAAATGGCATGGGAAATGGTGGGATATCCACTAGCATGTCTTCAATGGTGAGTGGCCTAAGGGATGTCCACTCCCTATCCAACCAGCCAGCTTCCTTACACTTTCGGTACAATTGGAAATACTAGGTAGGGTAGGTTTTAAACTCACCTCCAAATTTTCCTATTACATCGGCATGCACATTCCCAGTAGAGGAAAACTCTTGCAATGCCATATGTGCCAATGCCAAGGCATCTGTATCACCGTGAAGACCATTCATATCAACATAAAACCTAGCAATACAAAATAATACTATTAACACCTTTTTTTATCATAGCATGGATTACACAACATGATAAGATACCTTCACAGAACTCACCCATCAGCATAGTAAATGGTTCCAGGTGGGTTCTGAGAAAAGGTGCCCATGTGATCGGCAATGAATAACGTGTTGTATAAGTAATAGCATTTATACTTGGGCATGTCCTAGATCCAACTTAATCATCTCCAGCCTTTTGGGCACTAGTTGGAGCCTTCTTCCCGCTCACCCCTGATTGACCCATCAGTCAAAAATTTCAGAATGCCCCGGTTTGCCTGGGGCAATAGTGTTTCTATGATTGCAGCTATTGTCTTTGCTGATAAGTGTAAACAAATGATCACACTAAAATAGCAGAGGAGGAATTGTAAGAAGTCTAGTGCACCCTCCCAAAACCAGACTACCTACCACCCCACACGTGCATAGGGAGGAGGAACGTTGGCCACCGGTTCACTGAGGCAACACAGGATTCCTGCAATCTCAAGGATAATCAGAATGGGATTTAACATGACCTTGCATAACAAAGCATCAAACATTAGCACTATGTTCTGGTGAAGTTTACACGTAGTGTAGCATAATCATCTATTCACATATAGTGTAGCGTAACCTTTCTTTGCACGTAGCGTAGCATGTTCTCCTAGTCACAAATTTTTCTTTAATAGAAAACAAAGTTGAGCATTATAGGTGATATTACAAAGTGGCACTTATAACATAGCATAGCCATTAGGTACCCTACTCTGTAAAAACACTAGTTGCACCTTACGGTAATCATTACATGATACACACCACAACATAATAGGTACGTGATGTAACAATTACATGTAAGGGTGACGACTATGATACGCACAACATAGAAAGATAACGAATGAACAAGCACATGTAGATGCGTGAAAATATGAAAAACATACCCTTGTAATAAGCATAGAAAAGTAGCAAGCGTAATACAAAAAAATTATAGCCTTAAGCAGCACTGATGAGAGAAAATCCAGTGTCCCCACCGTCTCAACCCTATCTTGTCATATGAAATAACTCGCGCTATGCTACGATTAAGCACACATCACCCTAATAAATATCATGAATAACTAAACCCTTCTTGAAGATGGTATGCTATACCTAGCATGTGCTACACCACTCAAAATTTCCCAAACCCTTATGACAAGAAAGTTTCCATTCTCAACAATGGCAGTTAAGGCGATGTTGCATGTAACCGTAGCATAGCATCTATACGGCTGCTGTAGTCAAATACCAGAAATAATGGTGTGGCAGCCAAAATGGCAACCAAAACAGTGGTAGTGGATGCAAATTTTACCACAATAATGATAATAGCATCTAGAAAATAAGGGCAGCATAGCGACTTACCAAGCAAATGGAGCCTCCTCCCACACTTCAATCCACAGCTTGGACAAGCACCCTAGAGTGTCCTTCACGTCGTCTACTTTGGCAAGTCCTCGATGCTTGTGTTCATCTTTGGGTGCCATTCTCTCACTCAAGAAATCCTTATTGACGACTACACTACACTAGTTTTCTCTCTCTTTGTGTAATCGCACTATGCTTTGAGTATCGGCTCTGGGGTCTGACAATGAAAATGACAAGTTTAGCATGGGGTAAATCCCTATTTATAGCCAACATGGTAAAACACTTGCCATTTTCATGACCCGATTAATGTGGGACATCCCTTGTAGCATAACACTATAGTGTCATAGTAACACCTTAGCATAGCAATTTTCTACATCATAACAGGTGGGCTCATGAAAAATTTTGTTCCATCTTAAATCATCCATCTTTAAAAAGTCTACGCATTAACGGTCCACTAAGACCTTAAACTGGAAATCTTGGTTTACATAGGACGTTAACATACAATGTAGCCTAATGACGATTGCAAAGACCTTAAACTAGCAAATCTTAGCTTTTAAAATCTAGCTATTAACGGTCCGCAAAGATTTTAAACTAGCAGTTTTGATTTTCAACCCTACCTAGTAGTAGTCTGCAAAGACCTTAAATTAGCAATTCTAGCATATGCTTTAACCTGTTCAACAATCTGCGATGTCCTATATGGCATCTCACCACTCATTCTGTATCATAAACCAAATTATATAATATGTGACGGTCTGCTACAACCTTAAACTGACAATATTAGCATTCGTTTCAGGTCTCGATATGGTCCACAAAGACCTTAAATTGGTAGCTTCAACTTGCAAATTTTACACAATGATTGATGATTATTTTGTGTATTGTTACTTTACAAACATTCATTACATATTGTTGCTACAAAATGTATCACTTGACTTGGCTTTTTCTTATTATGATAGGTTTGAAAAAAATGGCTATGCATGATGATCTACATTCGCTTTTAACCTTAACAAGTCCTCATAGCAAGTTTATGAGACACCTAAACTCAGAATCAATAGACTGGGAATCATCTACTGATAACACTATAGCATCCCTAGAAACATCCTTAGATTGGCCTGAACATTTGGTTCAAGCCTTAGACATAGAGGCAGGGGATGTGACCGAGGAACCTCTCATCGAAGCACCTATAACTACATCCAGGGGGGAAATAAAGAAATTAAAACTTAGCTCCCTCCTAGATCCAAAAATACAAAAGGACATATCTAAGGTTCTTAAAAACAACATTAAAGTGTTCATGTGGTCCTATAATGACATGCTGGGCTTAGACCCTTGGTTCATAAAACATAACATTGTCTTAGACCTGTATATCAAAGTAGTTAAACAAAAGGATCAAAACATTAAAGTAGAAATTGCCCTAGCTATACATGATGAAATTACCAAGCTGTATTAAGCAGGCTTCATCCATGTCGTTGATTACTCAGAGTGGGTATCGAACATCGTTGTAGTCTCCAAGAAAATGGAAGGTATACGAATTTGTATAGAATTTTGAGAACTAAACAAAGAAATGATTAAATATGACTTCCCATTATCAAGTATTCATCAACTCATTGACACTACGATTGGTCATTCTTTGCTATCCTTTATGGATGGGTTCTTAGGTTACAATCAAATCCATATCAATCTACAGCATTAGTTAACAACCACTTTCATGACCCCTTGGGGAACCTTTTGTTACATTATGATGTCCTTTGGTCTCAAAAATGCCAGAGCAACCTATCAATGAGCCATGACATACATATTCAATGACTACCCCTTAGGGAGACTAAACGATTATGTGGATGACATAGTAGTCAAGTCGAAGAGAGCTATTGATCATCCCACCAATCTAAATGTAGTCCTCAAGCATTGTCATGGGAATGACTTACATCTTAATCTAAAGAAATGTGTTTTTGGAGTTAAAATCAGACGCATGCCAAGGTTTGTAGTATCAGAAGCTGAAATATGAGTGGACCCTGACAAAGTTAAGGCCATCGTTAACCTAGCACCCCTTACCAACCTTAAAGAATTACATGAGTTGCAAGGTAGAATACAATTTATCAAAAGGTTTGTGGCAAAGTTAACCAACAAGTTACACCCCATGAAATACTTGCTAAAGAAGGGTGTCAACTTCGAGTGGATGGCATAGTGTCAACAAGCCTTCGATAACTTAAAGAAAGATCTTTTGCACCTCCAAACTATTTATCCACCACAGAGGGATAAGCCTTTCTACATCTACCTTTCCACTTTAGACACATCTATCACAACATTGTTGTATTAGAAGAGAGATGATGGCTCTAAAATCCTAGTTTATTACTTGAGCCATACACTGATAGCTTATGAGGTGAAATACAATGAAGTAGAAAGAAATTGTCTCGCCCTAGTATTTGCACTAGAAAAGTGGAGACATTACCTATTCTATAGAAAAGTTAACATTATATGCAAGAGCAACATACTTCAGGCTATCATGAACAATTTATATGAAAGTAGCACGATAGCTTGATGTTAAGATATAATGATGGAATTCGATTTACACTATGTAGCCCAATCGTAAATGAAAGGACAAGCTATAGCTTGCAGCTCACAACCTCACCTATCAATGATAGGAAAACCATAGAGCTAGAATTCCCTAATGAACATGTTAACAACATCAACCCTGTACCATTACACTTCAAAGCTACTTTGCATTTCGACAACACCTCAACTACATGAGGTGGTAGTGCTACTACCATTATTACATTCCCCTCAAGGGACATTGAACCTCTTGCTTACCATTTTACATTCCTTTGTACAAACAACATAGCTAAGTACAAATGACTCCTTAGGGGCCTTTTAGTAGGCCAGGAATTAAAGATCCAATATTTGGTAGTCCGAGGCAATTCCCAACTCATCGTCAACTAGATTACCGAAATCTATGCCTATAAAGCCTCACATTTATAACCTTATTTTTACTTGGCCAAGATTTTTTTGAAACAATTTACAATGATAGACATCAAACATGTGCCACGCAATGAGAACACTATAGCAGATGTCTTAGCCACGCTAGCATTAAACGTGCTACCACACCTATTCGCAACTTTACCTGCTTCAATAATGGAGTGCATAGACCCTATCACTCAAGTAGTACATGTCACCTCTGTAAGTGCTACCAATACCCAAGAGTGGTACACTAATGTTAAAGCCTACCTTCAACATGGCAAACCCCCACACAGCTTGACATCTACTCAAAAGGATGCAATCCAAAAGCAAGCTTGGCAGTATGTCCTTATAGGATATAATACTTTATGCAAATTCTCCTTTGATGGAATATTGCTAACTTGCATTAGTGGGGAAGAAGCACAGAAAATTGTTAACAAAGTCCATGAATGACTATGTGGAGGACACATAGCTCCTAGGGCTATGGCAGCAAAAATCAGATGCCTAAGATATTACTCGCCTTGCATGGAACGAGATTGCCTTGCCAAATTTAGGACATGTGATACATGTCAACATCATAAAAATCTTATACATGTTTCACCTACTAAGCTGCATCCTACAAAAATTACATGGCCATTCCAATGATGGAGGCTAGATATCATAGGACCCATCACACCTAAGTCCTCCACAGGACATAGCTTCATCATCATCACCACTGAGTAATTCACAAAGTGGGAAGAGGCTATCCCCCTTAGGAAAATTACATCTCAACAAGTTTACAGCTTTATTTTAGACAACACAGTAATAAGGTTTGGTCTTCCCATAACTATTCTGATAGAAAACGGGCCATAGTTTAGTAGTGCAGAAACCAAAACCTTTTGTAGCAACCCTGGCATTAAGTAATCCTTTTCGTCACCATACTACTGGTAGGAAAATGGTTAGGTAGAGGCAACAAACAAGGTCATCATTGACTTTCTCAAAATGATTCTTAGTAATAGTAAGAGGTGATGGCACAAGCAAATTATCAACCTGCTATGAGCCTACCATACGACGTGTGGAACGGCCACAAGTAATACTCCTTATAGCCTGGTCTACGGATCTGAACTAGTGTTACCTCTTGAATTGTAGGTACCATCACTTCGAATAATCCTTTCAAGCATCATGAATGAGGCTCAGAACAATGAGTCAAGGATCATTGACCTTGACTACATAGAGGAGGAGCATGCTCAAACACTTGGTCATATTGAACAATACCAAGACAAGTAGCAGCAAAAGCATCATTCCAATCTACATCAATGACCAATCAAAAAGGGACCTAGTTCTCAAAGTTTTTTGTCAGCATGTAAAAAAGTTTCAACAAACTAGAAAGGTCCATTCATAGTCACGAAAGCCTATGAGAATGGAGCCTTCAAACTAGCAGACATGGATGGCAAAGAGTTTGCAAATCCCATGAACCACTTGTACCTCAAGCCATACTATGTTTGATGCAAAAGCAAGCTAAGCATAGATAGTCTACTATCACTATAAACTGGCATAGATAGTCCGCTATGAACATAAAATGGCATAGATAGTCTACTATGGCTATAAACTAGCAAAGGATGTCTGCTATGATAAAAAAACTGGCACAGACAATCCACTACAACCTTAAACTAGCACATCCACCATCCGCTATGAAGATAAACTAGCACAGCAGTCTTCTAAGAACTTAAACTAGCATAGCAGTCTGCTAGGACATTAAACTAGCACATCGCGGTCTGCTAGGACCTTAAACCAGTACATCTGATGGTCTACCAAGAGCTTAAACTAGGTTCATGGCACAACGTTCTCAACTCGCATCCACGATCCCGCAAACAAGCAAGTGTGCATAGTGCCAACATGCGGTGGGACGTTGTAGTTCCAGAATGCAGTTTATGATAAAAGAAAATACCCTCTGGAACATATGCAATGCCACTACCTTGGACATCTTGCTAATCCTCTGGAGATGTCTAACATCTTGCTGACCTTTTGGAGCTACCGCTACCATAGCCTATCACCCTAGCGGTAGCTCCTATTGTTAGCACTTTCTTCTAGAGTCTCAACACTATTGTGGCATAGCCACAATGTTTCTACACTCCAACCCCCATCATCATTTAAGATCAAAAGATGTTCAACTACTAGGTTTCTTAGTTTATAACTAAACTGCATGATGTTTTCCCTGGGCGGGAACTCCTGAGCACTCACATCATTACAACTCCTACCCTCCTTGATGCCAACCCCTTCAGTATGTCGCTACCAAAACTGTTGCTAGCCTTCCTGGTTTTGATGTCACATGCTTTAGCAACAATGCTCCCTGCTTCAGTAGTGTTTAAAGCAAGTGTGATTCTTCCCTCACCTCATTTCATGGTTACATTTTTCTGGTCTTCTTTCTGTTCTGTTTGTAGGATACAAGCTAAGATGGCGTCAATCAAAGATGTGTTTTTCCAAGAGGATAGGACACTACATCATTCTGAGGTGACCATTCTCACTAGCGTGGATACTTGGGAGTGCACATCCCACCCTCCCTCCTAACCTTCTTCACCTCATTTCTCACACCCACAGTTTCCTATTTTACATCCCTTTTACAAGCTTGCCTAATGCATATAAAGCCCTTCCACATGCTCAATCGTAAAGTCCATGATGCACGTAATGCAGCTCACCGCATGGGAAGCACCTGTAGGTAGGTCAAAGTTCCACATGGATGTAACACAACTCATCTCAGGGAGGAAACACCTATCCTGCAAAAATAAGGTTGTTTGCAAGTGAACGTGGTTAAACTAAAAGAGAAAGTACAAAAGCGTAAAAGAACAAAAAATCTCAAAAAAAAGAGGCATGCCCAAAAAAAATGGCACATCAGCTGTTTCATAGCGACCATCTCTAAGCATTTCTATGAGAGGTCAAAAGCTATAAAAAGAAAGATACCCATGCATATTGACTTCCTCACAAGCACTCCAATGAGGGATTTCACTATGTTACATCTTTCCCTTTCCTGAACCTATCCTCTCAAATCCATCATTTTCCCCTTTCCCTACATGACTATCATAATACTCCCAAGTACAGCAAAGTGACATTTGAGCAATCATTAGAGAGCAATGTTGGCATCTTTTCCTTCGTGGTGTTTCATATTCTTTGTCGACATCTCTCAGGTAGATCCTCTAGATGTTGACAAAGAGGGGCAAGTGAAACATCATAAAATTCTAGGACCCTTATGCTTTAGCAAAGTCTTGGAATTTGGATAAGGATTTCCACAGGTGCAGCATCATGATGGGTCGACAGAACAGTGTAGGCACCAAGGATAGATTGTCAAAAGCCTTAATCCAATCAATTGTGAATCCAAACAGGATATCTAATCATATACCTAGATATTAACTTCACTTCAAAAAATTTCTAATGAAGTAGTTGAATTAAAGTGAAACAATAACAAGGTTCCTATATAATTTGAAAAGCCAAGTACATCAACCAATGATGATTATTGTCATCTTCATAACACTAGGCAACATTCTAAGAAAACTTGTTCTTAATTTTTAGTACTATATGGTGACAATGCCCAAAATCAACAAAGTGGAAAAGGCCCCATTATGATCCTTAACATACCTTATGAAATAGAAAATGAAGAAGTTCTGTCATTAGAACAAGTTATGGTGAGTGATCCCAACCAACATAACACTCACTACCATAGACTTAGTGACATTATGAATAACACATAACAACAACTAGGAATGATCCATATACTCCTCCAAATAGAAGATCTCCTAGTCAAAACAACACAAACACTTAAAATGATTTATCTCAAAAAAATTCTCCAGAATGATCAAACCTTCCTTGTATACTTAGAAGAACTCCACCTCAACAAAAAACCAAAGATAAACATAAGACTTATGATCTAGTTGAGCATTTGAAAAAATTAAATTTAACATTTTAATGTATGACCTTTTACACTTTAATGAAATGAAAGATGTGATTCAAAAGATAGTTCATACACCTAAAACCAATGAAGAAAAACCCCCCAACTCCTAAAAGGAAAGTTCACTTTGTAGAAAGTGCTAATGTGTTATCAATACAAACCACAAACAATTCCATTATGAGCAAGAAATAGCAACCCCTTTCCTAACAACTTTGATTATTTTAGGAAAGAATGTTAGTAATTATTTGATAGATTCTTGGAGTAACAATTGCTGTCATGCCACTTGAGGTATGTAAAACCTTAGGGGTAAAGATGCTATCACAAACAAGAAGTGTGATACAACTGAATGGTTCTAATGTACCTATAGTAGGGTCATTAAAAGGAGTGAAAGTACAACTTAAATAGTACCTACATTTCCATTTTATACGAATATCTTAGTAGTTGACATGTCATCAACTTATGGTATGCTCTGATTTGGGACTTTTGGAGCCAAGTTTGGGGGCTTCTTTAAGTCAGATTTCTTAAAACTATTAATCCATATCAAAGGAAAATATTATCACATGGTCATACCAAGAGATCCTTTCTATAAACAAGTAGTTACAAACTTTGATCAGCAAAATCAATCTTTCGGAAATGAAAACACTAACCTTTATATTGGAGTTATTGAGGTTGAGTGTAATGAACATGTTATAAACGACCATATGAGTGAAATTACAAAAATGAATCCTTTTTCTCATATAGATTCCACCCAACCCTATCAAACTTCTAGAGAAGATGAAGAAATCTATAAAGATACCTTGCCTTATCATCAACATGATGGAAAGGGATTTCTTCTAGGTGACCCACAACCTTTAAGGGCAGACAAAGATATAGATGGGATTATATACCTTAAAACATTATAAGGTTCACCAAATTTTGACAACATATTCATGGAACATGTTCCTAGAGAAGCTATATTCAATGACTTACAAGGATCTAGACCTGTTAGACCTAAGATTAAGACTTGGATGAAAGAAGAACTTGATGAACTTCTAGGATGCAAAATTACTCATTTCATGAAACATTCAAATTTAGTGCTTGATAGAAAATGAACAAGAAAATAAATATTATGTCTTGATTTTTGTAATCTTAATCATTGAAAAAATTTTAAATGATGGTTTGACAAGAGATATGTAGGTAAAGTCCTTTAAATAAGAGATATGATCCTTGAGAAAGATAGAGCATTTAGTCAAATAGATCCTCTAAGTAAGTTTTCTCCTATGTAGTCAAGCCAATTCCAAGTTACAAATGTCATTGTCCCTAATGTTTATAAAATTGCTATTTTGCAAGGATATAAGTTACCAAGAAATTTTAATGCATTTCATACAAAGCATTTCTACTTAGGTGCCCCACATGGACACTTGGTATATCCTTAGTTGCATGTTTTCTTCCCCTTCACCATGCATTTCATTTGTATATAGTTTCATTTTCATGTTTTCTTTGCATTTTCATCATATTTTTCTTAGCATATTGGTTTTGGCTTGATTTGTGCTTTTCTTATGATTTTAATAATCATTATGTTTGTTTGAGTTACTAGGCATTGGCTCATTATCACACCATTTGAAGATAATGTTTTATATGATATATCCTAGTATTATAACCTTCTTTATATTATATATTTCAATAATAGTATGATTCTTCCTACTCAATTTCAAGGTTTTCATTTTATTAGTTATGTTGGATTATGGAGGATGAGATTTATGCTATCTTATCATGTTATCATCATGATCATGTGAGTGGAGGATAGGTGACGTTGGAGAATGGTTAGCCAAAAACACTAGGTGACCTTTGAAAATGTCATTTTCCCTCTCATAAGCCCTAGCCCTCAGTTGTGAGCAATAAGGTGAAGTGTGTTTATCTTCACTTGAGAACCCTTATCCACCCAGGAGAAGTGCTATGATGCCATCAGATTATAATTAGAGGCACATACATGAGGATTAAACTACACCATTGGCAAAGTTTCAAAAGGACCATGTTCTTTGGAATTGTAGCTAATCGACCAAACTTGTGTTGGAATTCCTACATTGAGAATTAAGTACACAATGAGAAAATTTTCTTCAAATAAAAAAAAAAGAAACAAAGAAAGGAAATGAGGACCATGTTCATTGATAGTGTAATAAGTTCTTGAGTGTGATGGGGTCTAGTATCAATCCTCATCCTATCCTCCATTTCCCTTTTAAATCTATTTCATAAAAATTTAGAAGAAAAAAAAGAAAATAATCCCTTTTCACCCATTCCCTTTTAAAATTTCAAGAAAAAGAGTCCAAGGAAAAATCCAAAAGTTGTGGCTATCCATGATCTAACATGAGCCTATCCTCCTCATTAAGTTTAGTATAGGTCTTTTACTTAAAGTAGCCCACATACGTTTTACTTTCACCTTGTAAGAAGATTGGGAATGAGATCTTAATTATATACTTCAAATTATATATATATGTATCTATCTAGTTACAGTTATGATTTATAAAGAGTATATATTTTGAGCTTGATTAAATAAGATGGTATGGTAAGGGTGGCCCATGTTTTATTTAAATCATATTTAAATCAGTACATTTTTCTATCAAGTTTAATTTTTTTATGTTTTATAACATTTTTAGTCCTCTATCTTCTACATTTCCTTTTTTCAATTTTGATAGAACTTGAATGCAATTTTTATGTTGGGGGCTAAGTGTTGATGCCAACATCATCCATGTTAGGCATGGGGCCATGATCAGTAATATCAATCTTCAATAGAACTATTAAGATTATCAAGATGATCACAGAGGAATTGTCTAGAAGGTACTCTAGAAAACCAAAACTAATGAAGTAAATAGCCATAGAATACCAAAAATTCCTTTATAAAACAATTACATTCAATGCATTTGTCTTATGAAATTCACGTAGAAGACAAAGTAGAGAGCTATATAACCAAAAAAAATACCCTTTTTAATTTAAATATTGTATGGAATTAAAGATAATAGCAAGGAATATTATACTTGAACATATCTTCAATGTAGAAAAATACTTAAAAGAAGTATTACTTTACCCAGATTCATAAATGACATGCGATTCATGTAGAAAGTTTGGCATCCATAGCAAATCTAGCTATTAATAAATAAATTCAAATTCAATTAATGTTATGAATTCAAATTCATATGGCCTATTCTTTGGAAACTCTTCACAGCCTTGTTATGATGAGCTTGTGGTAGTAGTTATGGTGCCACGCCATAATGGTGGTGGAAGACAATGAGCAATTAGCCACATAGGTCATGTAACTAACAGTGGTGGAGGACATGGTGGGAGTTATGTCTAAGTGGTTCTAGGAGTTACATGTGGTGGTGGTGTAATCAACGATGCTTGATGGTTGTAATCAGTGACATGCGCATTTAAACTAACACACCAACAGCTATAAAAGGCAAGTGAGTAGATGTTGAGATGGATTAGGAAGCCTCTCCTCATTTTGGAATCCTCCTCTCTCTAGCCAGGTGATGTTGCAGAGAT
Organism: Gnetum montanum; assembly: GCA_015680685.1. Taxonomy (NCBI): domain Eukaryota; kingdom Viridiplantae; phylum Streptophyta; class Gnetopsida; order Gnetales; family Gnetaceae; genus Gnetum; species Gnetum montanum. The sequence goes on from MNCI01004759.1 coordinate 112,814, forward strand.
GGTAGGCATAGGATCTGCAAAGTGCACATCAATAGTAACATGCAGCAAACAACACACATGTGTAAAAAGTGCATTGTTAGAAAGTAGATGCAAGGTAAGAGAATGATAATGGCATCTCTCTCTCCCAGTAATAATAGATGACCTCATGATAGCACATCAGCTCTGTATCATAACATTAATGTTGTAGGAATTAGAAGTAGTGGGGCACATGAGGTTCTATTTTTCCTCTCTTGTGATAGTGACATCAATGGTAGTAGGGTTAGCAATGCATTGACTATCTACACATGTACAGTTACACACAACATTAACTCTAGTCAGCAACAACAACAAATTTCAATAGAAGCTAAGGGGTGGTAGTGTTCCCACAATACGAACAACTCCCCTCTCTCTCTTTGGATGGTGGTAGCACATGCTGAAGATGATGGACATGACTGTACGTGACATGTTAGAGGCTCTCTTGACAACAGTCTCTCCGGAAAAATGTGTCAACCCATGGCATGCATCAGATTCTCTCTCTCTCTCTCTTAGTAGTGGGCATTGATAGTAATAGGCATTCACATCTACAACTAGTGCATGGGTAGTAGCAATGGTGCATAGCCAGTAATAGTAGTGCATGGTAGGCGATTAGCAGCAAGTAGTTTGTGGTTGTAGAAATGGTAGCATGTCCCTATGTAGTGGGGTTTTAATCCTTGCTACTACAAGGGTTTTCTACCTAGAAACAACCACAAATGACAATGGCCAATGATAGAAAAAATCTCTCTCTCTCTCTCTCTCTCTCTCTCTCTCTCTCNTCTCTCTCTCGGTAGCTATGAGCAATGTCAGTTGTGCTAGCATTCATGATGATGAGATGGCATGGACTGATAGCAATACTAGAAAATTAGGAAAAAATTTAAATTTACTAGTTACTATATTTTCATTAAGTATTAAAATTCAAAATAGTTTTTCAATTTAAATTTTTTCAACTATTTAGCCTAATTTATTTTGTTTTGAAACATCACATAGCCCTTTCTAGCTGAGACTATTCCTGGGTTTCAATACCCATACAGGATGCATCCTAGATAATAGTCTCCTTAGAAGAGCTTTTTTTCTTGGTGTTGGTGCATCCAAAATTTATGCATAAATAATATGATATGTGGTTCAATAAAATGCATTTCATATTATTATATTTATATCATATTTTATTATAGCATCATGCATATTATATAGCTTTAGGTCCATATCCATATAGGTACATGCCTTTAAAGTAAACCTAATAGTTGTTTAGATTCAAGACTTAGTATTTTATTAAGGGAACTCTATAGATTATGGGAATCCTTGTAACTCTTTCTTTCTTCATTAATTAAATTTGAAAATAAGTTCCTTGAGGCTAATTCATAAGGATCATATCTTATTAAGTTACCTATTACCTATATGTTGTTTTATGGTAATACCTTTGAAGTTGACTTGATGCCATGGCATTGTCCTTTAGGTTGCATTTGTTTAAGATGACATGTATAATTTTGAGTTATTTCCATAATTTGATGATCCAACCCAAATTGTGATCAGATAACTCAATGTAAGGAATTTGTGATGTGTTAGAGAGAATTTGAGATACCATCCCACTGTTAGAATGCAAAGCTCATTCTTTCTCATGCTCAACCATGATTCATAGTGACTATTCTTTGAGTTCATAATGATGGCACATAACCAGCATTCCTCCCTTTCCTTTAATAAAATAATAATAATAATAGGTTTGATCCACCAAGGATCTCATGATTAAATTTGTTGACATATGCATTAAAGAGTTGCATGATAGTACCCTTGGTCTATTTATGTCTCTCAATAAAATCCTTAAAGTCTTGAACTAGCTTCTTTAGGAATGTTTCTAAAGGTACTAGCATCTTTACATTTTTCATAACTAGTATGTATTAATATGCATAGGTTTTAATATATATATTTATGATATAGTATATATTTACATAATAATAAGAATAATAAATGTCTTGGTGGAACGTTTGATGTTTTCTTTGTTGATTTGGTTAGGGCTTGATGTTAACATTAACATTGCCCCAAAACAAGGCCTTATACATCCAATAAAACCATAAATTTTAACCCCCCATCAATCAAAAAAATAATCAAACTAATAACTCAAACTAAGAATAATATCTAGATTAATTCTAATTGATGCTCTCTTACTCCAATTGACTACTATAATTAACAAGTAAATTATCATCCATGTTCATGAACTCTAATGTATTTTGCTTTCGAAATCAAAGTTATAGGTACAATCTACCTTTGATTTTTGTAAGAATATTTTTGTTCAAATTTTTCTAATTCTGTCTTCCACCATGATTTTCTGTAATACCATTGAGCTACAGAGAAACCAATTTGCCACAAGAAACCCTCTTGTTCTCTATGTGTCCTAATGCTCACTTGCTCCAAGAAGAAACCAAGCCCCTACGCATACTTGCCATTACTTATGCTCAATGTGGTCACTATGCTATCATGCTTGCTTGTCCTCACCATTGCCTACCGTGTTATCAACTGCTAGTGCAATACCTATCAACCTACATTACATACTATTTTTTGTCGCACCTGCTATGCATTGCTACATTTCTTGCCTCACCTGCTACCAAACCTTTACATGCTTCCCATGTCTACCATAGAAAATCATTCGTTGTTAGAACTCAATCGATCCCCATGTGTTCTATCATGGTTTTGTTGTTACACATGACATTGCTCCACTATGATGGCCTCCATGTCATCACTTTCCATGCTACTTTGTGTTGGACTTGTTGTCTATCATGGCACTATTACCTTCACCCACTCCCACCTACTTCCTACTCTTTCCATCATCCTATGGCTATGCATCCATCATTTTCTTATAGCTACATGTTTCCTTGTGTACTGACCTAAATCGTCGGTGTGAGGCTGGAAGGAAAATAGACACCGAAAGATCGTCGAGCAGCCACAGCTGATCCTACCTTCACACGAGGGAAAGCTAGAAAAGTAAACGAAGGCAGAGTGCCTTGGATGATCTACACGCAAATCAACCAAGGACTTCCCTGAGTGTAAACTATGGCTTGCGCTGGGGTTATTGTCATGGAATGCAAACGTAGATCGTAGTGCGAATGTAACGTGTAAACGTGACGTAATACAATAAAATGTAAACAGAATGCAATGCAATGTATAAACACAGACAAACGGAAACAGAATGCAGAAACATGCGAAAGAATAGAAATAATGTAAACAATATAATGGACGGAAAACGTAAACATAATGCAGAAACGTGTAAAAAATAGAAAAAATGTAAACAATATAATGTATGGAAAATGTAAATAGAATGCAGAAATGTGCAAAAAAAAAAGAAATAATGTACGACAAATGTAAATAGAATGCAGAAATGTGCAAAAAACATAAATAATGTAAAAAATATAATGGAAAACAAACGTAAATAGAATTATTTAACAGAGATGTGCACCGGTAAAAGCATAGTTACGTGTGTGATAGCAAGTCAAGCGCTAAGCCCTGGGATGATGTGTTTACAGGTGCTCGGATGCTAGGAGTCTAGTGTGCCTGAGTTTCCAAGGATTGCTAAGAATTGCCAAAATTTATGACCCCGATTTATGTGAATGGATGGGGCATTTATAGGGTTTGGCTAGGCTCGAGCACAGAATCCGTGGATAGAAACGACGACCAAGATTTGAAAGGAGAATTGATCGTGTAACACGTGTCTGGTAGACAACTGTGTACGAGTTGGATGTGTGTCAGCAAGAGTTGGATGTGTGTCGGCAAGCTACGTTCTTGATCAGGTGCATTGCATTTTACAACTCATGGGTTACTCAAGCCCATGAAAGAATATTTAATTTAGATCATGAGGGCCTGACTATCCCATGAATGAAGATTTACAATGAAATGTACAAGGGAAATTTGACCCATCTTGCTTGAAACTTCTTCATCCTTGAGTTTTCTAGAATTTTCTCGGAGTTGTTGATGCTAAGAATTTTTTAGGAATTTTCTGGAATTTTTTGGGAGTTGTTGATGCTAAGAATTTTCTAGGATTTATTGATGCTGAAAATTTTCTAGAATTTTCTGTAATTTTCTGGAAGTTGGTGATGCTGGACTCACACTGCCAGCGTGACCTAGGCTTTACTGACAACAATGAGCATTTTTGGAGCTGAAATCTGAAGTTCTGGAGGCTGAAACTTGGAGAAATCATTAATGGACCTTGAGGGTGACTTGTCCCTTCAAAATTAGACCATTTTGATGCTATTTTGAGGCTGTTTTGAGGCTTTGAAAGTTGGTCATGCTAGACTCATGTTGCAGCTTGACTTGTAGTGTTGAGTGAGGAAATTTGCACCATTTGACGCTAAAAGTTGAATCCCATAAAGTTGAAGTTTGGAGTTGACATCAGTGACTCTTGAGGATGGATTGCACCTTTAGATTGGGCCATCTTTAACTTGATTTTGAAGCTGTAGGAGCTCCTCACATTGAGGACAAACTAGCTTGACAGTGTGATCAAGCTGGCTTGAGCAAGTTGGGCTTGGGTTCCATGCCTTAGTCAAATTTTTCCTTCTGAATGCTTGAAAGGGCTTGATTTGTTGTTATTTCAAAGTGTTAGGCCAAAATTAGTGGTGTTTCACCCTGAGCCATGGCCAACCTTGCATCATCGCTCCACTTATGGCCATAGTGCTCCTATGTGTCTACCTTTATTACAAAACCTTCACACATGGATACTTTCACTTTGCCTCTACTAGCCACCTCACCTACTGCATTGCTATACTCATTCCCCCTACTACTGTGAGACCTTGTGCTACTTCTTTTCCACATGACATCCACTTTGTTTCTCTGTGCACTGCCATAACCCATTAAAACCCTTAGCACTTCCAACCTACTACCTGGTCTCCTATCAACCCCATCATCAATCATGCATCTTGTTTCCTGTTGAGGCCAACGAGTCTTAGGCCACAACAATTTTCTTTTTTTTTTGAGTTTTGGTTATAATAATAATAATAATAATAATAAACAATGAAATATATGTTATTTTTTAACTCCATGTTTATGCTTGGTTACTTTCATAATTTATTACTAGATTTACCCTTAGTATTTTATAATCAATTAATTATCAACTTACTCTTTGCTGATTGATAGGCACATATGGAGAAAAATAAGAAGGAGAAAGGAAATGTAAGGGCTATAAAGCTCATACACATAGATGAAAAGAAGGGTTATCCTCATAACGAAGAGAGGAGAAAGCAAAGTATCTCACCTTCTCTCTTTTTCTTTCCATATCTTGCTTCTTCCTCTCATATTCCTTCCCTTCTCCTATTTCATCTCAACATTTCCTTATCCCATATCCCTTCTCCCTTTTAGATCAGTGTTGCTATTGCTAAGTGCAACTCACTACCTAGTGTTGTATGTGCAATCAATTGCTACTTGGATGCTTCTTGCTGTTGCTACTATTAGCCATTACTAGATGGTGTTGTTGTCTGCAAGCTGTTGATACCACTTATTGCAACTGCTATGTACTACCGCCATGGCTATTTGCAATCCTTAATGAATTTGCTAAGTTCTCTCTTTTCTTTGCTTCTTGTTATTTTCTTTCAAATATTATGATCTTTCTAAATTATTTCATCTTCAATATTTCTATTTGAAAATAATTTAATATTTTCATATTCAATTATATAATTCAAATTATCAATCATGTTCCTTTTCCACCAAGACTATTCCTAGGATAGTCATGCCCTAAGCAATAGCTTTGTCAAACTAAGAACTTTACAAGAATTGTACATTAAGGTACCTTTACTGTCCAAATTTACACATCAACAATAGGTTTGATTCTAGTAGGTAATGTTGAATTATAAAGCTCTAATTGGACTATATATCTTAGGTTATGCCTATATTATAATGATTTTAAGATTCTAACACCACTATGTGTATTATTGGATGTACATGTATTGTTTAGAGGGTGTCTGAGATGGACCATTGATGGAAGTTGCTTTGTACCTCATTCTTCTTCTTTAGTACAATACTTATTGGCCATCTAGTAGGGGAACTATAAAGTCTTTCCACTCAATTTTATACTAACTTTATTTATTTATAGGTGGAAACTATGGGGATTTTTTAATATATATTTCTATATATAGATGTACAATTTTTTGTAAAATATTCATATTTGCATGATCCTTAGAGTACTCTTATATATATGATGTATATGTTTGTGTATATTATGAGAGCAATACAAATTTTTTGTTTCTATAAAGACATGTAGTTTTATATATTAATATGTATGCTTGGTCTTTGATTTGGCATGATTTGTATACAATTTGATCTTGCAAGATATATATATTGAGTCGTTTATTCCTAATGTTTTTCCATGCATCATTAGATTCCTGATTTGTCATGCTTCCATTACATTATTACTAGTAATCCTAAGCATCACTTTTACAACTCTTCATGCAGCTAGAGTAATGAGAGAACTGGAGGATACACAAAGGAGCAAGAGAGAAGAAACAATACTAACACACTCTTCTTCATTGCTTTATCTTAATACTCCTAACATCTTCTCAATGAACTCTTGCCCTTAATTTATAAGAGGAGAGGGAAGGATTTTGTCAAAATTGGCATTCCTCTCATGAAGGCTCAATTAGTTCCTCTTTTTTCTATTGGTCATTTTCTCTTAACTATGTCTATTCTAAGCTTTTCTAGCTACATTTCATGGGATTTTAGTCTTATATATATATATATATCTATATATAACTTCTAACTGCTAAACATGAAATGTTATTTATTTATCTACATGTATAATTTTTAAGAAGTCAAGATAAAAGAAAAATATTGATTAGCATAAGTAAAAGTTGAAAAATTTAAAACTTAGAGTTACCCAATGCAATCCAACATGTTACTTGAAGTTAATAAGCTAAGACTCCTGCCACTAAGCTAAAACCTTACTGTACATATAAAAAATATAAATAAGATGAAAAAAAAAATATAAAATATAAAAATAATTAGTTAAAATAGAACATGAGCCAAAAGGAAAAAACATAAAAGTTTTCTTAAAAGAATTTTTAAGAGAAGGTTTAATGAAATTGGGATAAACATATTTGCTAGGATTTTAAAATAGTAGATAAAAAGAAGGAGGAATTGAAGAGAAACCCCTTAGATCTTTTGGATCAAACCTCATTGTACAAATTTAAAAACATCAATAAAATGAAAAAGTAAAAGTAAAAATTATTAGTTGGGATGGAATAAGAGCTAAATGGAAGAAATATGAATTTTTTTTAAAAAAAGATTTATTATTGAGAATAAGAGAAGGTTAAATAAAATTAAGATAAAAACATTTACTAATATTTTTAAATAGTAGATAAAGATAAAGTGGAATTTAAAAGAAAATCCTTGAATAGAAATCCTTCCTGAGATTTTTAAATGCTAGATAAAAATAAAGAGAAATTAAAGAGAAAGCCCCTTAGATCTTTTGGTCTGAATTCCTTATGCTGAATTTCTTTTAAAAAATAAAATCTATAACTCGATGCTACGTTTTGTAATTTGAGGTTGCCCAGATAAAACTTCAACCACAAAGGTAAAACCTTATTTTTTAATTTTTGATATTAATTTTTGAAAAAAAAAGAATCATTTTGTTGTTAATTTAAGAAAGAAACTATGAAGAAAAGGCGGATACAAACATTCAAAAGATGAAAAATAAGTACAAACATTGAAGAAGAATAAAAGGAAAACTTACTTTACTTTGAATTGCAAAGGACAAAAGGCATACCTATAAAGATGGGAATAACCATATTAATTAAAATTAACGGGAGGATTAGAAAGGTCAAAATAAGAAGAAGAAAATTGAAATTGAAGCTTTAGTACAGTAAAAAAAACCCCATAGTATCAAGTTAACGAATATCACATCTTTATGAACTAGCTTTTATATATATATATCTATATATCAATTGGCCAAGATAATTTTAACCATGATTATTGGACGAGGTAGATGATGAGGTAACAAGATATCTAAAAATGAAATCACTTATCCATTCTCTATTTCTCTACCTCGTTCCCAATTTAGTTTTACCTTCTTGGTCAAGTTTGTTCTGTCTTTATTTGTTTATGATGTTTTTGAGAAATAAATCTCTTGGATAACTAACAACTCAAAAATGCCATGAACAAACAAAAACAAAAGAAACTTGACTAAGAGGGTAAACTAAATTATGAAAGGGGTAGAGAAATATAGGTTGGATGAGTGATTTTGTTTTTAGATATCTTGTTACCTTTTCTAGTATTCAAGCTTGTTTAAAATTATCTTATTTAAAATCATCTTGGCTAATTGATATATATATATAGTGGAGCAGTTTTGTGTACAATGAGTAGAATTTAATTATTTTTTAAAATTTTTATTTTATCAATTATTATTTTAAAATATAGTTATAAATGTTCAAGTTGTTAAAATATTAATAGAACTATTTAAATAACATCACTATTTTCATTCCAAATAATATATACTAGTAAAAATAAATTGGTAGAAATAAAAGTTTGTATATTTCATATATGTTGATAAATGAATACATTGCACAATTATTGCAACAAACATTACAGAGTTGTAGTATAGCATTGAGCAAAAAGCAAAATGCAGTCATAAGTGTGAACTTAATGCCTAATTCCTATGCAATTATACTATAGAGATGTTTAGCATATGAAATCTTTCTGTATCTGAATAAAAAATGAAGGATGAATCTTCAAAGAATGAATTATCTTTGACTCTAAATAATGCAACAAACGTTTGAGCTGTAACTTCTCCTAATAGTAAAATTTCCATCGACCTCTTTTCATGACTTTCCATCAAAATTACAATTTCAAAAATAACAAGCTGAAATATAATGTAAGGGTTACTCAAGAGTCTCACCTTAATTTGGTAAATGTTAAGTCATGAACTAATTTGTAAAAGGAAAGCTCACTTGCCCCGCTTGCGTAATAATTCGGTATCAAAATTAAAGTGCAAAACCTTTAAAATCTGTTTTGCTAAAAGCTGATAATAAGTACAAGTGGCAAGGTTCACGTGTTTGGATATGGGAGGCATCCATGAAGAATCTTGCTGAAATCAGCTCCCACAAGGCGCACATAACAAACACAAACACAGGGAGATACAGCACCAAAAAGCTCGAGGTGTCCGGAAAAAATTATTAAAACTTGTCACTGCAATCTTGGTGCACATCAGCATGGTTGCCCACGTGGTGTCCCAGGAGAGCATGCTGTCGTGGGATCATGTTGCTGTGGCGTGACGTGGTGTGGCATGGCATGGGCAACAAACTTCACCTCCTCCCACCCTCCAGACGTGTGGGGCTCTTGCCACAAAAGTAAAGATGGACTTCACAAATTGATGAACTACCTTACAAAACAAATAATAAAATATAAAAGTGGAGAGAAAATTTGAAAATTGATAATAAAAATAACAAAAAAACAAATATTAATTTAGATCAAAATGACAAAAACAAAAAACCACCACGAGAGAGAAAAGAAAATCATGAAAACGATGCGTTAAAATAAGGGGAAAGAGCTAATGGGCAAAAGCAAATTGAGAAGGAGAAAAAAGAAACTGCCGACAAAAATTAAAGTCAAAAAAAGGGGGCAAAAACATTGTGAAAAACATCGATCATAACCTCCATTGATTTCTAGGACACGTCAAAAGCAGGCAGAGATGCTCTATAAATACACTCCATGGCCATAGTATGGAATGTGATAGGAAGCAACAGGATACTCAATTCATTGCACCCCTGCCAAGATGAAGGAGCAGCATGCGTGATTACCATGACTGCAAATTATACATGCACCACTGTTTCCTTTTTTGATGTTTTGTACTGTTGACCCTCTTGGGTTACAAATTCAATGTCAACCACTTTGATCTGTTTGAAATACCTTAAGGATCTATTATGGCATTTCTCCAGCGCCTTGCGAAATTTCAACAAAATTCCCGTTTCATGATTTTTATTGTTAATTAATGTTTACTGTTTTATTGTTAATTAATGTTTACTGTTTTATGATTTAAGATGTTAGAAATTATTAAGCATCCTTTTACCTTTCCAAAAGGATTTGGGTTCATAATCATAGGTGGCAGTATTCTGCAATCTAGATGCACAACATACCAATACCATAGAAATGATCATCATCGTTTTACTAAGATGATAAAAATTTATTCCACATCTTCTTCCTGTTAACAACACCTAAGCCCAAGTAATAGAGATTTCTACATTGCTCAAATATTTAAAGATCTAGCACATTAATAGTAAATAAAACAAAATATAATTTTATAAATCAACAACAAATATCTTTGCAGAAATAAAATATTTTCATCCATCCATAAGAATTTGCAGAAATAAAATTGAAATATAACAACTTGAAGTGAGTACTAAAGCTATTATGACTTTATGGAACGTAAAAGAAAATAGCATAGTAGAACCTTAAAAGCTCTATAAACACAAAATACAGTTAATAGCCTTCATAAGTTGAACTATGCTCAAAATGAGATTTATTGAAGATCTTCTTGCCTATTCCTATTATTGCTACAACTAAATGGAATCTTATTTGCATCTAATTCAATTGCCTTGATGGCATAGGAAAATCACACATTATAGGCTAGGCAAGGGACCCTAATAACCTTGACTGGAGTGGCATTAGTGCTTCCCTCCATCACAAAAGTAGTAATGCTCTATTACTAGAGTAGTGTTAAACCATTGTAACTAAAATGATAAATGTTACAAGGTAACAGTTCTTTAATTAACCAGTACCTAGTTCTTTAATTGACCAGTACCTATGAAAGGTGGGCTATTTATTCATACATTCTCTCACTTGGCCNTTAGGAATGATGTTTGATAAATCATTTTGGGTGCTCCTTTAGTTATTCCAATGAATATGACACAAACCTTATGT
>MNCI01004760.1:12399-32505 GCA_015680685.1 Gnetum montanum
GATCAATCCACTAGAGCTTCACTACTTTACGCCTAGGATGAGAAATGAGGGGAGTGCCGCCTCTTATTTATAGATATGGCAGTGGACCGCAGTATCGCGTATGCAATATCGCAGGGAAGGATGCGATATCACATACGCGATATCGCAGGGGATGCGATATCACGGCTTGTGCAATCTACGTCTCATCAACACTTCATAGGTGCAACTTTTTGGAAATTAATGTAACACTTAGGGGTTAAGCATAAATTTATACCATACCATCCCCAAGTGAATGGTCAAGCAAAAGTCACCAACAAGGAGATTACGAAGAGATTGACAAGAACTGTTAGCAAGTTTAGGCGAGATTGGAGCACTAATTTGAACGATGCTCTTTGGACATACCGCTCCACACGGAAACTCCTTATAGGCTACTCTCCCTATGAGTTAGTGTATAGTAAATTACCAACACTTTCCATTCAAACTGAGCTCCATACACTATCGATAGCATGTGACTTCAACCTTAAGCTTGATCGAGCACAGAAACAATGGTTAGTAACCCTTAACTTGCTAAATGAAAATTGACTAGCTACCCTATCATCTAATGGGTTGCATAAGGAATTCAATAAACAATGTCATGACCTAAGGATTAGGAAAGTTAAATATCAATCAAGAGATAAGGTTCTCTACTGGAATCCCACACATGTGCCATAATGTACTAAATTTCAAACACTATGGGAAGGACCTTATATTATTTATGCAACTTTTCCTTCAGGGGCCATGACAATATACAAACCTGAGAGCCCAAACAAGAAACTGTTGGTTAACATACAACAAACCAAACCTTTCCATGAGCTTAGAACAACTAGTACACATGCTACCTTTGTTGATGGACAACCTTGCTCACTATTTTGGATCTCCTCCTTCCAACTTAGTCATGGGGGAGATGGCCACCTATGCTAACCATTTTAGGCCCTCGATTCTTTTTGAATTTTTGTTTTACACCATCGTTCATGTTTTTACTATTTCTTTGTTTACTTGATTTACTTTTATTTTTCATCTAATAAGTGCTCACGATGGTGGATTGCATTATATCATATTGATTGCTAATGTTTGGTTTTTACCTTTGAATTATGATGCTAATATTAAGGTATGGTTCTTTTGGTAAAATAGACAATGAGTTCACATCATCTAGTCATCCATACAACTCTATGGTCTCCTTTGGCTTCAAACTGTATAGTCCTCTTTCTCTAAGTAAACTTATTAATGAATTGGTGGTTGGGTACTTTTCAAATCAAGGAAAGACTCAAAGGATGAAAAGGGTGTGACTTTAAGGGGATTCGATGCATTTGTGCTGGTCATTCTCTTGGGTTCTTAGATGCTTGTTTCTTGGGTTTTTTGCCATTCTGACATTGTTCAAAAATTAGGAAGTTGAGTGAATAAAAATAAGTCTTTGCATGGTATGGTTCTCACACAAAAAAAATAGAAAAGAAAGGAGAAAAGTGAGAATTCAAAGCACACCCCTTAGACATAATAAAGCAATATGGACTACAAGCATTGGTTATGAAACTAGAAATACATGTTACCCATGCCTAAAGGTTTCCTGTAACTAAGGTTGTTTATCACTTCCTGCTTCTCCATCTCGCTCTTCTCAGGATGATGATCACTCTTTGTGAAGGCATTGTTGTTGCTTCAAGAGAATGGATTAGCTAGGTGTATTGATGAGAGGTTATTGAATGTGGTTGGTTTAAGTTTGGATTTGGGATGAAGTTCTAGTCAATCACATTAACCATGAAATACAAAAGAGACTTTACACAACTTTTTTTTTGGGATTTCATTCCATTCTCTCCTCTCCATCTTTCTTCCCATTTTCCACCTCATTGCCGATTTTATCATTAGTTTGCTCTGGGTTGATGCATTGTTTTTCTTTGGTGAATTCTTGTGGGTAAGCTTTTAACTCTTACTTCTAAATGACATTCATAGAGCCTATGAACTCTTTGGTTTGTGGATTTGTGAGGGCATAAAAGGCATGAGCCTACTTTAGGGAGGACCCACCAGCATTTCTTTTTGGTGCAATTGTTAAGTTATTTTCCTTAAACATTTCCTGCAATCAATCATTTCTTATTTCATCCCCATCCATGACATCCATTTTATTGGCATTGCTATTATTATTTTTTCTCATCTTTCTTGTTCCTCATATTTTTCCATCTTATAGCTATTATAGGTAAATGAACGAACAAAACTGTAACGAATCTGAACAGAAGAAATGTGGCAATATTATTGCAAATAGAAGTTACAATGCACCGGTCTTAACGTAGTTGTGGATCTGACACAAGGCGGATGGAAAGCTCCGATGGATGCAGGGGGATGGTTGTTTGCTGGTTTCAGCTACAAGCATAGCATAAAGGCTCTATGTTCAGCGTGCAGGGTTGAAGTCCAGCGTATAGGATGTCGGGTTCTTAATTTCTTAGTGTGTTCTACTCCGATTTTTGCCAAGATGCCTCCAGTTTCTCCAACCCGGATTTGGTCAAAAATCAGAGTTTTTATACGGTTTTAGACATTAGACTTGGGTCTGAACGGGGATGAGTGGCTGTAAGGTGAGAAAAATTTGGATCGGGAGACAGGTGATGCGTTGAATGAGTGTAGGATATGTTACAACTGTACAACATACAGCATGCCAGCGTATAGCATGCCAGTGTACAAGATGCCAACGTATAGCATGCCAACGTATAGGATGCCAGCGTATAGCATGCCAACATATAGGATGCTAGCGTACAGCATGCCAACGTACAGCATGCCAGCGTACACCAAAAATGTACCCAACATACACACATGAAAATGCTTCATTTTAAGGTCAAAACTTGATTTTTGGGTGCCTGAGAGCTACTGGGGACCCTGGGGGGGTCCAGACGCTTAGTTCTAGCATGTTTTGACTCATTTTTGGGGCTCAAAAGTTGTTGTATGTTGGCTGCATGCTGGGTGTATAGGAATGAAAGACCATCATTTGGAGCCCAAAATCTGATTTTCAAGTGCCTAAGACCTGTTGGGGACCCTGGGGAAGGTCCTGGGGGGTCCAGACGCTCAGTTACAAGGATCATGAACTTTAATCTATGAGGTGCATGTGACAACTTTCCAGTCGGAGGTCTATCTATATTCTATAGGAACCAAAATAAACCATGCACTGGTGGATGGGGCAGCAGCCATGAATTTCATCAAGTCATGGTCAAATGTTGCAAGGGGTCTAGACACCATAGTTCCTCTATTCATAAACATAACTCTGCTCAAATGAAGGGATCCACCCATCCCAAAATTCAAGCACACAAAATTTACACTCTCTCCACCCCTGAAATCCAAAATTGCCTCTGACGATTATAATGATTACTCGACTTTGGCACTCAAATTTGAGAAAGAAGAGATTGAAGCCCTGGAGAGAAAATACAAGGGAAGTGGCTTGAGTTGCTTCGTTGTCATGACTGCGGAAATGTGCATGCAAAGCAAGGAAATGCCAACATGATCAGTTAGTTAGACTACACATAACTGTTGATGGTTGTAGAAGACTTAACCCAGCACTCCCTGTCAGTTTCTTCGGCAATGTCATATTTTGGGTAGCTTCTGAAGTTTTGGCAAAGGATATTATGGAAGATGAAGGGAATATTGCAGCAAATGTAATCTAAAAAGCAGTTTCAAGTATAGATGATGAATACCTGAGATCTGCACTAGATCAGCTACAAGTCTTGGGTGGCAATTCAACTATTCAAGTAGCACAGTAAGGGATTCAATGGTAGTGGTATCCAGTTGAGCATTGCTTCCTATACATCAGACACATTTTTGATGGGGAAGGCCTGTGTATGTAGGCTTTGTTGGTACTCCTATGAGATGGTTCCTCTAGATTTTTCCCAATCCTGTCAAGGATGGAAATCAATGGATTGTTGGTACCTATTCCAGAAAGGAGAATGAGGAGTTTGAAAAATGGCTCTTCAAAGAGATTTCATAGGTTATATGATACAAATTGATGTTGTGTCAGGAGTTGTAGTTTGCTTATCTTGGTTTGCAATGGTAGTGTGTGGTAGCGATGGGTATTAGCTTGTGAGGTTTGAGTTGCCATAACATCTGCCTTCAAGTCAGTATCATCGAACAAATGCAAATTAAAATATACAAGGCTACTTTTTGTAAAAAATGCTTTTATAAGGATGCATATCTAATGGTAGTGTGTAGTAGTGATAAGTATTAGCTTGTAACGTTGGAGTTCGCCATAAGCTATGCCTTGAAATCACGATCATCCACAAAAATACAAATTAAAATATACACTAGTGTTTTTTATTTTGAAATGCTTTTACAAGCATGCATATTTTTTATGACATACACTAATTAATTGGTATTTTCATTCAAACATATATGTTATGTATAAGAAGTCTCAAGTTCTTGGAGACTTAAGAACCCAGAATCATGAATTAGATGAAGCTAAATCTGAATGAGTGGTAGGAAACACAAATAAGATATGATATACATATAAATTTAAAATTTATAAATATAATAGTTAAAAATACATGTTATAATATATATTTTAAAATTGTTAATAATATTTATTTATTTATTTGAGAAAGTACTTGTTTTCGCTATATATATTTAGGCTTAGGCTTGGAACATGCCTCCAAGCTAGTATTAGGGTTTGAATATATACTTCTAGGTACAAAGTGTGTAAGCCAACCAATTGAGCTACATCTCCTACTTGATTAAAATACTAATTTATTAAATGCTGGAGGTGATGTTTGTATAATTGTGAAAGTGAGAGAGAAGAGAGAGAAGAATATAAAGAGTCATAGAATGGTCAAAAAATTCATCCATCAACTTTATTTGTTGTTTTCAAGTCACTTATGACATGATATAGCCTTTGTGTATATAGAATTTTATTAAGGATTGATGAAAACTCATCCCCTATTAATAAAATGAATAACATTTTAAGAAGATGATGAATTGGGGCCAAAATCATGTACATCACCCATAAATTCATAAATTCTCAAGGAAAATAAATTGTCTTCTTTCTTCAAGTGATGGCAAAAATGATATAAGGCTTTGGTCCCTATGTTACAAAGAAAACTAATACTTCTTGCATTGTATAACTATTATTAATAGTCTCTTCGTTAGGGTGGAATGCAAGCATTTAGTTCTTTTCTTCTTATGTTTGTCATTTTCATCATCCATATAATTTTACAAAGATGCTTAATCATGTAATACAAAAGAGAATTTGTTAATAAATCTACCAATTGACTCTTTGATTTAACATGAATGGGTTTGATATTTCTCTCCTTTGCTTCTTATTTTATAAAGTACTTTTTGATATTAATGTGTTTAGATTTTTTGTAAAGGACATGTTCATTTTATAATTGGAACACAAGAAGCATTGTCACATAAGATCTTTATTTGAAGCTCAACATGAAAACTAAGTTGTATTATAACAATAAGGTACTAGCCTAATAGTAAGACTCTTGATTTAATAACTTCAAGTCATGGGTTTGATTCTAGTGGGCAATGTTGAGTTATAGAGTTCTAATTGGATTATATATCTTGATTTGTACCTATTCTGGGGTTTCAATGCCCCCCAACTGAGTTGTGTCATAAGCCTTTTGATCCATAGTATATGTTGTATACATTCTGCCATGGCAATGAATTCAACTTTGCATGTTGATAGTTTAATTGAAGTTTGTTTCTCAATCTTCAAATGTGTAGCATTCTTTCTATTAAATATGATGCGTTTAGATGTTGACTTCTTAACATTATTATCTTCTCTTCAATTTGCTTCCAAATATGCATGGAATTGTCCATCACCTTTTGTGTGGTTCAACCTATTGTCAATAGTATTCTTTACATATTTTAATACATGAGCAAGTCCTTCAAGATGGGACTATCTTGACTCTTGCATAAATCAAAATAAAAACAAGGTGTCAAATTCTAGATTAGATTTGGTCTAGTTTAGTTGCATTAACTTTGATAGTTTGATCTTTGATTTTGAGCTTTACATTTTATAGTAAATATATGTTGGTTGGATTTTCTCTTTGATATTAAATTTTCAAATATCAAAGCTGCATTCTTACTTTGATGTACTTTGATACCCTTCTTTTCTTTCTCAACTTGAATACCTAAGAAATATTTTAGTTCCTTAAGGTCCTTCATTTCAAACTCATTTTTCATATCTAATTTAAATTCTTGTATTAGTTTGTCAGTAGTGACTATGAAGACTATATCATCCATACGTAGAGAAATAACAATAAATATTTCTTTTCATGTTTATAATATAATGTTGACTCAAATATATATGATGACTAGTTTTTCTTTGTCAAAAAATCATTAATTCTATGGAACCAAGCTCTAAGTACTTTTTTAACCCATATAATGTCTTATTTAGTTTGAAAACATTAATTTTTTATTTCCTTAACATAACCTTTTGGCTGATAAACATATACTTCTTCACTAATGTAGCCACATAGAAAGGCAAAATTTACATCCATTTAGTGTAGTTTCAAGTCATGATGAGCTACTATCATGAGAATTAATTTTATTGCTTCAAATTTGACAACTAGAGCAAAAAATTGCTTATAGTTAATGTGATTCTTTTATTTAAATTCACTTGCTACCAGCCTTGTCTTATGTCTGATCACATTCCTTTTCTCATTGAATTTTAGTTTGTACAACCATTTATAATCAATGGTTTCATTATCTTTTAACTTATCAAGTAGTTCCCATATGTCAATTTTTTATAATAGCATGATATTCATTGTCTATGCCTTCTTTGCGCACTTTTGTTTTTAGGACTTCTTCAACATTTTATAGTTCTTAAGTAAGCGCTAAGTAGGTTGATTATAAGATAATATTTGATTTTGTAGTTCTTCTTTGAAAATTAGTGTCTAGCATTTGATTTTCAGGATGATCTCTTTATATCAATGAGTTGAATTTAATTTGAGATTTAGATCTTTGACTATTTTGCTAAAGATCACTAATGCCAAACTTTTGTTTAAGAAATATTACATCTCTAGAGATATATCAATTATATTCATTCAAATCATAACAATTGTATCCACTTGTCATTGTGTCATATTCAATGAATATAGATTTTTTCCTCTATCATTTAGCTTGTCTACGAATTATTTTGGGGTTTTAATATAGTAGTGACATCTAAATGTTTTCATGTGCTTAATATTTAGTAGCTTTTTGTAAAGAAGCTCATTAGGGACCATATCATTATTATTTTTGTGGATTATTCTATTTGTTATGTAGGCTATTGTGGACATAGCCATGCTTCCATATTTATTTGATAAGTTTGCATTTTTCAAGAGACATGTCATCATCTCTTAAAGGATTCTATTCTTTCTCTCAACAACATGATTGGATTGGGCATTGCACCCACATGTTGTTTGGTGAAAGTAACCATGTTTAGTGCAAAAGTATTCAAAGCTTTTTTTGATGAATTCTTCTCCTTTCTCTAATGTAATGGTGAGTTTCATTGAATATTCCATACTCTTAAAAAAATTTCAAACTCCCTAAAGGCTTCATCCTTAGTTTTTAAATGATATATCCATATAAATCTAGTGCAATCATCAACTATAACAAGAGAATAATTTTCTCCTCCAATTGATGCATCTGGCATGGCATGGGATCCACAAGATCTATGTGTAAGAGTTAAAGATGTTTATCTTTTCTTTGCATAGGCCTTGTATGAGGTGAGTTGGCTTCACATTTCTCTTTTAAATTATGTCTAATTTTGAGGTGAATAGTGCAACAACATTGCCCCAACATTGTTTAGCACCCCAAGGAATTCACTAAGATCCAATGGATCTAGGGCAAAAGACTTGGGGAGTATGCCTCTAACAAGTAAGCAATCCAAGAGAGAGTGCAAGCAGCAACACAACTTCTTAATATACATAAGGAAATGCACCTCATGGAGGACAACTACCTCCAAATGAGGACCTTGCAAACAAGCACACAAGAAGCCCTATAGACAACATCTATGGAAGGGGAAACAATGCATCTATAAGGGGTGGTGCCTCATCCACAGAACCCTTATGATGCGGTACAAGGTTTGGCTTGGCACTACATCAAAACTATCCAGTCCTGCTTACCTACATATCTATGACCATCATAGAATCAAGGCCATGTAGTTCTCCAAGTGAGGGTAGTATGAAGAGAACTTAGAAAGAGTTGCAACAGAAGGGTATCCTACTGCTAGCCTAGTACTACCAAGCCAGGATGGATTTTATAACACTTGAGAGTCATCCAAGGGTGCCTCAAAGTGTTTCATGGCCCCCAAACCATGTGGAGAGCCTAGGAGAACCACCACCCTGAGACATCTCTCACAATTTTCCCTTGCACAAAAGAAGTGACATCCTCGGAGCAAAGCCTAGCATGACTTTAAGAGTACACTTCAAGTATGGGTTTGGAACTCCATCAACTCTGGGAACCCATCGAGTCAACTAATGCCAGGCTTGAAGAAAGGTACCAACCCCAACACTTGATACATCCTCCCATCCAATGCCTCGCATGAAATGCAAAGGGCAGTTGAAGGAATCCCAAAGACTTTCCCAACTCTGTGACAAGTGGGAGTAGTCCAATCCAAAGGGCCAACATCTCTAAAGCATCCCCTAGATTTGTCCCTTTTTAGATCTAGAGACTTATCTTCTTGCATAGGCCCATACCTATGTAAGAAGACAGCTCTTTTTCCATAAGTTAAGCTGAGTTCCTTTATGAATGGCATCTTAACATCCATCAATTTTCTTAATTTCTTTTTCATTTATTTTGAGGGCTCACTAGGGCCACTACCCATGGTGATGGACTTGGGAACATAAAATCAAGAGCGAGAACATGCTCTAAAAGAGCCATGTCTCCGCAAGCAACTCATGCTTGCCAAAACTCCACATTCTACTTCTCGCATTTAGACCCATGGGGTCTCACCAATGTAACCATCTAAGCATGGAATCCACGTGTCTATACCATGTACATTTTTTTCATCATGTCTATTTAGGCTAGTATGAAGGGATTCAATCATGTCTCCCTTCAAAACAAGGCACAAGGATAGATCTTTTAAGCTTGACCTTCTCATCCATAGACACACTAGCATCATAATCTTCATTTCATCATCCAACACTATTTCATTTCCACAGCCAAAAGAGAAGATCCAAAATTTGTTTAGAAGGCTTCTCTAAAAGGCTACCATAGCATACAAGCCCAATCTATCATCAACATCCTTTGGGATTTTCCAACATTGAGAATGCCTGCTCAAATGTTAGAACAAGTGGAGGATATGTTGGGCAGCCAACCCCAAGACAATCCTCCATATAGATGTCTCATGTTAACCACTACCACATCATTGATTACAACCATAATTTCCTATTCATGGGAAAGGATCAACCACACTTGCAACTTACAAGCTATCCTTCCCACTTTGAGATATGGGACAAGCACCATTTTCTAAACACTTGGTCCAGTGGAGAATGTAGAGTCACCTCCAAGGGCAACCATGGTCATGGATTCTCCAAGGAACATCTAGGTTTCCAGAATTTGAATTTTCCTACCATGTCAAGAATGACAACAACTATTGCTCAACACCTTTCATTGGAGTTTTGAACTTGAAGAAAAGATCCTCTTTGGGAGGTCTCTTCAGTAGGCAAGTATAGTAATCCAACTGCACCTTACCCATGATACATAACCAAGTAATCCACATAGCCAACACAACTGTATCATCAAATTGCTATTGGTAGAGGAAAGACATCGATTTACAGGTCTTACCCACACTCAATTCCACCTTAAGAATAACTCAAGAAGTGAAAGAGTTTATCCCTCAAAATTTTACCAAGAGGGATTTCTATTTCATCCTAAGAGATCTAGGTTTTCATTTCATGCATCCCAATCCATTTACAACAATTGTGATGCACAAGGTCGCACCTCTACCTATTACCATCCCACCCAAACAAAAAACATGAGTCAATAAGAACATTTTTCCCATAGGAGGACTAGGTCCTCGATACAATTTTACAAAGAATGGGCTTCAACAACATCAACTACCAACTCAAAACAATATATGACTCATCCTTGAAAGGTCTACAATAAGGATGGTCTACCAAAGAACCCCCAACAAGGAAGTCCCTCTAGAGCCCCAAAACCTGAGAGAGAGTACATAAAATCATGCCTTTCTTAAAGGAGATATATACATTTAGGCTACATCAATAACATGGCCTCACAAAGGAGGTTCCATGAATTCCACTAGGGTAACAACATTCTATCTTTAAAAACAAGCCCTAAGAGTTCATGAACATGGGACCATTGCTAGGAACAAGTCCCAAACATCAACTACTTCCAGATCTCATCTAGGAAACAACTGTCTCAATACAACCTACATTATTATTTCAGAAACTAAAGAGGACATCCATCGGAATGGAGAATGACCCCTCATAGGATTAGAGAGTCACTAAGTAATACAATGCTCAACCTTGTTATTCCACTAGAGAGGTTAGGACACTAACATGATTTAACACAATACACCAGAGAAATGGGATAATACATTAGGGAGAGATAGTGTAATACATTAGTGTACACAAGGAATAGAGTAAATAGAGGAGATGGGGCAAGACACCATAGCTTGATAGGCACAATGAGTCCCAAGTCATGAAATCACACCATAGTCCACAAAAGCACCAATAAGTCCCAATCCATGAGAGCGCATCATAGCCCTCAGAAACACCAAAAGCAACTAGTCACAAGAGCACACCATCATCCACAAAGCACCAAAAGCCCCCAATCATGAGAGCATAGGCTCAAGTATTTTTGAGCACATCCAAGTCCACTAGGCAAGGCCACCAAGAGAAGTCACAATTTCTGTAACTGTAACATCATTTATTCAAGGATGGACCACCATCCCAACACTTGCAAAACTACTCCATGATCACATCTAGCATGGAAGAGGGAGTCTAAGTGCCGATACCCAAAACTCAACTTTACTCCATAGCTAGACATAGCAACATCATCTTGATTTGAATTTTAGTCTACCATTGCAATTCACATGGCCACAATGAACCATCCACTATCAAAATCAAGCTCAACAAACTAATTTATTTGTATTTTAGGCTACATACCATCATTGATCACTTGTGGATAAGATTTTTGCCAGTCCAGGAACCCAAGAGGAAGTGTTCTCAAGACTTGTTCTATCTCAAGAACGTTCACCAAAGGACACACCATCATGGCATGCCAATATCACTAAGAACACAAGGCATTAGTTCAAGAGCACCTTGGGCAAGGACATTCCATTGCCTACCTATTACAACACCATATCTCAAAAAAGAGAATTTTCTATGGGGTTTCTAACAAAATTACACATAAAGGCACAATGGCTACTTACAACATATAGAGAAGGCACTTCAAGAACAAGCATCGGGAAAACACCATACATCAAGCTTGGCCTTGTTACAAGGTGTGGCATAGGCCTACAACAAGGAGACAACTAACTCACATAGGGTAATAACATCTGGTACTTTTGTGTGCATAAACTATCAAAACTAAGAATATCATAAGGTTACATTACAATATCAGACACCCAAGGATAGGAATACATTTAGTGAGCATGATACATGGCATTTAGGAATGCTACTTAGGCCTAGAAGGCTATAGGATGAACTACCCAAGCCCATCCTAAGCTGAAAAGGTTTAGGCCACTAGGAGCACACCAAGGCTGTAGCATGCTGTTCTAAGAAAAACTTGTCTCTGTCTCTACATGTATGCAAACATCTTTCACACTACACTCATTGCACAACTATCTTTGCACATACATGAACAGCCATCCCACTAAACCCACTACACAATTTCCATTGAACGAAACAAATTGGGACATGAATGCAACGATTGAATAACTAGACATGCCTATTGAATCTTCACCACCTACCACTATGGGACCTCAAGGCATTGCCCACTCGTAGGCCATCAGTATCTAGCATGGCCAAGGATACCATCTTATGCCGTCTACTAATCCAATATCTGTAGGGTCTAGGACAAGATCACTATCCTCTATTAGTGCTCACACAGCACAAAGAGGCAAACAAATCATGATGTACTTGTTGTTTCATCACAACCAAGGCAGTGATAAATCCACAACCCAATGTTGGGATTCTAAGACCAAACAACCAATTCATGAAGGCCTCAAGAGCACACATCTTCCCCATAGACATAGTGCTCACAGAATCAACTAAGGTCACCACTAGTCGCATATTTGTACTTATGCTACCTACAAAGACTAAGACAATAGCTTAGAAATAGAGAAGTTAGTAGGAACATGATCAACACATTAGCCTCATATAAAACCATCAAGCATGATCATATAACAAAGAAATATCACTCTTTCAACATCATAAAGAGCAAGACCTCAACAACACGCATAGCAATCATTCATGTAAAATATTGATGGGTCAATTAGATACACTCATACAAAAGAATTTATCATGAGGCACACCCAAAGAGAACTAGAACACTTTTAAAATTTCAAGATTCACATACAACAAACATTTCCAGTCACTGACACTAGTTCTCACCAGGGTCAAAATCTCAGCACATTCATAAGAGGCATGGGCAATAGAGAATCGCTATCTCAACTCCAAAATAAAGAGGGAGACCAAGGTCTAGCCAACAATAGGTCTCAAGAAAGCTCCAATTCTTGGTACGATGAGAAACATTAGGGATGACACATCCACAAGAAAGACTCACATCAAGAGAGGTGTTGTCTCAACAAGAACCAACAATAGGATGACCCACACCATAAGGTCTTCAAATTAAAGTGCCTAAAGAAATGTCACCAATTAAAAGAGTGATGCCTCAAACCCAAGGGAAACACAACCAACTCAAACAACGGAGCACAACTCACAAAAGGTCAACATCAAGGGCAATGATGCCTCATGTACAAGAGGTTGTCAAAACAAAACAACAAAAATTTGGCTTTGGGATGGCACAAATGACCTCAAAATGCATCCTCGACAATCCCAACAACAAATCATCACACCACATAGAACAAAAAGCCTTGTGTTACGAATGATAGACACAATGAAAGTGACACCCACATAGAATTTGTAAATACAACCAAGAAGACACACATACACAACTAGACAAACATACAATCACAAAAACAAATGTACAAAGTCTACTAGCAATGATCTTAATCCATCTATCACAAGGCTCACCAAAATCATGTTCAAAGGCCCTCCATCTTAAGGTACCTAGGAACCAACATGTCCTAATTTGTAATTTTCATAATCATTGTATCTAGGGTGAATGGGAATGCAAGGATACTACATCTTACATCATTTAATCAATGTCATCTCAATACATGTCATCTGAGTGAAAATCAAAGCAGATACTAAGTCTGTTTCATCCCATATGAAGCACTAAAGACCAAAGATGAGAGCTCCTTAAACAACAATAATTTATGAGTTGCCAATAGAACTCTTCTCTACCATATCAAATAGAACCACAATTGATCCAACCGCAAGTAAACAAGTGAATAAAAATACCACAACACAATCGTATACATCCTCGAGGAGAACAACATACATCAATTGCTCACAATGTAACATCAGCCCCCTAATGAAAAGCATATAAATTTTACCATAAGGTAACTCTTCAAAGAGCACATAAGGATATAATCCTAAATCACCTAGATATTAATTCAAAAGAACCACCAATAGAACAACCTTGATGGTGTAACATGATCAAAGGGCACATGAATTTTTCAACATGATTACAAAAAATCTCTGATACCATCTGTAACAACGTTGTCCCAATGTTGTCTAGCACCCCAAGGAATTCACTAAGATCCAATGGATCTAGGACAGAAGACTTAGGGAATACACCTCTAACAAGCAAGAAACCCAAGAGGGAGTGCAAGCAATGACATAGCTTCTTAATATACATATGGAAATGCACCTCATGGAGGACAACTAAATCCAAATAAGGACCTTACAAACAAGCACACAAGCAAACCTATATACAATATCAATGGAATGGGAAACGATGCATCTATAAGGGGTGACACCTCATCCCTAGAAACCTCACAATCTGGTACAAGGTTTGGCTTGGCACTGCACCAAAACTATCCAATCTTGGCTAACTACGTATCTATGACCACCATAGAATCAAGGCCATGTAGTTCTCCAAGTGAGGGTAGTATGAAGAGAACTTAGAGAGAGTTGCAATAGAAGGGTATCTTGCTACTAGCTTGGTACCACCAAGCCAAGATGGGTTTTCTAACACTTGAGAGTCACCCAAGGCTACCTTAGAGTGTTCCATGGCCTCCAAACCATGGGGAGAGCCCTGGAGAACCACCACCTTGAGACATCTCTCATAAATAAGCTTTTTTTAGATTTTCCATTTTCACAATGTTAGAATATAAGATGTATCCTCATCTTTTGTGTCATATTTTTGCATCTTTATTAGAGTTTTCATTTATTTCTTTACTTCAGCAACTTCAGTCTACTTGGATCTAATGAGTGAAAAGAAAGATCGTAACTCTAAACTCCATGATAACTATACTTTATAATTCTTCCTATAATTATGAGTATTCTAAGTCTTACTAACTTGACTACTTATGAACCTTCTTATGATGAACATAGTCAGGTTGATCTAATTCATAACTTTAATACTAGTCATAAGCTATCATGGATAGTATATAATAAAAACTATATTTAGTTTTTATAGTTCATAACATCATCTTTGGACTTGTTTTTAGTCTAGATTTCGCTATACTAAGGTAACAATAATTTCTTGTGTTTCAATAGTGTTGCTCTTCCTCTAGCAATGCATTTTCTTTTGGTTATGCATCTTGTTTAACATCGTGGGCTCATGGCATACTTACAATGTTTATTGATAAGTATGATATAGTATATTGTCCTTAGTCTTACATAGGCTAACCCACTCTTGACTCACTCAACAATCCATCGCTAAGTTGGATCAACTTCTTTTATGATATTTGATGGACTACTACCTTAACATAGCTTGTCCTTCTTCCTTAAGAAGCATTCATAGCAACTCTTAGCATGACACCTTAATTTGGCTTACTATGCTGAATTCTTAACATCTATGCTGCATCAAATTGTCTTTTAGTGTTGGGCAATTTAAGGACTCCAACTTCTCTTACTTACACTTTCCTCAGGTACTATTTGAGAAGATTGATAGCTTCTTCGATCTTTTGATTCTTATGAATGAAAACCTTCATTATCTTTTAGCTTATGAATACTTTCACAATTATTTCAATATCATTTCTTTTCTTCTTGCTTATTGTTCCAAATCTTTTCTTATATCCTTCATTGTTCATTCATTCATATCTCGCAAAGTAAGAAGTTAGGTTTTTCTATACTTCATAGAAAGTTATGATTATTAGTGAATTGTCATAATATTTTGTAGCTATTGATGGTTTAAGCTAAGTTAAGAAATTACAAATTATATCTTAACTTAAGAGTGTATATTCTAACAATCTTCTTCATTGGTTGATGAGTGTTGGTTTTTAGGCATAGTTTGTGATGTTATATCTGATTTTTCATATGGCTTAGTCACATGAGTAGTAGACTTATTAGATTCTTGATTAAATATTATGTTGATAGGATTTTCTTTAGGTTAAAAAAATTACAATCTAGCCATTAAATTTTGTTATTATAATCTTCAAGTCTAATAATATCTTCTTCATTTGGTTTTATCATGATACATAAATCATTTTTGAAATTCATGCTAATTTTTTTCTAGCCTTATCCTACTGAAAGTAGGAGATTTGAAAGATTTGGTACATGGAAAACAGCTATAATAGCAATAACTTTGTTATTATAAATCCTTACAATATAATTTGATATTTCTTCTATCTTCGTATTGTTATCACCAATTTTAATGTTCCTAATTTTTTTGCTTTTATAATTGAGAAGATAGGCCTTATAAGGAGTTATATGGTTTGAGTAGCCACTCTTTATAATCCATGATTCTTGTTTAATTTTTGTAATGAAATTAAAGGCTTTGTAATGACCTTAATCTTTTTCTTGAGTAATTATTGACATTGATATCCCCTCTTGTTTATTTTTTTGAATCTAATACTTGCGCAATAAGCTTCTATAGTATATCCTTTTCTTTTATAGAATTTGTAGTATGGAATGGAGAAATTATTTGATTCATTCTTTTAATTTTAATTATTCTATCTTCCCCTTGAGAAACCTCTACCTTTATTATTTTTTCATTGATTCTTTGATAAGTCTAAACTACTCATTAAATTTTGATCATTTGGGTTTATTCTTCTTGTTCTTCCTCTTTCTTTATAAGATCAATAACATCCTCCATTAACTATGAAAACATGTTTATCATTATTGTTATCAATTATTAAGGTTTCCAATGTTTTGATTTGTGATGCTAGATCATCTATTATAAATTGTTTGAACTCCTTATTTTAATGAAAATTCATTATTGAAATTTTGTATCTTTGATTATTATATAAAGTTATAGCTAGTTTTTGGACTTTTTGATGTTGAGTGAATTGACATTCATATTCATTGATGTGTTTCAAATATTCATATATCTGTTCAAAGATGTCTTCAATTTTTTCTTTCTTTTTAATTTCAAGTATATCAAATTTGATTTTATAGAGTAATTATTTCATGTGTTGATATTTGGAATTGCCATGGTAGTATAAATAATGTCTTTCCCATATTTATTTGGTTATTTTCAATGAACATAATCTTCTAGATATGGTTTTAGAAACATCAAACATGATGATCATCGTTGCTAGAAAATTTTTCTCCTTCATTTTATCATTATGTAGAATTATTGTCATGTAGAAATTACCTTCTTCGTTATCTTGTTTTGTTGTAATAGTATTAAAACATCTTGCACCTCACTTAGTTACATCGCAAATTTCATTTAATTGAAGAAGGTCTTTCATCATGTTTCTCCATAAAACAAAGTCTTGAGTCCTATTAAAAATGATGGGACACTTCACAATTTCTTTGTTGCAATCATGATAAGCATAGCTCTCATACAATCATTGTTGGAATTTTGGAAGATGATAGTTGAAGAATTGATCTCAATATTTTTCTAAAATCAAGAAAACCTTCAAAAATGTAAAAGAATTTTAGACCACAAGTCATGATAGAATACCATAGGTCATGGTCAATGTTTTTCAACAAAATTAGAATGTAGTTTTGCTAAACTTTTAAAATCTTATAAAGTTGACTGTTGATCTTCTAGTTTAAGGAATTTTAAAATATATAAAATTCTAGAATATTGTAGATTAATTTTAGAGTTATGATTAAAATGTTGGTTTATTGAATGTTTGAATAATTGATTGAAATAAGTGCTTGTGATGATAAGTTGTAATTGGAAATAAAAAATATTTATAGAATTGATATTTATATAATTGTGAAAGTGAGAAAGAAAAAAGAGAGGAATATGAAGAATCTTTAAGAATAATTAATATGGAGAAAGGTGTGACGTACATATTTAAGGATAATAGAACGCATTTCCTAGGGTATTAATATTACTTCATTAATCTTAATATACAACAAGAAATCTTAAAATAGTCATTATTAAACATGAACCTAAGAAATTTAAATATCACAATTAAAATATAAAACTAATAATGTTGATAATTTATAATACTAGAGCAAGTTTGCTCTAATTTCATTAATCCTTCAAAACACACCAAATCTAGATTTGCTAGAGAATAAGAAAAATAGCTATCTTCTATTAATTTTGAAAAAATATTCTAAATTACAATAAGACCACAATCCCACCAACAACACTTAATGATGTTGTAGAGTAGGAGGGTCTACAATCACACAAGATTGTCATTGATGCAAGGATTAATTAACTTAGATATATGCCCTCTTATACAGGGTTTGCATATAGCCACCAAGATCCCACATAGTGACCCAAACCCATATGCTTGTTTGACCACACAAACTTTCGTATCCAAAAATATGGCACTCAATTCAATATTATCAAAACATAAAGCTATCACTTTATTGAAATCTTCCCTATGCTTAACTCAACATTCCCATCTAATTTCCATCTTGGAACTATCACATTGGAAAGTTATCATAGCCAAACAAGACATCTTCCTGACAAGTGTCACATGCATGCAAGATGTCTAAAGTCTTGGCAAGATGCCTATTGGTCAAGGTAGACATTTATTCCCCATGTAAGACGTCTCCTCTCTTGCCAAGATGTCTCCCATCTTGGACAAGACGCCTCCTAGATAGATGGAATGTCTCCTATTTTAGCCTAGCTCTTAGTCAAGACATCTTCTCAATGGCTAAGATGTCTCGTGTCAATGCTAAGCTCTTAGACAAGACATCTCTTAAGTGTTCAAGACATCTCCTCAATGCCCAACATGTCTCATGTCAATGCCTAGCTCTTAGACAAGACATATCTTAAGTGTTTAAGACATCTCCTAGGCTATCAAAATCTTCATTCTTCTACTGGTAGGGATGACAAAGGGCTCAAAAGAGATGTTCCTATACCAAATACTAAACTTTGCAATTATAGCTTTGACCCCATCCTATTTGTATTTTGTTCAAGTAGACTCAATAGCTATGATTATCTATTGAAGAAGTGCTACCTCTTTCTTGCATGTGTCCTATGCAAATGAGTTAGGAGATATTGGAACTAGGGATTAAGTTGGTTAAAGCACTGAAGTTGTGAATAAGACTTAGAGGATTGATTTAGTTATGTAATATTGAGCATGCCTATAAATAGTTATAAAGTTGGATATTCCTTATGAACAGCATGTAATTTGTTTTGGAAGCAAAAGCCTTTTGCTAATTCACTATATACACTCATAGTTTGCGTATTTCAAGGCAAGATAAGTTTTTTTAAGGGCCCGTTTGGTTGAGTGATAATATTAATGGTGAGTCACAATAGATGTTGAAGCCACATATTTATGAATCCTACAAAATTACACCTTTGGAAGTGAATTTGAAAGGAACCCAAAAATAAATAGAAATAAGTGTATTTGGTGAGCCCAATCAAAATCACTTGATTCATCTTTACAGAACCATGTAAATAAAATAATTTTTTAATTTAAAAACATGGAGCTAACAAATTTAGAATTTAAAGACTCATGCAACCGAACAAGCTTTAAATAAGTTTGTAAGGACTCGTGAGACCAATGTTGATATTTTTAGGGATTGCAATGGTTGAGCAAATGGAATACTTTTTTGAAGGAAGTGCAATAGTATCCTAAGCATATTTGCTAGTTATTTAAATAGAAGATTTTAATAGAGTTTTGGTATAATGCAAAAGGCAAGAAACAATTTTAGTTACATCAAATTATATCTAATAAATTAGATGCAACAACTTACTATTTTTTAGTTTTTATTTCAATCAAGTATTAGAGTGCCATCAACAAGTTTTGTGTAAGTTTACATTATCTTAGCATTGAAAGTGAAAGAAGGATTCAACACCCTCAAGAAGAGTGCACCTAAAGGTTCTACAGGTTAAATGCCCTTGAGGATGAGCTACAGATGTTTCTTTTCTGTGTTGTGAGTACCCATTTGAGATAACATTATAATGTTGTAGTAAAAAACTTATATGATTTGTTTTTAATTTATTTTATTAATTTTTTTCTCCCATTGATTTTGTTTTTTATTTATTTTATTATTTATTTTATGTAAAATGAAATATGATTAATGATGTAACTTTGATGGATAAGTTATTGTTATTTTAAAAGATGGATTAACAATATGCTATATTTAAATACTTGAGTTGTGAAACAAACTTAAGGTTTTTCATGCTTTGTTGGCTTAATGAAAAATTTTTATTTAGTCAAATATTTGAAGTATAAATACCCATGTGTGACATCCTAAACATGCAATCATAGGATAACTTGGAAAACCTTAGGTTACTTGATTTTAAATCATGCTTTGATAGAGTTCCTTATTGATGAGTGGCGAGGTACCCCTACACTCCACCATACGAATACGAGCGTGCACGCGCGATCCGGTCGAACTCCGCAGACTAAATGCCTTAACGCCACAAGAAACACTTGGGGTTAATCGTTCGTTGTCTTCCCAGGCTTGCTTGTATGTGTCACGGTGTATGGTTAAGCAAGTCTGAGGTATGTGATTTTTT
>MNCI01004763.1:432-29946 GCA_015680685.1 Gnetum montanum
TAACAAACCCACATTCAAAGAGTTCGTAGGCTTTGGGAATGTCATTTGGAACAAGAGTTAAAGTCTTAACTGCAAGAATTTACCAAAAATAAAATAATGCCTCAACCAAGATATACACTAATGATACAATCGGCAATGAGGTGAACAATGGAGAGAAGGATGGAGAGAAGATAATGGAATGGAATCCCAAGAACAAGGTGGTCTACAGTCCCTTGTGTGTTTCATGATTAATGTAACTTCGCATTAATGCATTTGGCCAATCCATCCTCTTGAAGTAACAAGAATGCATCCTCCAAAGAGCCACCACCATTCCAACGAAACAAGGAGGAGAGAATGGGAAGCGAGAAGGGCCTTAGTTAGAGGGAACATTTTTATTTTAGTTCCATAACCAATGCTTGTAGCCTAAGGGATTATTTTTTCTAAGGGGTGTGCTATGAATTCTCACTTTTCTCTTCTTCTTTTTTTGATGTTTTATGTGTTTATGCGTGAGAACCACACCATGCAAAGACTTTGTTATTTTTATTGCTCAGCTTCCCGATAATTGGGTAACATTGAAACAGCAAGAAAACTCAAGAAGAAAGCATCCAAGCACCCAAGAGAATGGCCAACACAAATGCATCAAGTTCCCTTGAAGTCACACCCTTTTCAATCCTTGAGTCATTCCTTAGTTTGAGAAATACCCAGTCACTGATTTGTTAATAGTTCTTATTATGAAGGGGACTGTACATTTCCAAGCTAAGAGAGACCATAGAAACTGGTGGATGAATGGATGAAGTGAACTCATTGCCTACCATATCAAAAGAAACATACCTTAGTATCAACATCATGACTTAAAGGTAAAAACCAAACATGAGCAATCAATATGAACAGTTCATACCATCATGAAGAACACTTATTAGGTGACAAACTTACAGGGTGGATAACACACGCACACTCACACACAAAAACTGAAAAAGTATAACAATGGTGTAAAACAAAAACAAGAAAAGTTAAAGAAACTTGTAAAAAAAAACAAGAAAAGTTAAAGGAATTTGTAAAACAAAAATGTGCAAGACAAAAATGTGTAAAACAAAAACATGTAAAAAAAATTAAAAAGAACTGAGGGCCTCGATTTATTAGCACAGATGGCCATCTCCCCCATGACTAAATGGAAGGGGAGAGATCTGAAATAAGGAGCGTGGTTGTCCGCTGTTAGAGGTGTGAGTTGTACTGGTTGTTCTGGGTTCATGGAAAGGTTTAGTTTGTTGCACATTAACCAGTAATCTCTTGTTGGGGGTTTCAGGCTTGTAGATTATCATGGCTCCCGAGGAAAAGGTCGTATGAATAATGTAGGGTCCCTCCCACAATGTTTGAAATGTCGTACGTTGTGGTACATGTGCGGGATTCCAGTAAAGGACCTTGTCTCCGAGTTGGTATTTAACCTTTCAAATTTTTGATTCATGACGTTGTTTGTTGTATGCCTTGTGTATCTTGTTTGATGACAGGGCAACCAATCGATTCTCATCTAGCACATTTAGAGATGCCAATCATTGTTTTTGTGCTAGATCAAGGTCAAGGTGGAGGTGACATGCCATGGAGAGTGTACGGAGCTCTATTTGAATTGGAAGTTTTGGGAGTTTTCCGTACACCAACTCATAGGGAGAGTAGCCTGTAGGGAGTTTCCAAGTGGAGCGATATGCCCAGAGAGCATCGTTCAATTTCGTGATCCAATCTCGCCTAGATTTGCTAATTGTTCTCATTAATATTCTTGTAATCTCCCAGTTGGTGACCTCTGCTTGGCCATTAGCTTGGGGGTGATAAGGTGTGATCAATTTATGCTCAACCCCTAAGCGTTGCATTAACTTGCGAAAGGTTGCACCTGTAAAGTGTGTTCCATTGTCAAAGATGAGTGCACGTGGCACACCAAACCTATTTACGATTTGCTGTTGTACAAATTGTGCAGCTATGGATGATGTGCAATCCGTTACAGCAGCTACTTCAGCCCATTTGGTCAAATAGTCAACAACAGCAATAATATAAGCCTTCCCATTAGACATCGGTGTAATAGGCCCCATAAAATCTATTCCCCAAATATCGAAGGATTCTAAGGGTTGAATCCATTGTTGTGGAACTTCCATTCTAGTAGTCATTCCACCATCCCATTGACAGCGCTCGCAGGATTGGACAAACTGGTGGGCATCCCGAAATAGCGTTGGCCAGTAGTATGCTGCAAGCAGGATCTTAATGATCGTTCGTCTCCCTGCATAATGGCCCCCACAGGGACCCTCATGAGCATCCTGGAGAACCCTTAGTTGATCCTCATCGGGTACACACCATCGAACCAAGCCATTAGGACAGACTTTATAGAGTTGTCCCTTGATTTCCATGAAGTACTTGGTTTTATGAAGAAACCGTTGTTTCTTCCTAAAGTCCAACCCCTGATGTGTTTTTTGGGAAAGGAGATAAGTAAGAATGCTACTATACCAATTTGTTCCCATGGGTTGACTATTTATTACACTGGAAAAGAGGGTTTCGTCAGGAAAATGATCAAATACGGTGTATTCATCCTCGTTGTTGTCCTAATGCAACTAAGATAAATGATCGACAACAATGTTCTCGGTGTCCTTTCGATCTACTATTATTAAATCAAACTCTTAAAGGATTACCAACCAATATATAATACAAGGGCTAACTGTTGGTTTGTTCATGAGGAACCAAATTGCACTATGATCTGTATGAATATACACTTTGTAGCCCAACACATAGTGCCTAAATTTATCCAGTGCAAACACTACAACCATTAATTCCTTTTCAGTGGTGATGTAGTTGAGTTGTGCACCAGCAATACTCTTACTCACATAGTGGATGTAATAAGGGCGTTTTTGTTCATCTAACTGTGTTAGTATGGCTCCTAAGGCATAATTAGATGCATCGGTCATGATATGAAATGGTCTAGACCAATCGGGGGCTTGTAGAATAGGGGTTTCCACAAGCCTTTATTTTAGAGTTTGGAATGCTCGTTCACATTCCCTGGTCCATTCGAAGGATGCATCTTTTTTCGTTAATTCTACCAATGTTTTGGCAATTTTGGAGAAGTTCTCAATGAATCTCCTATAGTAGCCAGTGTGTCCAAGGAATGACCAAATATCTTTGACCATTTCTGGTTGTCGGGTGATTCCTTGGATAACCTTTACTTTTTCTGGGTCCACCTCTATTCCTGATTACGAGATCTTATGCCCCAGTACTATGCCCTCTTGAACCATCAAATGGCTTTTCTGCCAGTTGAGCTTTATATTGGTTTCAACGCATCATTTCAGCACCTGCTCTAACCGGTCTAAGGCTTGATCAAAGCTTGTCCCATAAGTGGAGAAGTAATCCATAAAGACTTCCACTCCATTTCCTATTTGTTGTTGAAAAATGCTTAGGACTAAACGTTGGAATGTGGCGGGGGCATTGCACAAGCCAAATTGCATTTGCTTATATGCGAATGTTCCCCAGGGATTGGTGAACGTCATTTTGGCTTAATCTTCTGGTGCTATTCGTATTTGATTATACCCACTATACCCATCCAGAAAACTATAATAGCGATGCCCTGTTATAGTGTCCAAGAATTGGTCGACGAACAGCAACAGGAAATGATCTTTGAATGTTGCCATGTTTAGTAGCCTAAAATCTATACATACCCTCCATTTGCCTCCTTTCTTAGGCA
Organism: Gnetum montanum; assembly: GCA_015680685.1. Taxonomy (NCBI): domain Eukaryota; kingdom Viridiplantae; phylum Streptophyta; class Gnetopsida; order Gnetales; family Gnetaceae; genus Gnetum; species Gnetum montanum. The sequence goes on from MNCI01004763.1 coordinate 4,121, forward strand.
CGATTACTAGAGGACTAACCCATTCGCTATCAGCAATGGGATATATGAACCCGACCTTGAGGATTTGCTCTATCTCTTCCTTCACTACTTGTTTCAATTTCAGGTTCAATCGCCTCTGTGGTTGCTTCCGAGGCTTCATGGAGGGGTCCGTGTAAATCCTATGCTGGCATATCCTAGGATCTATTCCGGTTATCTTGAGGTATGACCAGGCAAAGGATTTTGACCATTTATTGATTACCTTCAATAGGCTTTCTTTTTGTTTAGGGGCAAGTTTTGCGTTGACAATTACCAATTTTCCGTTTTCAAGGGTCATGTATTCCAAATCGGTGGGCAATGGTTTTAGGTCTAGGGGCTCTTGTCTGAATTCCTTAGGAATCTCCAACTTCCCCCAATTAATGTTTTCAAAGTTAAAGGCTAGAAGTTGGCAACGAACTTGCTCTAGTACATTTGTGCTTTCAATGTAAGTATTAGTTATCCCCTTAGTTAGTTCCATGCATGTTATTGAGTTTCTCCTTAGATCAGCCATCAGCCACTAGGTGTCTTCTTGTTGTGTGGCTGCTACATATAGGCACTTTTGTATGTCAATATCTTGTGCACACCGATTGCATGCAGGCAATGTTAAACTTTGCATCACCCATGATTTCTGCACACAATGGCACCCTGTGTCACCATATGCAATGCATGGAACTCTCTTCCTCTCAATCTTCCCAAAAGTATTTTTCTTGGATATTTCTAGGGAGAGATTGAGGATTCCTAAGCGTGCATCAATTGTGCTCAACCATGCCCTTCCCATTATTATTGGGAAATCCCCTTTGTCATTATTTATTTGGATCACCAGGAAATTAGCTGGGTATGACCAACCACCCATGGTGGTAACAATGTCCTCAACTTGTCCCAAAGGAATAGTGATAGACTGGTCAGCCAGCTCTAAGCGGATATTGCTCTTCTTGAGTGGAGGCAGGTTCCAGGCTTTATACAATTCTTGTGAGATTAAGTTGACTCCAGAGCCTGAGTCAAGAAGAGCCTTATGAGGTTCATTCCCAGCGACCTGATGGTAAATTAGGGGGCTCCCAAGATCAGATAATTTCTTGGGAAGGTGGCCTACCTTAATCTAGTCGGTTATAGTATGTGTTAACATAACCATGTGCATTGGGTGCGTCTTTTTGTTTGAAGGGGTTCCCGAGACTTTATTTGGTACAACGATGTTTAGATGTTCAACCGCTTGTGAGGGTGAGGGCTTAGTTGGATTATTGGCTCTAAAGAAAGATCGTTTTGGTGTAAAATTGTTAGGACCAACTAAGAATTGAGGATTGGAAGCCCTCGTGACATTAGGTTGTTGCGGTTGAGTGGGAAATACCCTTGGCATTGTTGGAGCGGTTGGTGGTGGAGCTACCAGCGTGAGAGGTGCAGATGGATTNACATCAGCAGTGGCGACACCCACAGTCATGGGGGATTCCACTGCCGAAACAATACTACCCTTACCGGCAGCCGATTCCTCCAAGTGACCCTATGGGTTACACAACTTCACAACCTTACTACCTAGTTCGGGAATATTACTAGACTTCCCCTTTGGGAAGGAACACTCCACATGTATACCATCCTCCAAATCCATCTGCACCTCTCACGCTGGTAGCTCCACCACCAACCGCTCCAACAATGCCAAGGGTATTTCCCACTCAACCGCAACAACCTAATGTCACGAGGGCTTCCAATCCTCAATTCTTNTGTCACGTGTAGGGCCTGAATCTCTCCGCTTTTTCTTGTCCTTGTCACCACTTCGTTCCTCCTTAGACTCCTCTACAATTTTCAGGACAGTTTCAATTTTACTGTCTAAGGAGCTCCATACTTCATCTACCTTAGCTGATACTTCTGTTGTTAGCTTCTCAAGTGGAAAGGGTTTTCTATTCACCAACTCTTTGATTGGTGACTCATCCTCTTCATCACAAAATCTCACTCCCTTCTTTCGAAGAGAGGGATCATGGTTATATTCTTCCACACTTTCTCTTTTTTGTAGCTCACCTTCTTCTTTGGCTACTTGTTCCAACAAGTGATGAATTTCATGGGATCTAAGTTCTGATAGTCTCCCTTGGCCATAAGTCCCAAGGGTTCTCCTCGTGTCATACCTTAGCCCATCTACGATGTGGCAAAGTTGATCCCGCTGTGCGTAACCATGGCCTGGGCAACGATGTAGCAATGCATAATAGCGGCCCATGGTAGCTTCCAAGGGTTCATGAGTACCTTGCTTCCATCCTTGGATTTGCTTACACAAGTTAGACACTCTAAAGTACGTTTGATTCTTATTGTTGAAGAGTCCTAACATCGTACTCTACCTCCTAACGGTTTCCAGTTCTAAGGACCAGTACCAACTCTCTGCTTCCTTTATGAGTGTCCTGGGAAACAACTTTAGTTTCTGCCACTCATTCTCTATGTTCTGCAAGGCGCAAGCATCGTGGAATGCCTGTAAATGATTTTGCGGATCCGCGTTGTATCCCCCTTCAAATCGTGGGATGTTGTTCATGTCTAAGCACTTAATCTGGCTATCTTTTAGATGCCTTGTGGGAATTCTTACAGCCTCCGTTATATCTAGCATGCTTTGGGTGGCAAGTAGGGGTTCATCATGATGATCTCTTTCATGACGTCTATGATGTCTGCGTTGTTCCCTACTTTCCCTTCATTCATGCCCTTGTCCTCGCTCTCAACTCTCTCGTCGAGGTCTCTCATTTCTCTTACTCTTATCCTCTCCGTTATGCTCTTGATGATTGCACCCCTATGTGGAAGAAGAGGGCGAATGATGTGAAGAAGGCGAAGAAGAAGGAGAACCATCTCCATGAAAATGTTTCTTACCTTCTCTTTGATGGCTTTAGCCCCGATTGTGATGACAATCTGAGTGCCCTTCCTTGTCATGTGTTATTGTTCCCTTAGTGAACAGCTGGTGTTCACGGGGATCAAAACCAAGGTTGTGTATCGTGGAGTGTAGGTTCTAATACCCCACCTCCTCATTGTCGTTAGGAGGGGGAACATCCTTTGATAGTGAACCTGTTATAAGCGGTTCACCATCTTCCATTTCACTTAGGACGTGCGGGACCTCTTTGCCCTTCAACAATGTATGTTGGCTCTCCTTCCTTGAGTCTCTCATACGTTGTAAAGCTATGGGATGGTAATCCCTCATGTCAAAATTTTCCGCAACGTATTCAGCATAGAGCTGAGTCATGTCGATTTGTGCCAAAGCATGAAGGAGCATGTTGCAAATGGCACGATCTGGAGGTAACACTATGTTACCTTGCAAATCTCTCCAGTGCATCTATTCATCTTGATGGAGGATAAAAGTAAAGTTGGGTATATACTCATCGGGATGATTATATTCCACCCTGTATTGTTGAGGAACTGGCGGATTTAGGTTATGTGTTTTTGATTGCCAACTGTTCTTAGTATGATCCCTAAGTGGTGAATTGCTCTTATGAGAAGAAGACATTGTTATTTATCGGTGTGCTATTTTACCATTATATAAATTTTTCTTTAATTAACCCTAAGGTTTGTTTAAGCTCCCAACAATGTGAATGATCTCTTATGTTCTACTTAGTGCACAAACACTTAGTCCCCAGCAACGGCGCCAATGATGAGTGGCGAGGTACCCCTACACTCAACCATACGAATACGAGCGTAACACGTGCGATCCAGTCAAACTCTGCAGACTAAGTGCCTAAACGCCTCATGGAACACTTAAGGTTAATTATTCGTTGTCTTCCCAGACTTGTATTTGTCACGGTGTATGGTTAAGTAAGTCTAAGGTATATGATTTTTATAGCTTTTTCTGTTTTATCTCCTATGCTGAGAGGTGAAGGGTTGAAGAGACTAATTACTAACTCTAACTAGCTAACTAAGTCTGAATTAACCTAGCATCAGCATCCATTCCCACTTACCGTTCACACCCTGAACCAATGCAACCGTGGTTACCAAACGCTAGTCGTTGCTGGGATCACCACACGCAACGCACGTGCTTGAAGCGGTCGTACTAAGGCACTTAACTAGGAGAGAAGGGTTGAGAAAGATTTAATTCCTAATAAAGCATGTAAATGGAAAACAGTAAATAACAATAAATAAAAGTCCTAATTAGCCTATTCCATGCACTACAAGGTTTATTTAGGAAGTTTGTCTTTGTTGCCGTACACAAACTTGTGTTCAAGTACAATGTCTACTCGAATAAAGATCCGTTCACTTTAGGACTCCTACTGCAAGCACATGGAAAATATTCTATCTCTGGAGTGATCAATCTACCAGAGTTTCACTACGGTCTAAGCCTAGGATGGAAAACAAGGGAGAGTCGCCTCTTATTTATAGATATGAAGGCGCACCGCGATATTGTGTACGAGATATCGCAAGGGATGCGATATCGCATCCCATCAGTGTTCAAGAAAATTATAAAAATTCCTCTCTTGTTAAAGAATAATGATGAAAAATAAGTTTAAGGGTGTTCACTATATATAGATTTTCTTGTTGTGCATCAATTGTGTTGTGTCGGGTTTGGACTATTGGAATTCCTAAATAGTTGTTTAATAGATCATAGGTCATTGTCTTCTCATTTGTACTCGTAATGGTTGTTAATGCGCATGATTAAGTATAATTGAGGCACATATTGTTCAATGTTGGTTAGGTATTATTAAATAATATTATAATATAAAAACATATTTTAATTAATCTAATGTATAATGAAATGAACTCTAGTTTAGCCTAAGGCAATGATTGTTCGATCCCACTTGCTATACACTTCTTGAATGTATACATTCACTACTAGGATTACCAAACATAGTATGCGTTAATGTTATTGGATTACCAAGTGAATATATTTTATGCTCAAAGTAGTTGCACTCCTTGCACTAGGTTTAATCATGTAGTAGAGAGTAAATTATTATGCTAAGTACAAGGAAATGTAAACATTGATCTAATTACATGTGAAAGTATAAGATAGAAAATAAAGTCTAATGCTAAATCAAAGTGCTACAATGGAAGAAAATAATCTTGATCTTTATTTCAATTCATGCGAAGTGACTAGGTACAATGCACTTGAATAAAGACTATTCAATTATATCAAATCACACTATGAGTACTCATTGGCTGTTACTGAAATTCAAGAAATGATATTGACAAAGTTTTGCTATTTATGTATTAATGAATGCCATTAATGCACTAGGTGAGTATGTATATAGAGGTAATGAATGCTACTGTGTAGCTTTGTTGATGCATCTAACCAAAATACTATAGCAATAGTGAAGTTCTTGTTGTACCTATTTAGAAAGTATCAATATTACAAGGCAAATTGCTAGCTCAAATTCATAGTTATCTAATGAAAGAATCAAGTTTTATTTAGTGAAAGAACTTCCATTATTGTATGAAATCTTCCATTTATTAGTAGCAAGATGGTAGAAAGTCATAGACCATGGTAGAATTAGGTATGAAGATACTTGAAGAGTAGGATGAGATAAATGGTTATTACTCCATTGAAGGAAAATTCAAAGTGCAAGCAATGGTTTTTAAGGAAACTTTAGATCATAAAAGAAAAATCCTTTTAATTATTTGTCATAATCTTTTAGATCATACAAGAAAAATCCTTTTTAAGTATTTGTCATAATCCTTTGATCATAAAAGAAAGATGATAAAGATAATTATTTTGATAATCCTATAAATCTATTCTAGAAGTCATAACTAAGCACTAGGCTAATAAGTATGCTAAAAATAGGGTAAAGAATAAATATGAAATGAATGATATTAACAAGTGTAGCATTGCAAATATGGTAAAGGAGGAAGCCCTTATGACTCTAATGATGGATTTTAATGCTCTTACTATGTTAAATAAAAGATATGGCAATGTTGTGTATATTAATTTTGAAACCTCACATCATTTCCCAAGTAATTTATCTCTTCGTGTTAATGTTAAATCCATTTATAAACTCCCAAAACCTCATTATGCAAGGGGAAGAAAGAGAGGAGAGGGGATAAGCGAGGGAGAGGGAGAGAAGCTTAGCCACTATACGGGCATGGATGTGGCAATCTGTGAGGTTTTCACAAAATAATAAAAAAAGGGGGAAAAAAAGTTTGACACAATGTACTAAAAACGTTGGTTGAAAGCTGGTATTTTTAAAGCATTATAAACTCCTAATTTGTTTGGCAAAGGGTGTTAATTCGTTGAAGGTTTTCATTCTGGAGTCATTGTAAATTTATAATTTGTTTGAAAAGGTGTCCTTGTACCGAAAGCCTATTTTTTAACTGCCCAGACATATAGCCAAAATAGAGCTACAAGTTCAAGTTAAACTTAAGTGAAAGTACGGGTACATGTTCTAAACAGTGTTTTACAGGTCTCTGGGACGCAGGGACGTAGTAACGAGTCCTCAAACGTTTTTGCGGATATAATAAGTAATGGTTTTATTCAGATCTGATTACATTTAGAAGCACTGTAGATTATACATAAACTTGTTGCATATTGTGACTTATGAGATAGCCTGGAGTTTTTACTACAATTTTCATTACAAGAAAGAAAATAACTGTATGTATATAAGTAAAGTATAAAATGTATTTTGAAATATTATAATCTCTACCACGTACCATCTGCGTCCCACGAGAGACGTAGAACATGTCTCCAGAGACGTAGAACATGTCTCCATCCCCAGGACAAGACGTCCTGAATGCGAAATTTTCCGCCGAAACGTATCCCTGAGTAACACTGGTTCTAAATAGTTTCTTGTTCTGACGCTGTCCCAATTTCATAGGTCCCTCTGCAATCTCCTCTCCTCAGCCTTGGGCTCTTTACTGGACAAGGCGGGGAACGTAGCGGGGCGGAGCAGAACTAGGTAATGAAACGATGATCGGATTGCGAAACGTTTCCCGTGTTACAGTTAAGCTTTAATAGTATCGTCGTTCAGATTGTCCAAGACCATGGTACAGGCTGTTCCTTCGTATTCCGACTTTGTAGCTGGTGAAAAGTCTGGGACCCTCCCACAATACCTTTCAATTTTCAAACGAATTTGGAATAGTAAGTGCACTTGCTCGCCACCATAAAAAGTGATAATGGATTTGGTGGAGGCCTCCTTCAGTGCTTGAACATGGGGCAGGCATACGCCAGGGAAAGATACGCATTTAATCATGCCAATTCGTTAATTCACTGGTGGTTGTCACCGCTAAACCTTGCTGAGGTTTCAAGCTACGTAGAATTTGCGCGAGAAAAACTTGTTTGATTGGCTATGACTGAAACGTGTGAGCCCGTCACAGGTTAAAATAAAACAAAAGAGGACAATTGGAGGATGAAATTCAACCTGAATGTCACTGCAAAGGGCAACGAATGATTGAATTGGGAAAAAAAGATGAACCTCGCACGTGAACAGATTTAGTTGGGCAAGCAAGTCAAACACTGGCGTAGCTAACCTTGTCAGCAGTGGCGACAGGTAAGGTTTCTTGTTGCATCCACACTGACTTTTCTGCTATCTAATCTACCCAACTATGTGCTAGGCGATGAGCTCTACGGTGAGTTGTTTAGCTTCGACGGTCGAGATTTTTCGTTGAATCGGATAAGCATGAAATGGTGGTACATGCAGGCACTCTTAGCACTAACAGGATCCAACAGCTCATTGCATTTAAGTAATCTCTGTCTCGGAAAACGACATTACGGTGGTCACTTAACAGTGTTAACTTAACACTCATCCATCATGGTGATTGCCAAGCTTCAACGAAATTTTGTCGTTGCTGCCTCACTGTGAGAAATGCAAGGCATGAGGAAAATCAGAGGTCTGCATGAATACATGCTCCGTAACAGCTGGAATCATTTAGCCCATTAAAACATTCGGCTGAGAGCGACATCTTAGCTGCTTCATTATGATGTTTGGAGTGATGCGGAAGCATGCTTTGCTCCATTAGTTATTCGGCAGCTGTGGAACGATGGAGTTGCTATTGTAGAATTAGAGATTCCAGAATTTGTACACTTTTTTCAAAAATGTTTCTCTTGGGAAAGTGAAATGAAATAATTCATTAAAGAATTTCAAGTTGAGACCGTTGAAATTGTAAAAAAGCGAGTAAATTGGTGCTCTGACAGTATCATCTGCAAAACTGCGACTATATATAAGGAGGCATGGGAAAGAGGGGCAGACATCAAGACTACAATAGCTTTAGTTTGTTTTATGTTTTGAGAATTTGGGTTTCAGTTTTAACTGAGTGGAAAATGGCACAATTGCATTTGCTGTTATTCATGGTCATAGCAGTGGCATCAACAAAAACAGTGGTGTCTCAGCTGCAGTATGGGTACTACATGAAGACTTGTCCTGAGGCCGACTTTATAGTTCAGCAAGTGATTACAAAGGCATTTGCACAGAATCCTCGGACTGCTGCAGCGCTAATCAGAATGCACTTTCATGACTGTTTTGTCCATGTAATTTTTCATGATTTAAGTTTGATTCCAGTACGTTGTCACTACTTTTTTTAATATAATACCATAGGAGTGTGTGATTGCTTTGCTTACAGGGGTGTGATGCATCGATACTCATAGACTCGACGAGCAGTAACACTGCAGAGAAGGATTCGCCTGCAAATAATCCCAGCTTGACGGGATTCGATATCATCGACGAAGCCAAGAAAAAACTCGAAGCTGCGTGTCCAGGAGTGGTCTCCTGTGCAGATATCTTGGCATATGCAGCCAGAGACTGCGCTAAACTTGTAAATTTGTTTCCATTTCTAGTTATATATTGCAGTTGAACGAAGTTTCTCTGTGACATGAGGTATGAATTTGTTTGCTAGTTGTAAATGCAGGCAGGCGGCTTTATGTTCGGTTGGGATGTGAAAGGTGGCAGAAAAGATGGTAAAATTTCGAGGGCATCGGACATAACAGCTAATCTGCCAGCGCCCACTTTCAACCTTAGCCAACTGACTCAACTCTTTGCCCAGAAGGGTCTCACCCAAGAAGAGATGGTCACTCTTTCAGGTAAAATGTTTTTGCTATTTTAGATTTCTCTGCTGGAAACCATATAGAATTTTATCGCCCAAAATACTATGCTATAACAAAAAGTTTGTAATGGTACCTTCCACTGATATTTGGAGGAGCATCAGAAGTTTCTGATCAACGTCAAGACATACTTTTGGATACCAAACAGTCACGAGAAGATTTTAGGTTTTAACTCATTGACGAAGGGGAATGTGGGACTGGGATATTTGGAGTTTGAATGCACAGAGTTTATTTATGACGATTTCAGACCATACCTTTCACGGCTCTTGCTAGGAAGCCAACTTCCAACTCCAAATCCCCTGTTTCTTCCGTATGTTAAAAGCTAAGCCATCTCATGATGGTAATTACTAATTTGATATCAGCATTCCTTTAACCTGTCACTACTAGCTATCAATGAAAATGCGCCGCTGGCCAAAACTGGTCTTGATCCTGTGCTCAATGGTATTGGGTGCATGCGCGTCATCCTTATAGTCTTCAAGTCTGAAGCATTTTGCTTCAAGTCTAGCTTGTTAGTACTGCTCAGATGCATGAAGTATAGTTACGAACTTACTAGTATTTGCAAAGTGGATTAAGATGTTGAGCTATAAACCCACTAACCTTTATATGCATTTAAGGCCCAATAGCTCAGGAATTTTTCCTAGGTATCTTAGAGATCAAAGATCTATGACTCTATGACATGACGGCATGATCAGCAATCATGAAGAGTTGGTTAGACATGTGAGTCGGCAATAACTTTTTACAGCGAATTTTAAAATCAGTTGAATTGTGTCCTGGGTATCGTTCCAAATGCAGTAAAACAAACTCACTTTCCAGTTTCATGTATGGTGGTCGTCGTTCAACCGAATCTAGAAGAATCCTGGACTAAAGATGATGTGCAATTAATTGCCAAGGTTGGTAGTTGACGTTGATGGCTGTGATGGGGCATGCAGGAGGACACACAGTAGGAAGATCACACTGCTCGTCTTTCACGAGCAGGCTATACAACTTCAGCACCACGCAGGCGCAGGACCCGTCGCTGGATGCCTCACTAGCGGCCATGCTGCGGGCACGCTGTCCACAGACGAACTCCAATCCCAGCACGACTGTGCCCATGGAACAAATAACACCAACAGTGCTGGACAATACTTACTATGACGCCGTTTTGGACAAGCGCGGTCTCTTCACATCTGACAAGAGCCTGCTCGACTCCGACGCCACCGCTGCACTCGTATCGCAGAACTCGGCCGATCCAGTGCTGTGGGCTCGCCGCTTCAACGCCGCCATGGCCAAGATGAGCGAGATTCAGGTGCTCACTGGCGACCAGGGCGCAATCCGCACCAACTGCCGCGTTGTTTAGACAAATACAAAACCGTGACTTGTTTTCTGCTTCCCCTTCTTTTTGTTTTTTCCGCGTCTTTATTTATGCTCTGTAGATGTGGTTTTTCTTCCTTGTACCTGTTTGGCGACGTGACGCTTGCGCGCCCAACGCTGTTTTCTTATATCTGCCATTTGTTGTAGGGACAACCCTCAACAAATATACAATTTGTACTAAGGCTGTTTTTGAAACTGCCCTTCGCCTGATGAAATGAATAAGGATGCTTTTGGGAAATGGCGTAGGTTGGATCTTTGGCCGTTGTGGACGCCTGGGTTCGAAAATTCCATCTAAGCGCACTCGCCGAAGGCCACGTATCATGCCAGGTCTCCAAAGTTCTAATCTTTAATGCAGTTTAATGGAGCCGTTGAAACACGTACTACACGAAATACAGGAAAACCGTACTACAGTGGGGAAAAAAAATACACAATCGAAAGAAGAAACATTTGAAGAAGAATCAAATAGAAAAAATAAAATAAAATGCAGAAAGGAGAATTGAAAAGAAAAAGTGTTGGAAAAAGAGAAATACGAGATACAAAATTGAACAGAGAAAGGAGCATCCAACGAAAAAATACAAGAGGGAGCAAAGACAAGCGGGAAAAAGGAATCCAGATACGCAAAAAGAAGAACTCCCGTACGAACTTGTGAAAGCGACTTGATTTTTAGAAATAACAAGGTACTATACATGGTCATGTAACTTCATATTTTAAAATGATCCTAATAAAAAAACCGCTTCTTGTTATAACTACGCTGTCAATTACAGGTTACACTAAAAGGTAGGAAGCAGGCGACGACGCAATAAGAGCGAAGGCATTCCTTTGCCTTTGTCTTTTTCCTGCCCCTCGAGAACCGCAATAAACGAGAGGAAGTACTACCAAGAGGAGTCTACCTTTTGATACGTTGTATTTTAAATAACTTTGTTGCCCGGGTAGCATGTCCAAGGTTTAATTCCAAGATCCAAGTCACATTTACTTTCGTTGTAGACATTTCAATTAATGGCTAATTAGACTTTCTAAATAAACACCAACCAAAAGGTAGATACATAAAACTCGGTAATTTGCAAATTCAAGCTTTCTTTGATGCTTAATTTGGTAACACTTGAAATAATTGTAATATAAGTATAGCTTAAGACATAATTTAGTATTGTTTATCATAAAAGAATCTATAACTTAAAAGTTTTCAAATCATCAAATCAAAAGTCTTACTACTAAGATACTTAATTCATTGTAATGTTGTGATGTCTCCTCTCTTGAGAAAAGCATCACAAGGGATCCAAAAAATTTAATTAACATCAATGAGTAATCAGTTCTAGAAAATCAATGCAATTCACAGAGTACCTTCAAGAATTTAAAAGCAGCAATTCTGCCCATTCGCTCAACTTGATCTTTAGCTAATTCAATCCACCATGAGAATTGAATTGCAGCTTAGCAGAAGACCCAAATTCAAATGAACATGAAATGGTCTGAGATGTGTTTGTAGCAAGCATTAATATGTTACCGTTGCTTAGTGCATTAGTCTAAAGGTCGGCACATATTCCCCTCCAGATTCGCTGTATTTTTGCAAGCCGAGAGCCATTCCTAACAAATTGTTTGCTGCTCCAGTTTCTAGCATACTCATCTGGCTTATGCAGCGACCTTCGTGAAACAAAATTGTCAAAGCTCGTCCAGTCGCAGCTCCATTTCTCCCAGCATCCGACTTCATTTTTGAACGATGGACAAATCCAATCAAGGAGGCAGAATTTTGCTAGACCAAAGTTGGGCAGGAGGTTCCTTTGGATAAAGTTAGTCACGGGTTTCTTCGGTGCAAGGGTCAGATTAGCTGAACCTGCTACCAATAATCTCCACATGAACAATGGCCGCCGGAAAAATGGTGGAAACGGCTGGAATCTCTGATTGTAATATAACGTGAAGTAATTTTGGAGATGTACTTGCACGCAGTGTGACAGTCACCGCAAACTGTAAGGTTATTGAAAATCCGAATAGGCATCCCTTCAGGCGTGCTGATCAGAGCAAATGCAATTGCCAGTTTCTCACTGTGATAAAGAAGCGAAGATATCTTCTGCTGCTCGTCCACATCATGCAAGACACTGCTAGTATCCGGCTTATAGCCATAGGCCTGCATCTGAGCAAACAATGATTTAAGCTTTGCATAAATCTCTTTGGTCTGGGGATGGGAGCCATCGCCTGCAACAAAACTGGTCCAGTTATGGCCGATCTCAAGTCGGCTACACGCAGGCTTCCTGGTTACATTTCTTCGTTTCATCAGCATTCTTACCCTGGCAACCTCATCCCTCCTGCCAGCTGATGCGTACAATCTAGAAAGCTGAACATAATGCAAGGAATTACTAGGATCAAGTTCAATTAGGCGTTCTGCAATCTGTTCTCCCAGTTCCAAGTTGTTATGGACCCTGCAAGCACGCAGCAAGGAACCCAAAATGACTTCGTTAGGATCCATGGCCATTCTGTCAATGAGGGCCTTACCTTCATTCAAAAGTCCAGACCGACCTAGAACATCAACCATGCAGCAGTAGTGTTTAATTGAAGGTGCAATGCCAAAGTCTCGAGACATACTGTGGAAATATCTCCACCCATCATCAACCAAACCCGAGTGGCAGCAGGCACAGAGAACACCAGTAAACGTAACATCATTGGGCTGCTCCCCTGCTCTTTGCATTTGTTCAAAATACTCTAAAGCCATCCTGCCCTGGCCATGCATAGCACAGCCGACAATCATGGAATTCCAGGAAATTCTGGTCCATTCAGACATCCTGTGAAATATCTTTGCTGCATCTGAAATACTACCGCATTTTGCATACATGCTAACAAGGGCATTTGCCATGGATAAATTAGCTGAGAGTCCACTTCTAACGACACTTGAATGCACCTGCTCACCATAACATAGCTCAGCCAAGTTTGAACAGGCAGACAGAACACTGGCAAAGGTATCACACTTTGGCCGGAGGCCCTTGCTCTGCATTTCTCTGAAAAGGGCCAAGCACTCGTGAAACAGATCATTCTGGGCATATCCAGAGATCATGGCAGTCCATGAAACCACATTTCTCTCCGGCATGGACTGAAAAAACCTTTCGGCCTCCTTGATACGACCATTTTGGCACAACCCTGAAACCATGGAGGTCCATGATACGACGTTTCTGCAATTCATATTCTGAAAGATCTTCACGGCCTCTTCCACCAAGCCATTCTGAGCATAGCCTGCAATCATAGCATTTGTGGAAACTGAATCCCGTACAGACATTTCATCAAAAAGCTGCCGCGCATTCCCAATGCTCCCGCATTTCACATACATATCAATAAGACTAGACTCAGCAAAATCTCGCAACAGACCTCTCTTGATTACCTCCTGATGCAAAACTTTCCCTGTTCGCAGAGCCCCAATAACTGTAAAAGCAGGAATCAGCCCAACGTATGTCAAGGATGTGGGTTTGACACCAGAAGTTTTCATTTTGCAAAACATTGACAGGGCCTGTTCAGCTTGTCCAATTTTGGCATAAGCGGATATCATCAAAGTCCAATTCACATCATTCTTCTCCGTCAAATTCTCAAACAACTTCTGAGCAATCTCCATATCCCCACATTTGACATACATATCAACAAGGGCGCTGCCTGCAAAATCATGGCTCTCAAACCCAAGCCTAGTGATTTCTCGATGCATGTTTCTCCCTTCTTCAAGATTTCCCAAGCTAGCGCAAGCTGGAAGCGCGCTGGCAGCAGCCAAGCAATCCAGTCTTATACCTGAATCCAATAGCTTATAAAACAAATCAATAGCTTCTCTGTTCAAATTTTGCCTGACATGGGCAGTTATCAATATGGTCCAGGAAATGGTATTGGGTCTATCCATTTCATCAAATACCTGGCGCGCATCCTTCAAGGCTCCACATTTTACATACAAGTTAAGAAGCTTGGTTTCAAGGTATAGATCTGGGGTACTGATTCCTTTTTGTAGAATAATAGAATGGATTAGCCTTCCTTCTGCAAGAAATTTCATATTGGCACAGGACATTAAGAGGCAGGCGTGCATGGAGAAATCAGGTCTCCCGTCGCACGAATTTTGTTGTTTTAGAACATGCAGAGCCTCTGCAATTCGCCCTTGTTCGCACAGAGATCTTACATTTTGGCCTGGATCCCCTGCCGCCCTGAAATGGGTTGCATGTGATGACAGGCATTTGACCCGGTTTTCGTGTTCTGAGATTCTTTTCGAAGAAGAAAAAAGCCGAATGGGTCGCAGATATCTGCCAAGACAATTTAGTATTCTGTATGCAACGCTGCAGAGCGGAAAGCGATTTCTCAGGGCTCCAGCTGCCATTGCTTGCAGCCATGAACACGTCGCATTACAAGAAGAAACGCCCGCTGATTTACTGTATTGGAAACTGCGGATTTCATAAACTTGGCAGCTGAATTCCTTAAACTGAGTGTCAAACTGTATTAGTTAATTAGTTATTACTGTTTGAGCCTCGATTTACGCTGTTCCACATTGTCAGGCCAACTGATCTTCAAAACGAGACGTCCATCTAACGGTCAACCGTGGCTTTTCATTTTCTGGGTTCCTCCGCGTTTGTGATCGCCGGTATTTTATTGAACATCTTTTTGCACAAAGGCCGTGGAAGCATTGGAAACCAGTGTCTTTCGGGGGCACCGGGGCAAAGCAACTGCCAAAGCAATGCAGTTCATACCCCCACTCTTATCAAATTTAATGTTTGTGTCTCCTATTACGGCTTTCAGTCTAGTATTCTTATTTAAATTTAAGGACACGTGTTGAGCCTGAATTTTTTTAAATTATGTATCTTAAAACTTACATGGAATATAATATATAGGTTTTTACAAATTCTTATTAAACAATGAACAAGTCAATCTCCTTATTTGAAGGACATAATTATCTTTTATATAAATGAACATGGTCTACCATCAAAAAGGGCAAAGAAAAAGGTGAATTAATGCTTAAACCTAAAATTTGTTAGTTGTCAAATCTTACACGGAGCAAAAAAAAAGGGATAACTTAATAAATGATCTTAACTTTAAAATGGTATCAATCAGAAAATACAAAGTAGCAAATAATTTTCCTTTTGAAGGTTGCATTTACTGAGTTAGCCCAACAGGGGAAAAAAATGGTTTGAAACTGTGCTTGTGCACGGAACGAATCCTGTGGGCGCCGATATCACTAAAAAAAAGGCGTTTTAACTTTAATTTCATGTAATTTCATTGCTTACTAACTATACCCAATAAAAATTTTCACTTTCCAGTTTCCAGTAGATAGGAGTTGGTGCAATTAGATCCTAACAGGTCACATACCATTCCTTCATCACATATAGATGGTTGCTCATGTTTAGAAGTTTCACATTTGCAAGGCTGTTTCAATTTCTTTTTTTTTTTTGTTTTTTATTTTTTTCATAAAGATTCAGTATCATTAGCAACTAAAAAAGCACCATAACGGCGCATGAATTAACAACCTTAACGCTGCTCCGAGATAACACTGGTGTGAACTTCTCATCTATGCGCGTAGGGTATACGAGTGCATGATCTCCCTGCTGCAAGTTGAACGCGAACCCATGAAGCTTTCGACTAATTTTAATCTCCATGTTATTCCAAAATAAGGAAACTCTTTTCCACGAAATACCGTGTATTTCTATTCTTGATCAGCTCTGGGGACTGTCATTTTAACACAGAAGGTGTCATTCATTAACTGAGAGTAGCATCGTTTATACTTTATACTCCTGCGGATCCAATCACCAGTGATATAGATATATGTATACATATATATCTATGTTTTCCCATACAGCGGCAGAAAAAAGTAAGCACTACAAGAAAAGTGGAACGTAGAGGCGTGGAATCGCAGTATGAAACTAATTAACTTAAATTAAGGCGGGTGGAAGAATTAACTGATGGGGGCTGCAGGCAACAGAGCTCCGTTCTCAGCATCCTGGAATACGGCAGAGATCTGACAAGGAGAAGCAACAGCAGAAATATGGTTACTATGATACTGAGCAGACGAATCAGTGGTTTGGTCCAGATTCAGGGGTTGTTGGTAGTGCTGAAACATCTGAGGCATGGCAATATTGGCAACACCAAAATCCAGAGACGCATCAATTTCCCAGCAGGGCAGGCAGCTGCTGCTGCTGCTGCCGAACTGCTTGTTCTGACCAATCTCGCAGGCAGCAACAGCAACGCAATCCTGCGCAGGGCCTCCATTAAGGGCTGTTTGTGTAGAAACTGGTGCAGAAACGGAGCAACAATAACGCTGGTGCGGCGTCGTCTGTTCGTTACTATGGCGATTTGCAGCAATTGTGGGTTCGGCCATGCACAGGAGCCACTGGATGGTGTCGCCATCAGACTTCAGGCCGAGCTCTCTGGTGAGCTGAAATATCCTTGCAGCACAAGCCGCAGGAATCCGGATCCGCCTTCCTCGGCCTTCCACTTTGGCATGCCGATCTCTTCTACATTTCCTCGTCTTGTTGTTCATCCTACCCATCTCATTCTCATTCTCATTTTCATTCTCATTCTCCCCGGCAGCAGAAGCAGTATCGATGATGGCAGATTTCTCCATTGTCGCCTTCGCAGGACCCGGCCTCCAAAATCTGGTTTTTATGGCATGGTCACTCGCTTATTAGCGGGTACCAGGCCAGGCAGTTGTCGGCATCATGAACAGCGACTGTGCAGTAAATTAGAACAGAGCAGGACGCCTACAGTGCCTTGATTCAGTTTCTGCGTACCTGGGTACGCTGCCATTCATAATATATAATGAGGTTTTCTTATCTGCATACCTGCTCTATCAGCTACGAAAAAAGCACAAACGGCAGACCTAACGTTGGGCTTCTAGCAGCCTACTGCAGAGAGGTCTCTGCATCGATCCACGGACTGAGGTTAATCATGGCAGAAATCGCTGTGACGAGAAAAGAAACGGTGGAGACCAAGATTCCACTTTCGGTGAAGGGTAAAGAACTGAGCAGCAATTCAGTTAGGTACGTGGAACAGTATTTCAGGTTTGTGCTGGCCGCTCGGCCGGCAAAAGAGGGAAATGAAA
The DNA here is from genome assembly GCA_015680685.1 of Gnetum montanum. Classification (NCBI taxonomy): domain Eukaryota; kingdom Viridiplantae; phylum Streptophyta; class Gnetopsida; order Gnetales; family Gnetaceae; genus Gnetum; species Gnetum montanum. Next base: position 21,487 of record MNCI01004763.1, read on the forward strand.
TTTCATATGGCTAAGGTTCCCTGTACGTGGCCAGTGCGGCTCCTAATTAGAGAGTCACAGGTGGAATCTCTTTTTCAGGCTCTAAAGCCTGAATCCTTCATCCGTCGGTCTCACCTGGTCCCCTGTTTGTCTTATTTCCTCTTGTCTGCAACTGTGACCGTGTAGCTTTTTCATCCATGCGTTCAAACCTAGTCGCAATATTCTTTATTTTAAAGCACAAGTGGGGTTCCAAGGTCGCCTAAAAACCCTCCACCAGGTGGCCTGGTATGTGCAGTTGGCGAATCATGATATAAACCCCAACACTGTACTACGTCTGTTCTGCGCTTGCTGAGAATACATGACCCTACATGCATGCCGTTGCCACCAAACATGTAACGTAATGCATGTGGCCTGATGCACTCAGTTCAACAGTAGCAATGCATTTACCCCTGATTTCAGAATGCAAATGCTTATTTTGAACAGGCCTGCGGTGGACCTTGCATGCTTTTCTGGTTTTTGTATACTTCTACCAGTGCTTTCAGGAAAAGTAATTTATCATAGCATTTGCCTGGCTTCCGTGAAGACGATGTTAAGGTTCAATGTTGCAGGAAATTAGTAAACAATGCTCACGAGTCCCCTACTCCTCTCAGCGACAATATCCCCAAAACCTCCAAGCTGTAAACTTCGTATTGCTTAAGTAATTTTAATTTTACCCGTAAACTCATGGCTGGAGAGGTAGTGCGTTTCCAGTATTAATGAAATCGAAACTGAAATATTTTATTATGATGCATTAGAAATATATTTACTATGAGTTTTAAAAATATCACTAACAAAATTACCTAATGTTCTTGGTAACATTTCAAACAAATTAACCAAATTTGTGGATGCAATATCTTATTTGTAGCTAATGTGCTAAATCAAGAATATTGTAGAAAAATTGTATTCACCTTTCATGATATTTGTTTTCGCATAGCATATTAGTTCTTCATAAAGGAATTTTGAGCCACCTATCTCTTTTAATTCCTACTTTGCTATTTGTACATTGCAAACATTGAAAAATAGTAGCAAATAAATAGTATACCTTTGAATTAAGACCTCTATTGACACTATTCAAATACAAATGTTTTTTGCTTTTCACATTTACCCAAAGTTATCATTGGTATGTACTTCATTTCATAAAAAACTATTATATTTGTAGAGTATGTAATGAAGTTTGTTCACTTTCTAGCAACCTTGGAATACGCAAATGGAGTTGGTTAACTTTAGAGAACACCATCTTGTGGAGGGTATGATGAAGAAGTGAATGAATTTTAAAATTTTTAGAACATTTGGTGAACTAGACTACAAAAAAACTTCACATTTAGTGTACATGATATCTTAAATTAGTTATATATTTAAAAATTTGGATGAGGAAAATTTTTCACAAAAAAATGAGAAGATCTTCTTCATCAACAAAGAACTATAAAGATTTATGGATTAAAAATTTCGTAACTTTTGGACAAATAAGATCATCTTAGTTGTTGACAAAAAAAAATTTCAAGCTAAATTATAAATACATAACTAAGCTAATGGTTGTTAATCACTAATAAAGTGGTTATGCATAAAGTAGAATATAACAAAAAAATTTCAATACTACATAACAACCCAAAATTTGCAAGTTGTACATGAGTTATATATTATTTAAGTGATCTTTAATCTTTTTTGAAATATGCTTAATAAGATAATACATTGCTCTCTGGTATGTTAAGGCTTTATTAAATGTTTAGACATTGATAACAAAAAATAAAATATATAACATGAAAATTATTAAGTCATTTTTCAATTAATCTAATACATTACTCATTATCAAGTCTACTTTGAAGGTTAGAAGCCTTTAATTTCTTTAGGTTTCTTTATTTGAAAAGAAAAGTAAAGATCTTCAACTTGCCAACATTATTCTCTACATGTTCATATGACAATGGGAATTTCCTTGTTTATACATCATTTGCAAACTTAGGTTTTTCTTGTCTCTACCACTTCTAAATCATTCTTATCCATTTTTTATGAGGAGCTAACATCCATAGCCCCTTCAAGCTCACAATTCCACAACACTTCCAAGTTGAATTAACTTGGAGAAATGAGAGTAAGATGAAATAGAGTAATTTTCCCTTAATTATATTGGACTTAATCAAGAAAAAACAACAACAATGGAGGAGTAAAACTCAACACACAACCTTCCAAGGAACTAGAGGTAACACATATTCTTAGTAATCCCTCTCAATGCTTACTCAATTATGGCTCACTAATGGAGCACAGAAGAGGAATCACTCAATAAGAAAAGACAATACTCATAAGAGACCCTTTTACCTATCCCAACAACCTAGAGGCAATACATATCCTTAATGATCTCTCTCAACTCTCACTTAATTGTGGCTCACTAATGGAGCACACAAGACCACTCCCTAAAGAAGAAAAAACAACATTCATAAAAGACTCGTTCATCTTTCCTTAGGCTACTCTCTCTCAAGTGTCTCTTTCTTACCTCTTCCAAGTATTCCTCAACTCTCTTGTCCCAAAGATACACCCAAGATCTCAATTTATAGCCTTTTGGATGTTCCTTAAACTTACCTTAGTGAATTTTTGGCTTTCTTGATGCTTGAATTCAAAAGTGAAAGATGTCTTAAATGATTCTAGATGATTTATCAAAGTTCCCTCAATTCCAGGAAAGATGTCTTAGAATTTTTTAGACATCTTACTAATGAGGCCTATCAATGCTATCAAGATGTCTCATGTGTCCAAATGTCTCTACATCCCATGTCAAGACATTTCACTGATCCAAGATGTCTTCATAATTAGTTCCTCAACCACATATAAGATGTCTCTAAGCTCCATGATATCCTAATAGTAATCCTTCTCATCTTTCAAGTAGCATCCACCATTCAATCCTTAAGCCTTCCTTAGCTCTAACATTAACTTGAAATGATCGAAACATTCACAAAATACATGACACTCATAAGACACATGCATAAACATAAGGAAAATACACTAAGCTAAGGTAATTTTCTCATCATCTCCCTACTTCTTCAAAAATGCCATTCTTAATAACCTTTTACAATTTTGTAGGCACAAAACTCCCATGACTCAAGGTCATAAGACTAACATTAAACCCATGACTCCACTTAGCAAGTACATTCATGCATGAGTGATTACAATGAATAACATCAACTACATGATGACTCATATGTTTCATTTCATCAATTTCATCAATTGTATCAAGTTGGAGACTTGTCCTGGTGTTCCATCAATTCATGCCTTCTAGGTTTCTTTTCAAAGTCTTGATGCTTATTAACCATGAACCTTGAAATGACTTCTTACATTTTAGCCACAAAAGCTTTGAATGTATCTTTCAACTCATCAAGCTCTTGGGCACTCTTCTTCTTTGGAGTCATAGCTTCAACAAGCCTAAAATCAAGTTCTCAAAGTAATAAATTAAAGTTAATGCCCACTAATGAACTCAAATTCAAATGATTTAAAATACCCACAATGATATTCTTTAAATTTAAGATGGGTGGCACTATGATTTAACATAAATATGAAATAATTCACTTCAAACCATAGCCTCTTTAAGCAATTGGATTCTCAATTATTAAAAAAAAAAACAATATGATCCAACTAAGATTAAAGTAGAGTTTTACCAATTTCTTATTTTCAATCTTAATATGTAAAACCCTTATCAAAATATTTCAAGTTGATGATGAAGAAAGTTGAAAATAAGATGTAGATACCTTCAAAACTAATGCTCTGATACCAATGTGAGGAGAAGATAATCCCATAGCCCCTTTAAGTTCATAATTCCATAACACTTTTAAGTTGAATTAACTTATAAAAATAAGAAAAAAATGAAATGGATTAATTCTCCCTTAATTATATTTAACTTAACAAAGAAATACAACAACAATGGAGGAGCAAAGTTTAACTCACAACCTCCTAAGGACTTGAAGAAAACACATGTCCTCAATGATCTCTCTTAACTCTCACTTAATTATGGTTCACCAATAGAGCACGTGAGACCACTCACTTAAGAAGGCAAGACAACACTCAAAAGAGAATCTTTTAACTCTTCCCAGGTTACCCTATTTCTCATGTCTCTCTCTCTTGTCTCTTCCAAGTACACCTAAACTCTCTTATCTTAAAGCTACATCAAAGATCTTAATTTATAGCTTTTTAAATGCCTTTTCAACTTTCCTTAGTCATTTTTCAACTTTCTTAGCATCAAAATTCAAAAGTGCAAAACATCTTAAATGATCCTAGATGACTTGTTAGAAGTATCCTTGCTTACAAGAAGGACATCCTAAAAGTTGTCAAACATCTCACTAGTGAGGCTTGTCAATGTTGTCAAAACATCTCACATCTACTCCAAGACATCTTCAAATCCCTAGCGTGTCAAGGCATCTCATTGATCCAAGACATTTTGGTAGTTATTTTTTCAACCACAAACAATACATCTCTAAGCTGTAAGGCATCCCAACATCAATCATATTTGAATACCAAGTAGCATCTAGCGTTTTATCCTTGAGCCTTTTCTAACTTTGACATTAACCTAAAATGCCTAAAACATTCACAAAATGCATGATACTCACAAGATGCACACACAAACATGAACAAAGATACATTGAATAGAGGTGATGTTCTCATCATTTTTCATTACAACACTAGAATTCACTCATTTATTTAGTACTAAAACTCCTTATTTCCAAGTAGCTTTGCATGCCATGGTGGTTATAATAATAGTAAAAGAAAAAATAACAATTAAAGTTATAAGTGCAAGGCCTTCACTAGTCTAAGAAATGATGATAATGGTGAACTTTTGATGAATAGAAATAGCAATTTGGCAAATAATAAAGGTTCAATTAGTTTGAATTATCTTTGAGGCAATGATATCCTATTTTCATTGTATTACTAAGTTCCATTGAAAAATTATGTTTGCCTTGTTAGTTATATTTTATACTTTTTAAAATTAGTTTGAATTTTTTTTATTGATTTATGAAAGAAAAACATAGTTTCAAACACTAGAAATTAGTTTAAATAATTATATGAACTTCTATCACTCAATTGCAAAGTAAGGTATAACAAAAATAAATGTAAATTTTACATTAAAAAATCAAAGAAAACCTTAAATAAATGTAAATTACTTGCAAACATATCTATAAAGCATAAAGTATTAGGCATCACTTAAAATTTGAAATATATAATTTCAAGGAAATTCTATTTAAAAATATTAATTATACTTGAATAATAAAATTGAAGAGCAAAACAACATCTTTCTTAAATATTACAATTTAAAATATTCTCGAAAGCAATTGAGAATAGTTGTTGATAATTGGAATGGATCATTTTATTTTGTAATAAAGCCTTAGTCATATATCAAAGGCAATCCAATGGAGCCTATGAGTGTTTTAAGAAATCTAATAATTAATTTCATTAAATATTTGTATTCATAAAACTAAAAGGAAAATTTTGCATGAGAGTAATTAGGTCTACTATCTTATATGGTGCTAATGTTGGGTAATACAAAAGAGGCATGAACAACAAATTAATGTGGTTGAAATATGAATGCTTAGATGGATGTTGAATATTACCAAAAGAGATAAACCGCACAAATACAAATATTAGAGAAAGACTTGAGGTGACTTCCATTTCAAATAAGCTATAGGAATGACAACTTAGATGGTTTGAATATGTGCAAAGAAGATAAAAAAATAAGCCTATTAAAAACTTTTCTACATCACTATTCCACATCGAAAGAAATATTAAAAAAGACATGGAAAAAATAATTGAAGATAATATGAAGAAATTGTAAATAAATAAAGCTCTATCTCTTCATAGAGGCAAATGACCAAAAAAGAAAAAGAAGAAGACATGGGAAGAAATGATTAAAAATGATATGAAAAAATTGTAAATAAACAATGATTTAGCTTTTAATGAAGGTGGCTAGAAAAAAAGAACTCATTTAGCCTATCCTATTTTGTTGGGACAAAGTTAGGATGATGATGATGATGAAACTTGTAGTTTCAATTTTCATTTAATAATTGATTATGTCTATATAAATCCTTGATAAATCAATTAGCTTCTAAAAAATGCATCGATATTAAAATTTCCAAGTTGTATTGAATATGTTTAATTATCACATAGGTTTTAACACATCTTCAAGATATTGTCATAATACCAATGGTTGATATATTAAATAATTCATATAAAGTTTTACATGTGATATTCTATTTACATTTAATTAAAAAGTCATGTGCATAACATTTCAATAGAATATGTTCATAGTTTATTATATGTAATAGACTTAGCCTATACACTAAATATTCTTTTTTACCAATTTTTAATTTTCTAGTTTTCACTCAAAGATGATGAGATTTCATTCTTACTCTACTAATCTAATATACTTGGTTAACATTTTTTTGATTTTATAGTTTCCTCTTTAAGATGATAATATTTTATTCTTACTCTACTAATTAATATTCGCATTTGCATGGAGATTGAGAAGGGGGGTGTCGAATCCTGGAAAAAAATTATTAATTAAAATAAAGTATCAAATACACCTGGAGTATTTGACAAATTAGATAGAAAGGATAAAAAATACATAAGTAGCATTTGATAGAATATATTAAAATAACAAGAAAGGAAAAAGTTAGCAAATTTAGGGATGTCTACTAAGGATTTCATCCTTACAATTAGATCAATAACAAAAAGAAATTATCCCATCCTTGAGGCTCCAAAATAAAAAGAAATTATCTATATGTCAATAAGTGATTTATTACTTCATTAGAGCATACAACTTGTCATCTATAAGTCATAGGTTCAATTCCAATGGTTGTTGAATCATCTATAATGCGTGTTACATTTGAATCATCAATTTCATTGCTGATCCCTACTAAAAAAATAGAAAATAGAAACCATTATTGTTGTGGCAATGAGAATATTTTCTTTTGTTGTTTTTTCACTTTGGAGATTATGGAAAGCTCGTCTGGTTGTGCTATCTACAATTTTTCTTTGTGCGACATAGTTTTCATGATTTACATTGGTAAACATGTCTTATTGTATTTTAACCTCAAATTTATTGACATAAGCATGTTTGATTATGCAATTGTACAACTTGTAAGCTACTTTCATTTTAAATGTGACATTCCTCAATTAAAGGGTGATAATTATAAGGTACAGAAGGAGAGAATTCTTCTTCATTTAGGTTGGATGGACATTAATTATGCTATCCATAAGGATGAACCACCTATCGTTACAACAATTAGCCATCCAAATGATATTGGTAATTATGAAAAATGGGAGTGATCTAATCACCTTTTGTGTCATGTTCATAAAAACTAAGATCTCAGCTGGTATGCGTGGTTTACTAGAATAGTATGATAATGTGCACGCTTTGTTAAATACCATTGATGAAAAATTTGAGTCATTAGATAAGGTGTTGGCCAACACCTTGATAATGAAGTTCTCATCCATGAAGCTCACTAAAATTCGTGGTGTGCATGAGCACATCATGCAAATGAGGGATATAGCAGCTCAACTCAAAACACTTGATGTAGAGATGTTAGAATCTTTTCTTGTGCACTACATCTTAAACACACTCCCATCGTACCCTTTAAGATTTCTTATAACACACATAAGGACAAATGGTCAATCAATGAACTAATGACCATGTGTGTGCAAGAAGAGGGGAGACTTGCTATAGAAGCAAAAGAGAGTGTGCACTTGGCTACACAAGGAAAGAATAAAGAATAAGCCAAGGGCAAGTGGAAGGTCAAATTTCTTGCACAATCTAATATTAAGAAGGAATCCATATGTTTTTTCTACAAAAAGAAAGGGCACATAAAGAAGGATTGTTCTAAACATCAAAAATGGCTTGAAAAAAAAGGTACTTAACTCTCACTTGTTTCTTTGAATCTAATATGGTTGATGTTGTCCATGACACATGATAGATTAATTTTGGTTCTATAATCCATGTTACCAATTTCTTGTAAGGGGTGAAAAACCTAAGGAAGCCAGCAGGAAGTGAGTCATGCATCTATTTAGGTAATAAGATGTGCTCACATGTGAAGGTAGTCAGAACATGCAAATTAGTTTTAAGTAGTGGTTTTGTTTTATAGTTGGAAAAGAAAATTTATATTCCTAATTGATGGGACACGATATCGCATGGGCCGCGATATCGCATCCCCCGCGATATCGCGTATGCGATATTACAATCCATCGCAATGTCTATAAATAAGAAGTGGCTCTCCCTTGTTTCATAGCATAGAGTAGATCATATCTAAACTCTGGCAGTTTGATCCCTCCAGAGATAGATTATTTTCCAGTGTCTGCCCGTAGTGTGGTGAATGTAATTGTACGACATCCTTTATTCAAGTGTGACGTACTTGGACACGCACATGACCGGCAATAAAGATCAAGATTTCTTCATCATTGCAGCATTCACTTAGTTTATTT
>MNCI01004763.1:39277-63283 GCA_015680685.1 Gnetum montanum
TTCAGGTTACAAGCTGCTCGAATAAAGAGCCGTTCACTCTAGGACTCCTACTGCGGGCACATGGGGAAAAAATTCTAACTCTGGAGTGATCAATCTGCCAGAGCTTCGCTACACTAGCCAGGATTGGGAAATGAAGGGAGTGCCGCCTCTTATTTATAGATATGGCGGTGGGACGCGATATCGCGGCCTAGTGTAAGTCGCGTCTCATCAGTTGTCTAAAGTAAGAGTTTATAATCCACAAGAAAAGAAGCTAGACCCAAGGACCATAAGTGGGTGTTTTGTTGGATATGCTGAATGGTCTAAGGGATATAGATTTTATTGCCCATCACATACTACTAGGTTTATGGAATCAAGGAATGCTAAATTTCTTAAGAATGACTTAATTAGTGGGAGAACTAGATCTTGGAACATTGTTCCTAAGATAGATCATACAGATGCTCAACACACTATTTCAAATGATAGACTAATTATTGTGCACAATATGCCTAGAGCACAAATGCATAATGAACAACAACCAGTCATTGAAGTTCTACAAACTGATGATCAAGAAGTAGTAGATCCAACTGAACAATAAATACTAGAACCTGTTGAACATCATGATCCTCAAGAGAATGATGAACCAATATTAAGAATATCTACTAAAGTAAGGTGATTAGCAATTCCTAGTGACTATATGGTGTATCTACAAAAGTATGACTACAACATAGCAACCAAAAATGACCCCAAAATATTTTTACAAGCCATGAGTTGTAAGGAATCTAACTTGTGGTATGATGCCATGAAAGATGAGATGAACTCTATGTCATCTAATGGAGTTTGAGATCTTGTCAAGTTTCCTGATGGTGTAAAAGCCATTAAATGCAAATGGGTCTTCAAGACTAAGAAAGACTCATTGAGCAACATTGAAAGATATAAGGCTAGACTTGTCGCTAAAGGGTTCACTCAGAAAAAGGGAATAGATTACAAGGAGACCTTTTCTCTTGTATCTAAGAAGGACTCCCTTCGTGTTATCATGGCATTGGTTACCCATTTTGATCCTGAATAATATCAAATGGATGTAAAAATAACATTCCTTAATGGTGATCTAGAGGAAGAGGTTTATAGGAAATAGCTTGAAGGATTTTTCTCTAGTGATGATGAGCAATTAGTATGCAAGCTCAAGAAATCCATATATGAATTGCAATAGGCCTCCCATCAATGGTGCTTAAATTCCATGATATCATCACTTCATTTGGTTTTGAAGAAAACATCATGGATCAATGTATATACCAGAAGGTCAATGGGAGCAAAATCTATTTCCTTGTTTTATAGGTGGATGATATCCTTCTTGCAACCTATAATAGTGGATTTCTATATGAGGTGAAACATTTTCTCTCTAAGAATTTCGACATGAAGGATCTAGGCGAGGCATCTTATGTCATTGGCATTTAGATCCATAGGGATAGATCTAGATGCATTCTGGGACTATCATAGGAAACCTATATCAATAAAATTTTAGAGAGGTTTCGAATGAAAGATTGTTCACCAAGTATAGCACCCATTGTGAAGGGTGACAAGTTCAATTTGAACTAGTGCTTTAGGAATGATTTAGAGAAGAGTCAAATGAGCAACATTCTATATGCTTCAGCTATTGGAAGCCTTATGTATGCTCAGGTCTACATAGGACCTGACATTGCATTTGCTATGGGAATGTTGGGCAGATATCAGAGTAATCCAGGTATTGACCACTGGAGGGCTACAAAGAAAGTGATGAGGTACCTTCAAGGTACAAAATACTACATGCTTATGTATAAATGAACTGACTCCTTGGAGGTGACTAGCTACTCCAATTCAGACTTTGCTATTTGTGTTGATTCACAGAAATCCACATCTAGTTATGTTTTTATGCTATTTGGAGGAGCTATATCCTGGAGGAGTGGAAAGCAAACCTTGATTGCTACTTCCACAATGGAGGCAGAGTTTGTTTCTTGTTTTGAGGCTACTTCACATGGTGTATGGTTAAAGAGTTTCACAATAGGGCTTAGAATTGTGGATTCTATATCTAGGCCATTAAGAATGTTTTGTGACAATTTAGCTACTGTCTTTATGGCTAAGAATAATAAGAGTGGCAGTTGAAGTAAACACATCGACATAAAGTACTTAGCCATAAGGGAATGAAGGAAAACAAAGTGGTCATTGTGCATATAAGCACTGAATTAATGATAGCTGATCCTTTGACAAAAGGAATGCCACTGAGGTCATTTAAGGATCATGTAGTTTGGATGGACTTGGTTCCATAATGTAATTTGTTGTACGCATAACTTTACAGTCTTAATGAAACTCTTATTTAGTTGTGCTATTTTCTCATATGGTTTTCACATAGAGTTATGAGAGAAAATTCACATATGGAAGGATCAAGAATGAACATTAGGCTTATTTATAAAGCTAGTTACCATATAAGGAATTATGTTTGAGAGATAATGCATTGTAATACATGGAAGATAATACTCACATTAAGAGGAACTATCACCATGATTCATGCATTTATTTCTTGAACTCTGGACTTGATTAAATATGGAGACAAAGTGGGAGATTGTAACACACGTTTACATGTTGAAGTGGCCTCCATATCCGCTGACCCATATACGCATTGGCATAACGCATTTATGCATTGGCATTACCCATTTACACATTGGCATAACACATTTTTGTGTTGACATGAGGGTGGCATCCACATCCAGATGGGGTTTTAGGTCTCTTATTTTTCAAATTTTTCTCTCATGGTAATCGATTTCATGGCCTATAAATTTGTTCTTGATGGAAGAACAAGGTACCACAAATCATAGTAGGATTGTAGTTCTAGTCTCTTTCACAAATGCTTAAAGGTTGCATACACCATCGTTGCAGAACACCAATGTGAAAGAAGAATTTGAATGCCAAATTTAATCTATAGCATCAATGGCTAGAGGTTTATTTCATTTGCTCAAGCATTGTGCATTTCAAATTATTTATGCATGTGAATTTCTTGTGCCATTTTCTTCTGCATTCTATACTTTGATTACTTGTGCAATCCAATTTCTACACAATTATTTTCTTACAGAAAACATATTTCAATTAATATGCCACAAAAAAGAAAAGGGCTACAAATATTAAATTCAATTTAATAACCCCTATGATATTTCATTCTATCTCTAATTATACTATTTCTTTAAATGGTTTCTTATTAGACAATGTTTTTTCATGTATTAGTGACATGGATTGTGAGAAAAATGTTGAGCTTGAAAAATCAAGGATGGATACCTCCTTCCTCACATCTTAATATTAGTTTTATCATGAAATGTTCATAGCATTTTTGATAGGTCTAAAGCAAAGATTGTTGGGAAGTATCTTTCAAATTGATATTTATTTCTAGATTTTCTTTTTGTATAAAATATTAAGATTTTAATAAATGATATTAGTTTTGTTGGTAAATGCATTTTAAAAAACTACATTGTTTTTACTATTACTCATGAAGTTAATAAAGGAGGTGTTGCTATTCTAGTTAATAAAAATTAGACCCGAAAAGTTTTGAATTTTAGCTTTAACAACCTTGGAAGAGCTATTTGGATTACTTGTCATATTGAAAAATGAGACTTCGGCTTTGTAATATTTATGGTCCTAATAATTTAAAATATTTATAAGAGGTTTAGAAATATTTTCTATCTTTGCATAAAGTTCCTTGGATCATTAGAGGTGATTTCAATATGGCTAAAAGTCATTTAGATAAACTTGATGGTTTTTCTCTTAATTTCCCTTTAAAAAAATATTAGTGCTATTTTAAAGAAATATATATATATTCTTAATGTTAGATCTTTATTCTCACATCATTCCCATAAAAAGCATTATACTCGGTGTAATTATCACCAAGGAAATGTTAAAATTTAATGTCAGCTTGATAGATTTTACATTACTAATGTTTCTTTTTAAAAGCTTACAAGTAAAGTAGAAGTGCATACTGATGCTACTTTGCCAAACCATTTTTCTATTACTATTTTTCTTTTTGAAATTAATTCTTCTTCCTTTTGAAGGTAGGAGCTTTTTCATATGAATGTTAATATGTTCATAGGACTTGGTGGGAAAAATATTTTGAAGCCTTTATGGAATGCCAAAGAAAACCCTATTAGTAATATTGGTTGGATTGATTAGTTGTAGCGAACTACTTATAGAGTTAGAAATTATGCAAGATGGTTTGGAAAGCAAGTTCCTAAGTGAGAGCATCAAGTTGAAGATCTTGTAGAATCTATCTAGTAAATGCACCTTCTTTTAGATCAAAATCTCTTTGATTTTAAAACTTAAAAAGCCTTAGCTAAAGCTCATTATGCTAAGTAGTGTTGGGATGATTTTAAGCTAAAAGTGCTCTCACTAAAAGTCACATGTCTTAGCTAAAAAATAAAGATGAACCTTGCAAAAAATAAAATAAAATTAAAATTTCTAAAAGGAAAGGATCAAGTACCTAAACTAGAATATCTTTATATAAATGATTTCATCATTATGGATCCCAAGACTATTAATAATTTTTTGGCAAATTATTTTTCTTCTATTTTGTCTTTTGAAGGTTTTAGCAAGGAAACCTTCAAGGTCTCTAGTACACATATTTCTCATATTATAATAGATGCACATCAAAGTTTTAGAAGGATTCACTATAAACCTTGCTTCTAGTATAATATTTATTACTCGGTTATTTGGATCCTTCTAAAACTTCTTATGATAGAATTAATCATATTATTCATCAATTTCTTTGGTCTACTAAGTAACATAGAAAAGGCTTTTCTAGAGTTGCTTGGGATATTTGTACTATCAACAAGAAAGATGAATAACTTGGCCTCACTAATTATTATAACTAGGGTATTTCTCTTATAGCAAATTGTATTACAACATGTATTAATGGAGATGATGTTTAAATGCTTCTTTAAGAAATAAACTTATGCAAGGAAAACCTAAAAATGATAACAGTTAGTCTTGTAATAACTTTCTTCACTATCTTCTTTTTCCTTAGGCCATTTCTATCCTTGGTTCTCGGGTTCTTAAACAAATTTGGAAGACATGGCACAAACTTCACAATAATTGAAATTACAATCATTTTACAGCTTCATAAGATATACTTGAGTGAGTAAGTCCATGGTGACTTCCTTTTAATGAAGGAGCTTACCCTACTAACTCATCTAGATTATGTACCGCTTGGAGCAAGTTTGGTATTACTGCAATCTCAAGTCTACATATGCATGATGATGGATTACATGGAAGGAAGCTTCTAGCCTCTATAGTTTGAATAGAGAAAGAAAAAAAGATTTTGAAAAATTAATTGCTGGTCTTTAGAACTTATTTAAAGTTGACAATAGTTTGCATTATGCTTTTTCAAATATTTTTTTGAAGGGTGGCAAATTTAATTTTCTTGTAACTCTATAGTTACATACAAGATTATTACAAAGAACGATTTTATTGATAACAAATTCAATAAGCCCTACAATATGAAATTATCACCACAGTTTTGGATGAGAAAAATAAAAGATATTTGAAGAGCTCCTATGTTTCCAAAAATTCATATTTTTTTATGATGTCTCATTCCTTAAGGTCTTCCTATCAACATTCGTTGTAAACATATTAGAATTGTTTCTCCTCAATGTCCTTTGTGTAGAAAGGAAGACTCTTTTTCTTATGTTTTTTATTTTTAAGTATTCTATTGCATAACATTCTTGGAAATGGACATCTAAAATTTGTAACTTTTAAGCAAACATCAATGAAACCATTCTTGGTGATTATCGTACTTTGTTTGCTTCCTTTTATTTTTTAATTTTGAAATATCTTTGAATCCTTATTCTCTACTCTATTTGGAAGTTTTGATATGTAGTTATTTTTTAGTAGTAAGAGAATAACTATAACTTTTCTTTAGGAATCAAATATTAGATTCTCAAAGTTATTGTTTGTCAACTACAACTTGAAGCAAAAAAGTTCTTAATGAAAGCCAAATAATTAATCTATTTTCCACAATATTAATTTTTTATTTTGAAGGCTCAAGAATGGGAAGCTTTTAATTTTTGTTGCTAGTTTATTATTTCTAATTGACGTGCTCTTTTATCTTTAGAAAGAGTTTTCTCCTTTTCTTTACAACAAACCCTTTAGTAAGAAGTGAAAACCCATGAGGGCACTTTTGAACAAGGGCAAGGCTTGATCCTTTTCCTAGCCTAGGGGGGAGCTTTTTAAAGATTGGTTGTAGTATAACCCTAGTTAAGACTTGTGATTAATGGTTGGTAGGCCTTTAATTAACCTTTTATCATTACCTAGAAATTGATGTAAGGTGTTAACATGATACATTTATTTTTCTTATTTATATTTTCATTTTGCATAATAAGTGTAAGAATTTTAAATATTCAACCCTATTCAAAAAGGAGAAATCAAGGCATTGGAACATTGAAACATTAAGAAAGATCCTTAATGTGGACTCATTCAAGGATGAACGAAAGTTAAGAAGGACACTTCATTCCATTCCCATTCTCAAATAGAGTTGTTCTACAACCAAGATGGTGTCATTTTGTAACAAGATGTAATTATTGTAATAAGACCCTTAATGAAAAGCACATTATAATAATATATATGTCTCTTGAGATGACCTTTAAAGGTTTGACCTAAGGTATTTATACACAGTAATTAGAGGTTGGATCAACAAAGTTGCAAAGCTAATAAAGGTGAATAATAGTTGCTAAGTGAAGTAGGATAGGAAGGTGATTGACCATCCTTTTTGGCCAAGTTTAGGCCTAACCATGATGTCAATGTTGGATTGCCTCAAGGAATAGAAGCTAAAGGAAGATAACCCCAAGGAACTCTTAGAGCATGACATACACATTTATTCATTTCCTAATTTCCACATTAATAAAGCTCCTTTCTATTTCCTTCCACATTTTCCGTATTGTATTCAGTATGCATAATATTGAATGTAGTGTATATTGAATGTTTGCTTGACATCCAAGAATAAGGTGTCATATCAAGTATTTTTGTTTAATATTATCTTAAGAGCACATAAAAGCATCTTCATGCTTGTGTTAACGATTACATGCATGACCTTCAAAAGCTAGACTACTTGCACCAAGTCTTTTCATGCATTTCCATAGCTTCAATCAAAATGTATGTAAACATTCATTATTAATTGCGTTTAACTATAAGATTGATCATTACTAATATATAGATGAGGATATTATGAAAAATTGTCTTAGATAGTTTGATGTACCCAGAAGACCAAAAAGCACATAGGTTATACCCTCCATTCCCCTCCTCTCCCCTCCCGTCTTGGATATACCTTAGTACCTATATTAAAATTATTTCAAGTTTCCACACCCCCCAACAATGAAGTATTAGCCTAATGGTAAGACTTAATTTGGGAGCTATGGGCTTGATTTTGGTAGGCAATGCTAAGCTATAAGATTTTAATTTGACTATATATCTTAAAGGTACATATTTTTTTAAAAAAACATTTTAGCTTCCAACACCCTCCAAGATGATTAAAAATATACCTAGTTCACAATAATAAAGATACCTAGAATTTAAGCATTAATGCTCATTTAGATCTGAATACAAGTGAATAGTCATATAATTATAATTAAGGTGTATAATTGAGATAAGGGTAGAACGATGAGAGCAACCCTAGATCATATTACTAATTTTGCACACAAAACTACTCCATAGAAGAGTTGAGGCATCGTGCCTCTTCAACGTTTATTTTTGCTAGGAATGACGTATAAATTAAAATATACAAGTATGCAACACAATTTAATTGTCACGTTTGCACAAAATTTTTGACAGAGGTTATCTATATGAAAGAAATAATAAAGAATAAGAGCCAAATTTGGATTTCAAAATGGGAACCAATGTCTATTCTCGTTTCATCTACACCATATGATGCAACCTTTGATAAGTCTGGTATCCATAATGACAATACAGATGATCCACTGGCAAACATCAACTGTCTTGGGGCCCATTTTACAACAGCTGAAATAGCTCCCTCATTTCCCCAACAGGCAACCTGAATAATATGAAACAAGTAACGTGTTGCATTAACTTGACTTACGTTACCACTGAATTAAATAAAACAGAATGTCATTAAACCAAACTCATACGAGAAGTTTACTTCTTTGCCACTGCTAACACACCAAGCATGTATATTTCCATTCCCAGATCCTGTCGTCACAAAAGCAGTACTATAATAGCATGCTATATTATCCTTGATGTTTTAATAGAATAAATTATAAATGATCACCCATCGGCAAAACAATGAATTCAATTAACGAATGCATACAGGATAAAGTTCACTAGTATGATTTGACATCTATAGCATGTATACTCTATACCAGATGAAGATTGAGTTACATACTTAATTTCCATTCTGAGATTTAGACGACATTGATGCTCAACCATGAACCATATTTTCAAGGCATACAAATTCGTGACATCAAATTTCTAAAGCCACTGTGTTAAGCAAATGAGGTATCACATCATTGGCAAAATGGCCTGTATGTAGCACAGTGGGGAAAATGAAATAAAAGTGTACGGAGATCTTGTCCTATGAGTCAAGATTTAATGCAGAGTGGAGGTTGATAAAACCTGTGACCTGCATGCTACAAGTCACATGCTCAATTTCAATATGTTATATTGAGATATAAAGGAATTCCTTTTTCTCTTTTTAAGAATAGCGGTAGTTAGAATACGAAAAAGTAATGAGCTTAACCATTTGGAAATAGGACGATTGCAAAAGAAAGATTTAAGCTGATCTTGAAAACATGGTCGGAAAACAGCAATGGCTATCACTGGCAAATTAAGTTAAAAGTCAACAAGTATAATAAAGTTTAAGTGTAACATATGTAGAACAAATATAAAACTGACATGAAAAAAATAGTTAAAAGTTGGTAGGACACCATGTCCTCAAAATAACATATTTATTTGCATGATTACCTGATATCACAAATTTTCCATCTGGAGTGAACGTGGCTTCCAATGTTCCAGTATCCAGAACAGCTTCAACACCGAAAGAACATTTCTGGAAAATTTATAGTAAGTTAACCTTTAATATACTCTTGCATTTTGTGCCATATGATCCAACATTTAGCATAAGAGCATGATATGGAAATTTTGAAGAAATTGAAGAATTTGGGTAAAGCAGTATTAAGTGAACACATGGTTGAAAAATAGCAAATCAGATACACAAAGTTAAAGCTAAACGTTGCCTATTTGAGAGACAACAAAACTTAAGCTCCCATTGACCATTGACCATTCACAAACGATGAAATGATTTTTTTATAACAGTTTCCAAGTTCTGCACATTGCATATTTCTGAAAATTAGTATTGTTTGCAAGTTTTGTTAAATAAACTAAGCAATGTAAATTGACAGGGTCTAGAATATTGTTTCTAAAATAGAAATGCATGTAATACCCATACCTAGGAAGCAAGAGATAATACCCAAAGCTCCCATAACATTGCCTAAGAACACAAGAGTAATTGTTCCCAACAATCATTCAATCAGCAGAAAATCAAGCTACAATCGGTCCAGCATTTACAACAATTAATTCAGCATAAAAATAAAGTATGAACACAGAAAATTACATAATATAATCACAGCCTAAGGATTTAGCTGGAAAAGAATACCAATATGACAATTGACATCTCTCGATATTCACTATGCACCCAAGCCATAATACCATGTAAAGACAGCTAAGCTTGGAATAATATTCATAGCCTTCTAGTTCAACAAGAAGCAAATTAATGCAATCAATCCATGTTAGCAATCGTAAATTACGCACAGCCAAATATAATCAGTCATATGGCAAGTCAAACTATAGAAAAACATATTATTCATGGACTATAGCAAACTATAGCAACTGTGATCCCATCCCCTTTCTATTCACGATATCATCATCAATGATACAATATTCATGGTTCAGCAAATAGGAAAAATCAGAAATTATCCATTGTGCATTTAAACAAACAGATGGCCGGTGAGGAGAAGAATTATATCAAACGAGAATTTAGAAACTCTAATGGAAGAGTCAAAGAAACTACAATCACAAGGCCATAACAAAGGTACAAATGCTTCACATCATTACCTTGTCATGGAAACAATAACGAACTTTGGAATAAAATCAGAAATCATACAGTGTGCATTTAAACAAACAGCTGGCGGCAAGGAGAAGAATCATATCAAACAAGAATTTCACAAATCAAAATTATAGAAATTCCAATGAAAGAGTCAAAGCAACTACAATCACAACGCCATTGCAAAAGTACAAATGCTTCATCACATCATTACCTCATCATGGAAACAATAAGGAAATTTTGCTTGAAATCAGAAATTATATAGTGTGCATTTAAACAAACAAATGGCCAATGAGGAGAAGAATCATATCAAACAATAATTTCACAAATCAAATTATGGAAACTCTAATGGAAGAGTCAAAGCAGCTACAATCACAAGGCCATAACAAAAGTACAAATGCTTCATCACATCATTACATCGTCATGGAAACAATAATGAACTTTTGCATTGTCCATGCCGCTTACCTTATCATTTTTAATCAAATTTTTATGTTTTAATATCACATTCTAAAATACTAGAACAACCATAGAGAGGGAAATCACATTAATTGATCCCTTTTGTTAGTATAAGAAATAATAAACATGGTAATAACTAAACATTAGCCTTGCCAACAACAATTAAAAACCTTAATTACCATAACAAATAAGATGATAGCATTTCCAATATGTAGTTCATATGTTAGCACACGTGCTCTAGTTGCTGGTGAAGACATAATATCAGTTTTGCAGCTTTAATTTTTGTTTATTTTAATTGAGTGATGAATTCTAATTTTCTAATTAGTAGTAACCATAAGTTTTGATGTAACCATAGAATAAATTTTAATGTTCCTCAAGCATAATTTCTGACTCCCTAATATTCCAACAATAATAAAAAAGTAAGTAAAAGGAATCATGTCTAGCTAGCACAAAATGCCATATTCATGATAAACAAATAGCCTGTTGTCAAAAAATTCTATGCAAGCTTCCTTTGACACAGTCAAGAGATATGAATTTTTATGATTTAAAACAAATTCAAATTCTGATTTCACCAAACCATAAAAATTATATCTTATGTTGTTCATCAATAAATCAGTTCAACGAACTAGTTGGCTACAACAGATATATAAAACAATATTTTAAAATCTATTAAATAGTTTAATAATATTTTATTTTTTACAGAAACATTAACAATACCAAATCATCCCAGTTTAACTCTACAAACCTGAAATAATATAAGGCACATCATTAAAATTTAATCAAATTTTTCAATTTTTCAACAACAAAGAATAGAGAAATTACTAGCATTTACCTTACAATTAAATAATGACAAATCAAGATCTTAGATATCCTCTACTCCACTGGACTCATAGAAAAATAAGAAAATCAAATTTGAGAAGGTACACAATTAAAAATCAAAATTCAATGGGGGGGGGGGTGTCATCAAACGATTTCAACAATGCTTCTCAAACCATAGCTAAAAGGTTGTATCCCCTCAAAACAGCCAAAAAGATGTAAGAAAGGTTGCACTTTGACTACCATGGCACTCAAGCAAATCAACAAATGTAAGAACTCTTGCATAGAATCAAGTTTGACAAACTTTAAAAAAAACTGAAAATCTTTTTAAAAGAATGTATGAATGCTTGAAGCATGTTAATGAATTAGGGTGTGGCTAAACACAGAGACAAAAGGTTCAAAAAGTTGTTACTGCTTTGTACAATGATCCAAGGTTCCAAAATATGATGATGAACTTTGTGCACAGTATAGACTTCAATTCTTTCATAGTAGATGATCTTGTTTCCCAAATTAGGACACCTGAAAATATAAAAAATAGCAATGATAATGAGCAAGTCTACATGGCTAAAAATTCAAGAAGGAAGTTCAAGAAAAAAGAAGAAAAGATGGAAGACTCTTTCCATGATGAAGGTAACTCAAAATCCAAGAATACTCTCACATGTAGAAAGGATTATCACCCAAAGGCTCAATGCTCATCCTGCCCAAGATAGGATCCTAGGAAGATTGGTGGATGCATGAAAGCCTAACCTCTTTTAAGTAACTACGCCCATGCACAAACCTAGGTCTTATGATTTGAGAAACAAGCACCTTATCATCACTCCAAATGATGGTCCCTAATACTCTCACATGTCCTTTTTTGCAAAAAAGGGCATGTTGAAGATAAATGTTGGTTCAAGCATGGCTTTCCCTCCAACTATGCTTTTAAACTAAAAAGCCCAAAGAAACAAGAAGATGCTAAGGTTGAAAAGAGTGAATGAGGGGAAATAACTTTGTTATACTTATAGCTGAATATTAATAGTGGTGCCTCGCTCCACATGACTCTTTTTACTGAACAATTCTTTAAATTTGAAGTATTAAAGTATTGTGGTAGCATCAACATTGGCAATGGTGATCAACTGAAAATTGAAGGAAGAGGTACAATTTTACTCACTTTACATAATGCCCAAAAGATTACTATTAAGGATGTTTATTGTGTTCGAAAAATTGTACATCCATTACTCTCTATTGGGAACATAGCCCAAAGAGGACATTTTCTTTCATTCATGATGCATGCCTAATATGAAAAGGAGACGGAGGTATTTTGAGATCTAAAAGGTCATCAAACACTATCTATTTTGTTGAAACCATTTCTGTAGAAAAATTCGATCAAAACCAGGTTGCAAACCTTTCACAAATTCAAGTTCATGGAAAGACGTGGCTGAAAAAGTTATTGAAGATGAACCACTGCATGACGAAACTTACAACAGCAAATTAAACAAACTAAATGATGCACTAAAGCCTCAATTCAATTCCAAGATGTACGTGAGCAAAATATTCAAGAATGTCAATTTCAAGCAACAAAATTCAAAACATGAAGAAACTCCATCAAGGAGAAAGAAGATGAAAATCAAGATGGTTGCAAAGAAGATCAAAGATTGGCTGGAGCATGAAGATAATAATGATCACAGTTCCCATTGCTCCTTAAAGGAGAGATTGTTGGAAAGCAGGGCAAATAAAAAGTGCACTAATAATTTTTTTCATTCTAAGGCAAAAACCTTAGGATCATATTTTGAATTTTTTTAAATAAAAAATTAATTTAAAATGATGAAGATGAAACTTGGAAGTCTCAGAGTTTTGTTTATAAAAAATTCAAATAATGGTATTTGATAGAAGGATGTTACTGATTTTGGCCTCAAATAACCTTGAAATTCTCATTTTATGAAATAAATATGCATGGCAAGCTTGTCCCCATAAGTTGTATTATGGTCCCTATCCTTTCCTATAAGTTGAAGGTCATTCCTTCCCTATGTATAATGAAGTTTTTGATGAATAAAGACTATTTCATCATTTGATGAATTCCAGAATTTTCTGATGACCCATAAGTTGTAGTATGGCCCCTATCCTTTCCTATAAGTAGGAGGTTGTTCCTTTCCTATGTATAATGAAGTTTTTTATGAATGAACACCATATCATTGATGAAAAAAATAATTTGAGCATTTAAAGAATTCCAGAATATTCTGATGATGAAGAATTAAACATTTATTCTCACCAACTCTCTCCTCTTTCTCATCATTTCTTTCCATCACTCATTTTTCTCTCACATCGTTTTCCCCATCATGCTCATCATCTCATTAGTCTCATCACTACAACTCAATATCTAGTATCCAGATGATTAACTGAAGTTAATTTAAATACCAAAGAAGAATTTCATTTGTTTGAGTAAGAAATTAGAATTTTGTGTAACCCACAACCAATGGTTAGGTTGTGGTTGGAAGAACACTACTCATGGTCCCTCCCCACAACTTGTGGTCAAATTTCTAGAAATTTTTTACAGGCCACAACTTGTGATGAGGCCGTTGTAACCACCACAACCCTTGGAAAGCTTGTGGTTTAAGCATTTTAAGTTTAGTCTTTGCCACAAGCAGACCATGACCCATGGTCTATTCAAAAAATCATACCATGACCGTGGTCAGCCAAAAAATTGATTTTTCAATCATTTCAAAATTTCTGAAGAGGTTCTTGCATTTGCCTTCCCAATAGAAAAAAGCAAAAGAAAACTCACATACCCAACCCCATATTGTTGCGATAAGGTAGACCCCCAGAAATCAAAAATTTTATTAATAAACAACAATAATACATCCCAAGCAGTAATATGATGGTTCATGATCCTTTTTCTAACCCAAAGGGGAGGGTTTTCAGGATTGATTGCAAAGGTGAAAACCAATATTGGCACCCCCAAAACTGTTGAGCTCTTACTCTCTCTCAGTCCTATTTTTGATGCTTTGAAGCTATGATGTAATGCATTTTATATTCATATTGTTGGGATAAGGATAAGATAATGACGATGATAAATATAAATAAACTAAATACAAGATTAAAAGTTCTGTCTATTCCATACCATTATTCTATATAATGTTTGATCATAGTCTGCCCTTGTGCCAAAAATTAAAACAAAAACTCTCTAAGACATTAGCACACTTTTCATATGAAGTTAATTAATTATTAAAAAACCAAAAATAAGACTTTCATAACAAGAACAAACAAAAAGAGTATGTACAAAACAAGAGTTCCCTTGATTTATTACTAGAAAAGATTGGATTGCTGAACTTCTATGTTTGCTCTACCATAGGTTGTGAATATAATTTAACTCCACCATTGTTGGTCTCAAATCTAAACACAAAAGTAGAGGCATTAGCATCAAGTTGGTAACCAACTGTAAAACCATGCCAAATGCTATGGATGAATTCTCTTCAGAATTTGAAGATTTGGTTAAAGATAATATGATTTTGGTTAGGTAGAAATTTTATGTGGAAAAAAATTATTAAATGAAAAATTTCCAAGGAAGAACATATAAGAAGAAGAACCAAATTTTAGAGTGGTTAATTAAATTTCCTTATTTGAGGTGAAGATGTCCTTATCTAAGATGAAAAATGACAAAGTTGTTGGACTAACAATATCATTCCTATAGAAGCTTGAANTTAGCATTTTTTCATCCTTAAGAATTTTGTTAGCCATGATATCCATGTATCTCCTATCGGTCTTCAAGCTTCTATAGGAATGATATTGTTAGTCCAACAACTTTGTCATTTTTCATCTTAGATAAGGACATCTTCACCTCAAATAAGGAAATTTAATTAACCACTCTAAAATTTGGTTCTTCTTCTTATATGTTCTTCCTTGGAAATTTTTCATTTAATAATTTTTTTCCACATAAAATTTCTACCTAACCAAAATCATATTATCTTTAACCAAATCTTCAAATTCTGAAGAGAATTCATCNGCCTAGGCCTTACATCCCTAATAAATACATCAAAGTGAGTGAAGTCATGTATAAAGGAGCTGGTACTAAAATTAGAATAGCATGTGAAATAACTTCTAATTTTCCAATCATAGAAGGTCTACATCAAGGGCTTGCACATGGTTCTTACTTATTTGCTCATATTATGGATGAACTACGAAAAGACAAGATGAAATCCTTTGGCATATATTGTTCATAGATGATATTGGGTTGATGAATACATCTCAAGCAAATGTTGCTCTAAAATGGAAGCACAAAGACATGCTTTAGAATCAAAAGGCTTAAAACTTAGTAGAAGTAAGAGAGAATATATGAAATGTAATTTTAGTGAAAGTATAACCAAGGATGAAATAGAAACAATAATTCAAGGTGAAAAAAATCTCCCACTACAAACAATTTTGCTATCTAGGATGAATGCCCCAATCAAATGGTGAAATTGATAAGGATATAAGAAATAAGATTGAAGCATTATGATCAGAATGAAGATAAGCTAGTGGTTTTTTATGCAATAAAAGAATCACAATAAAACTAAAAGGAAAATTTTACAAGATAGTGATTAGGTTTGCTATTTTATATGGTGTTAAATGTTGGGTTGTAAAACACAATGCAAATAATAAATCTATGTAGCAAAAATGCAAATACCTAGATGGATGCTAAATGTTACAAGAAGAGAAAAATTGTACAATGCAAACATTAGACAAAGACTTGGAGAGGTTTCTATTGCAAATAAAAAAGGATCATTAGCTAGAGCCTCAATGCTTATCCCACTAAGTAAGGTCCCAAAAGGATTGATGCATGAGTGAAATCCTAACCTTTTCAAGTAGTAATGCCTAGGCTTGAACCCATGTCTTTTGACTTCAGAAAAAAGTACCTTACCATTACTCCAAATGATAGTCCCTAAAGGATTCTATTGCAAATAAGATAATAAGTCTCTCAATAGGGTTGCCACATCATAGTTCCAAGGAAGAAGATTAAAAAATAGAAAAAATAGTTAAAGATGATATGAAAAAATTAAAAATGGATAAAGATTTAGCTTAGTGAAAGATAACTCCTATAGCTAACCCGATATAGTTGGGGACAAGGCTAGGATGATCATGATAACAATAGGTTATAAATATAATTTAATAAGAAGGTAGAATTGATAAGGTGGATTCAGAAGGATTAAACTCTATTGTTTGAAATGATCCAAATAAATCAGGATACTTCCTGCTAAATCAATAATAGAGGATCTGACAACCAAAAAAGAAAGAAAGAAAACCATAAAATTGTCTTGCGCACATGCATAAGAAAGCAACCAATCATTAATAAAGGTGATCTTATTGGGAGCACCTACTTAAGATCACCTACTTATGCCTCAAGTAACAGTATTTATAAAAATAAAAAGAACAATGAAGAAAGGAACTATGCACCTCAATATGAAATCCTGCATTTGCCTGTAAATTAGCCTTCAATATCGTGAATTTACTCAACTGTAGTTCCAATAAGTTTTTCCTCTATAGTTGCTTGTGTTTTTTCTATTTCTGCTTTAATATGGGCCAATTTGATCCTGATATACAGGAAAATTTCCAGAAAATTTTAACCAAATACCTTCAGTAATCTCATTATTCCTACTGCCTTGGGACATTGTAATAAGTACATTCAAGTAGATATTAAGAAGAAAAAGGACCATGCTATACAATCAAATTCTAAAACCCAACTTGACGGGGTAAATACCGTTATGATTCCTTTTCCTCTTTACTGTTCACATTTTTTATGCATATTTTTCAATGTTTTGAGTGCATCGGCATGGGTGTGAACAAACAGAGTTAAAAACTTAGGAACTTACTTTAGTCCCGTCATGGGCATTCAATACATGTATATTTCCATCCAAAGTAGAAAGAAGCAGTAGTTTTCCATCACTGCTAAATTTTAACCCAGATGCCTCAGAACTATTGTCATCCACCAAAAATGTATCAAATGGGCCCTGCATCAGAATTTATTTAGTTTCCCCTCAGCTCATCAGCTAACGAACAATATAATCTTTTAACAAGTAAAAAGTCCAACAATATAGTTTTTCCCTATACAAAATTTTTGCATTCTGACATACTTATGTGACACTAATAACAAATTTTAAAATATTTACATTAATGTATAAAATGAGCAGAGAAGTGAGGCAGTGGTACTTGATCCACATACCTTATCATAGCAACGAACATCAAACAGCTTTATTGAGCCACTTTCATTACAAATAGCAAAGACCAACCCCTGTTCGTCATAAGCAATTGAAAGTCGTCCTTGTACTCGAATCAGCCCCTAAAATATAGTTAAAACATTAAACTCAGAAAGTTGTCATCGGACACGTAGCATGTTCCTATAAATTGTCACTTAAAGAAACAACCTGGCTTTTTTCTAATCGTATATCCCATAGGCGAACCATGCGATCTAAAGAACCTGACATAAAAAGCCATTCACTTTCTGGAGATATACATAGTGAAACAACCCTGAGGACAAACAAAACTATGTTTAATATACATCCATAACAGGTTCCGAGTGGAATACTAGCCAGAAAGGTTATAAAATTGTGTACCTATCACGGTGCCCTTTGAAATAGCGAATGTATTTATTATTCATGAGGGAAAGATGTCGTAATGATTCTGTTGGAAATAAGAACCACAAAATTTATCCAGTAATAAATAAAAGAGTACTTTCATATTCAGTGAGAACATTTGTCTAAATTTAGAAGCAAAAATTTGAAAAAGATTTCATATACCATCCCAGCCATTTTTGATGAGTAAAGAACAGAAGATGCATCATGAGTGAAGCAAATTAAATCAACACCATACTTTTCGCTATATATTGTCTTTTGTAGCCTGTAAAGGTAATGAATAGAGTCATCAGTACTATGATCATTACCATACAGAGTGTCAAATAGTGCTGCTAGTTGCTAGTATTAAGCTCATAGCATTCTCCCTTAAAATAAAAATGAATATGAGAAAAAAGTCTTAGGCTTCAAACACAAAACAAGTGCCAAAAATCTTATGACATCATGGTAACATTGATCAGACAATATGAAATAGACTTAACATTAGATATGCTGACTACAAATTTGACAGAGCATCATCACCCAAAGGTTCAATGCTCATCCTACCAAGTAGGGTCCCAAAAGTGTCCATAGGTGAGCAAAAGCCTAACCTCTTTTTAAGTGGCTACACCTAAGCTTGAATCCAAGTCTTACCACCTAGCAAACAAACACCTTACTAGAGCAGCTACAATACAAGTAGTCAAAAAAAGATATTAACATTTATGAGTTTTGGGTGTTTATAACATTGAATCACATGGTGCAGCAGCACTAGCTTTTATTACTGATGTCCTTAACATCTAATTTTATATAAAATTGAACAATGGTAATCCAAAGTGGTATTGGAAGCATGATAGAGACAATAAGTAATAAACAATTTAGATTCTCAAACATTTCTTTGTCGTTCGTACATGCAATGTAACACCCACTCATAGGCAGCAAGAGCTAGCACCCAAAGAAACCTAAAAAGAAGAAACTTGAAAGGAGAAAATGCCTAGGTGGCTTTCTTTCTACAACAATTGAACTAGCATTAACCTTTAAAATTGAAACAAGATCAATAATGTCTAGATCTAGCTTTGAAACAGGTCAATCAATATTAATTGAAGAATTAAGAGATAATTTTAAAAAGAAATTGACATAGTAAAATATTTGTGCAAGATTCATTAGATTAAAACAAACAAACTTTTTATTATTCAACCCAAAAAGAAATATTTAATCAAGATCATTTGCACATTTGAGAACCAAAGTAATGACCACATAAGCAGATAAATTAATAATCTCATATTTGTTCAATCACGTAATAATATTTTATAATTTCCAGCCACACACAAAAACAAGATCTGAATTTAACTCTTGTAACCATTTTACTAGTAATCATTTAATCAGGAAATTCATATGTTCAATAGCATAGAATAGATAGTTCGAAACCATAAATTAACATCCTAGGTTTTCCCCCA
The DNA here is from genome assembly GCA_015680685.1 of Gnetum montanum. NCBI lineage: Eukaryota > Viridiplantae > Streptophyta > Gnetopsida > Gnetales > Gnetaceae > Gnetum > Gnetum montanum. Next base: position 58,657 of record MNCI01004763.1, read on the forward strand.
CTCCATCAACTTATAGAAAGATATTAAAATCAGACTTGAGAAGGTATAGAAAAAAATACGTATAATTCAAGATTCAGATCCAGGATTTATGCATTCAAAAGGGGAGGGTTTATCAACCAAATTCCAACCAAAATCCAAGAATTCAACAATTCACAATTATCGATGGGCCCAAGGATACTCTCACTTTCTACCAGCAATACCAATCCTCATATCAGGGATCCATAGCCCCTGTTGGCAATCCTTTGCCAAAAATGCCCCAAATCGTTATGGGTGTTTCTAAATCGTTACAGAAACAACTCTCATCCAAGTCAGTGCAAAAGATGGGCAGAGAGATCCAAAAAAATAAGTCTAAGCTTACAAAAACAATCTTGATATTTTCATACAAGCATTGTGAAGGTGGTTAGACAAGCAAGAAGAGAAAAGTTTGAAAAAATTAGCCCTTGCTAGCCATTATCAAACATAACAAAGATGGATCATTTTACCTCCTTGCTTAGATATCTTGCTTACTAGGAGGAATTATCTGAATATTGGATTGCTATGCCGCACTTGTTTTCTTTCTCTTTGCTATCTCTTGTAGCAATGACAGTCTTCTCTCCCTTTACAGCCACACTCCTTGTTGCTATGTCCCTCTTTTTTTTTTTTTTGTGTGTGTTCTACAAAGCTACTTTTGCCTTGTGTGAGTCTTTTTTTTTCTTCCTCTCCTCCTCTTCCTATTTGTAGGTGGAATAAGGGATAATGAATGGTTTCTTGTAACTAACTTGTTGGGGACTGTACATATTCTTTTCTTTGGTTTCTTGTAACTAACTTGTTGAGGACTGTTCGTATTCTTTTCTTTGGTTTCTTGTAACTAACTTGTTGGGGACTGTTCATATTCCTTTCTTTGGTTTCTTGTAACTGACTAGTTGGGGATTGTTCGTATTCTTTTCTTTCTTTTTAAAGTTATCTCTCTCTCACTTTTCAGTGATGGATCATGAGTTCAATTCTCTTCATGATCACTATAATAAAATCAATAAAGTATGTATATTCACATGTTGTAGGTTCAATTCCTAAATCAACAATTTTTTATATTTTAAAATTCAGATTTTGCTAGATCTCAAGTTCAATTCCTCTTGATCATTCCAAAATAATATCTATCTCTTTATCATTCAGAATTGTCATAAGATGCAAGGAAAGAGTTTTCAAATAGATTCATGACAAGGGCAATTCAAGATACATAATCAAATAAGGCACCTTCCTTTTCAGGTCATTAGCGATGTGAATTTTTCCATCATCTTACAATCCTTGAAAGGTCATCACATGACCTTTCTACAGCAATGGAGAGGGTACTTATACTTTACTATTTTAAACTAAAAAGAGCAATGCATCACATTTAGATAAAATAAAATATAAGGCTACAGTATTTGCACAAAGTATCCCTAATTCATGAGTCAGGTTCCTCCAACTTGATTCATAGGTCAAATTCCTCAATATCAACATTCATTTGCATCTCAACATACCTATTTTAGCTCTTGAGGCACATCTTAGAGCATTGTCCTCTATTTCTCAGCATCTCTATTGAAATAGAATGGAAAATATTTTGTTTTCCCATATATCATATATTATTATTATTCTAAAACATTCCCAGCATGTATTTTAAATCATATTTCTTATGCATAAAGTATTTAAACATTTAATCATAATACATATAAAAATATGGTCAACAAATTTATTACTATTCCAATTAGCCTTTTCCACCAAAGCACACACACAACTTGTCAACAAAACATGCACACAAAAAGACTATTACAATCATTAACGCAAAAACTCAAGGAGAAGCGGTTCATTACATGCAAGAACTTAAGATTCCAATATTAACAATCATTGAAACTAGAGGTCAACAAAAACTTGGAGTTTAGATTTCAGAGGTCAGAAATTGCTGAAATATTGATCATGACCAAGTCAAAGTCCAAGTCCAAGTGTCGAAGAGAACTCAAAGATGCCAAGTTCAATTCCTCACTAGGAGACATTTTGGTCTTAGAACCCCAAAATAATTATAATATAGGTACACTCCTAGCTATATGGTCCAATTAGAATTTTATATCTTAGCATTACCCACCAAAATCAAACCCATGACTTGCTGCATTCAAATCAAGAGTCTTACCACTAGGCTAAAACCTCATTGTTCACTTGGAGCCATTTTAATTTAGTTTGCTATAACATAGGGCCAAAGCCATGTAATTTTATTTACATTGAAAAATCAAAGTCATAATAGGTCAAAATAGGCATTTTTATTATGTTTTTAACAAAGGAGAAATGATGAGCTAATGTAACTTTAAATGGGCTCCAATCACTCAAGTGTCTTCATTTTCAAGTCTTTAGACATTGGGGAAGTCCTTTTGCTCATGCCCAATGTTTGTTTTAAAGAAAGGTTGAGCATTGTATTATATACAAAAGGTAAATTAATGATGGAGGGTGAAGGTGTGGATCGATGAACTCAAAATGAGAGGGGAAGGGAGGTGAGTTTTAACAACATTCTAAACTTAAAAATTAATAGCTAAAATTGAATTAAACAAAATACAAAGAAACACACTTACCAACATGCATGGTGTAAAGCTCACCACTTTTATATTGCCAAAAAGATCAACAACAGTAGAGGACACCACAGTGATAGATCCTAAAATGCCACACTCCCTACAGGGCTAGTAATGAATCCCCAAGCTTGGTATCCCATAGGACTCTCAAAACCTTGCAAGGCTGAAAACAAAGCCATGCTTTCACAAGATACACTGAAACACACACCACAGCAAAACCCCTCACAGAAAACCAAACCAAAATGGATTTCTCCTAAAGACAATCTAAGAACCTTATAGCAATGAGAACAATACAAAGTAAAGTGTAGGAAAGTGATCTAATTATCAAATCTACACAATATAATCAAAGCTATGGCACAATGAATGAAATGAAAAGCCCTAGCACATGGAATGCAATACAAATAAATCAATATGAAAAATAGCATTCCAACCTTGGGAGAGTAGATAGGCAATGGTGGTGCAACTTCCCACACAAGAAATCAGCCCTAAACTAGTATGCAAAGATTGAGCATGTTCAAATAGTTGTCAGCATGCCAATACCAAGATCGGTGGTTTAGATATGAAATAGGCAAATGCTATTCTAGCCAATCCATTCCCAAACTTTCATAACCACTCCAAATTGAAGTGGAGTGAACAAAATGGCCCGAATGGCTTTTATTTTTCATGCAACAACTTCTTGGGATGTTCCATTCAAAGCTTGGACATCTACTCTACAAATTGTTTCAATTGTAGTTGAAAATCCCAAGTAACGTTGAAGTCCATCCTAAAATTGGTTTGCATTCTAGTGGGACATCCCAAAAATGTTGAGATGTCCCAAATTGGAACATCCACCTTCCAAGCAAGACATCCATTAGACATCTACCTTGGGCTAAAATCGTATACTTGAACTTAGTCAAGCCTCTATTAGGACATTCACACTTGATGTGGGATGTCCACCTTGTGTCCAAGGCTATGGAAAACAAAGTCTTAACTTCTCCAAACCAACTTCCTTGCATTGCAAATCTCCCAAGCTAACCCAAAACAACTTTCCAACTTCATGGTCTTGATTCATACTCATCCACTTAAGCAAGACCTACACACATGCTCAAATGGACCAACAAACCTTCTCCATTTTCAAGTTTTAGCACACCAAAACATAGGATTGGATCAAAAACTATAGAGCTATAGAGGAAATGGGAATACATGCCCCCAAACAAAACCAAGAAAAAAACAATAAAAAAGAAATAGGACACAAAAAAGATTCCAAGATCCCAAGTGGATCCCATAGTATTCCCATAGTCCCTTGCAAGACCCAAAAACCAACATTAAAATCCTCTAACAAATCTTTAGTATTAACAACTCATTTTGGAAAAAACAATTTACAAGCACATATGGGCTTCTCTTGATCTTGGACTTTATCCACAATAATGCATTTAGCCTCAAAATTAATATAATTGGTTGCCTCCTAAAACTTCTAGAAACATTCATGCTATTCCTTCTTCTATTCTTCCTTGAGGCCTAATGTCTTATCTAGGTGGAGGATCAATGAAATGCATCTCACATAAGAGTGCAGAGTGGCCCAAGGTATTCTACTAATACCAAGTTCCACATAAAGGCATTTGTCTGCCCTAAACTAGTGATGAGAGTTGATTTCAATTTTCCATTTTTTTTCTGAATTTCCTTTTAAAATTCTTCCAATACATCATCCTTATAATTCCTAAGAGGGGAGCGTTGTGGGGATTGGGGGGGCAAGCACTGGGTTTGGGGGGTGTTGGCTGTGTGCAGGAGGGGGTGTGAGGGTGTGCGGAGGGGGGGTGGGGGAGTGGGGAAGGGGGCAGGGAGGGGAGTAGTGTTGGGTGACTGGGGGTGCGGCGTTGATAGAGCTCCCGAAGGGTCTTTTGTAACCCCAGGTCGATGCTCCTCTAGGTTTGCTTGCCCCGGGTTTGATTCTCACTTGGCCGTCCTGGTCGGCGGTCGCCACCGCACTGTCCCTGGGTGCAAATCTGCTCTTCAGGTGCGGCCGTCAGCCCCTGAGCCCTGCGGGCCTTGGAGCTCCCCCGGACCACGTTCACCCATTC
>MNCI01004763.1:63350-80914 GCA_015680685.1 Gnetum montanum
AGGTGGGGGTGGGGGGGACGCAGGAGCAATAGGCACCAACACTACTATCACACAAGTTGTGGCTGAAACAGAGACCTCCCAACCCGTGGAAGAGGCCGAGAGTAGGGGATCGGGTTCTGAGAGGGGCAAGACAACTAGGCTGAGAGAGAAGGGTAAGGAGGCAGACACTTAATGGTTGTGTGGCTTGGTTGGGGGGTGGGGTTTTCTATGTTTGCCTAGCCGCTAGAGCTAGGCTTTGGGGGTGTGGGTCTCTCAAGGGGGGAGGGTTTAGGGAACAGGAAACATGCTACGGGAAGGCTTTAGAGCCTGGCAAATTTTGGGGGCATGGGATCAAAGGCACTGACCCACATTATACATTTGTACAACTTCTCTTTTTGGATTAATACAGCTTGACATTTTTCCAAGAAAAACAACACTTTGGCTTTGCCTATAATGCTGAAACCTAGTATTTTGAAAACAACATATCTCATGCTAAGATTTGAAAACTTTTATGGCTAGACTTTGATGTAAATCAAACCTATGAAATCTAGCAAATTACCAGGCTCGATAGGGTCTTTGACCATCAAATAAATTAAACAAGTCCACCCACTGGTCAGTACCATTTTACATATAACAAAGATATCAATGATTACACAAGCACACAAAAAGTTGGTCATTGTGATAAATTTATTATGTTTTCATATTCCTTGCAGATAATTAGCAATTAAATGCAAAATATGGTACATAATATTTAATAACTTTTTATGGGTGGTCATCACCTGGGCTTTATGATTTTTATTATTAATTCTTATATCAATCTGAAATGAGGACATAAATAAATCTCTTAGGTGTCTATTTTGAGAAACAAGGAATTTCTTATTACCTTAATGTTACCAGTTCAATCTTCACATAAAATGTACATGAGAGTATAGGAATGTATAACATACACTTGAATTCCCTACCTTACCATCATAATGTGTATCAATGTTTATATAGTCAAACTTAGTGCAGTGTCAGCATCCATATTAGCCCTCTGTTTCTAACATGTTAGCACTCAAGATGTGATGTCACTCTGGTGAGGGAGACACCCACCAAAGTAATTCAAGAATGTTTTTCTATGTGTGTCTGATTTTTCTTTCTTTTAAATAAAGATAAAAGAAGCTATATTGAAAGTGAATGAAGGGAGACTGTCATTCAACCATGTCAATTGTTATTGAGAATTGGAAGGAGGGAAGAAATGAGAAAAGAACTCATTGTGAGTTCTTGAGTAGAGTGGCATAATGTTGCTCAACATTCTTGGATATTGTTCTATTATTGATCAATGTAATCAATCAAACTGTGCTTGCCCATTGTTATCTTGTTTTAAGTGTTGATGACACCTGCATCCTTATGTTGTTCACAGTATTATTTAGAATGAAAAAGTTTCAAAACTATTCTTAAAGTACTGGTGAGACACAATTTCAGGGCTGAATGTTTTAATGTTACATACTGTGTCATTTGTGGGTGAACCTTGATTTCATGGTCAAATTGTTCGGCTCGTAACTATTAGGTACAAAGTTCATATCCACATATGCCACCTAGGAACATGGCAATGGATAACTTAGTTGTGCCAAGTATGTAGCTGTCTATAACCAAATGGTAACGGTATGATGATAAGTTGCTGAAAATTTTAACTTAGAGTGTTAACTGAATGTTTTGTACATGTGATCTATGTATTATACATTTATTCGTAAAACTATCCAAACAAAAAAGCTCCCAATATGCTTGTTACAGGCTGTCTAGGTGCTAGTTAAAGGGATGTTGAACCCTTAAATATTGTATTGATAGTCTAGAAAACAACATTATATCTCAGTATAACCCACTAGAATTAAACATGCAACTTTTAGGATAGAAGTCACGAATCTTAACCAATAAGCTATACCTCAGTGATCGAGGTAGTGGTTAAGATCACGAGGCAATAAACAACAAAATTAAGATCTAATATGTTAAAAACTGAAGGCATATTAATTCAGAAATGTTTTTAGTATAAGAAGCTCATGTAACATACGTTGCACTTTCAGTATCAAAAAGCTAAATAGATTCATCATCACTTGCAGTAACAAGGTTATTATTTGTCCTGTGAAAATCCAAGGAGTTGACTTTACCGTTCAGTGAATAACAAAATACATCGCAAACATCAGTAGGACAAAATAAGGAAAATGTCTACCAACCAAAAAGATAATTTGGAAAAACAATAGAAATTTAATCAGAAACTTATACTGTTATGACTTGTCCTGCCTTCAGAAAGAAAAGTTGCAAGATTTTTTAACTATAATCATTAGGAATTGAATCATTTGTTGTGTAATTGTTTTATAACATACCTTTTCAGTGATTGAAAACTCTATTAATATAAAAATAAAATCTGAAGCACAACAAGAATTGTCTTGGGATCTTAAAGAGAAAACAAACCATAAATTTTGATTACCATACTAAATACAATATTGATAATGAAAGTCAGAGCATCTATTTCCAGGATTTACTCCTACGCTGCAAGTGCAGTCATTTACAACAAATGCTTTCCACTTTTTGTAAAGTGGATGCTTATAAATACCATGTTATACTCTTATCCATAGATGAATGTGAGGAAAGCAATAGTCCTCAAACACCCTAAAATAGAGAAGGGGCAATAAAACCATTGCACAATAAGTCATTAATTGTGATAGAATTTTATACAAGAAAAGAGATCCGGTAAACATGTACAACAGAATTTTACACAAGTACCAACACAGTTAACCCAACTTTGTCATAGAAAGGCAAGGCTCAGAGCTCCTCCATCATGATTTCTTTACAAACAAATGTCTGCATATAGAAACAGGGACTGGCACCTTTCAAAAAAGAAGAGATGTTATGGAAAACCCAAAGTTAGGACACTAGCACGCAGTGTGGCCTTGACTTGCTGGCCTTTGCAACACTTTCAGATAAGAAAGAGGCCAATATTTTTTTAATGTATAAGAAAAATGAACCCATAGGAGCAGGAGAGGGGGAAACACATATGGTCAACATGATACTTTCATAGATCTATTTGCAAAACATAACAGTGTTAAATCAGTGTATCCCATGGTATTGGATCTGTGACTTGCAAAATACCACTTATACATTCTAACCAAGTGAGTAATGCCTACAATGTAATATACAAATAAATGCTATTAGTGATAATGAATCTAGCTTCCTTGCATTTGTATCATTCCTGCCAAACAGTCTGATTAAAGAAAATTTCATTCTTAAAAGATCATGGTCGTCCCTTGATGAGTGGCAAGGTACCCCTATGCTCAACCATACGAATACGAGCATTCACATGTGATCCGGTTGAACTTCGAGAATTAAGTGCTTATGCACCTATGCAGAACAAGGATGAGTTATGTAGTCGTTGTCTTCCCAAGCTTACTTGTAAGACACAATTTTATGGTTAAGTAAACTCGAGGTATATGATTTTTTTATGTTTTTTATATTTTCTATCTTGGTCTCCTAAGTGTGTGAAATGAAAAGATTTAGTTAACTAATGGATTTTTGTAACTCTAATGTTAATCGAATCCTAACACCAGCATCTGTTCCCACTCTTTGGACACATCCTGGACCAATGTAACACTACTGGGATTACCAAACGTTAGTCGTTACTAGGTTACCAAGTGTTCCACGTATGCTCAAAGTGGTCATGTTGAGTGTGCTAATTCATTGATAATTAATAATTCTATTGAAATAACATTGATTAACTAATGAGAACATCAAATAATAGTAAATAACATTAAATGCAATAGTTAAGCTATTCTAAATGTTGCAAGGTTTATCACAAGTTTGTCTTTATTTCCGAACACAATGTGTGCTCAAGTACAAAATGCTCGAATAAAGATCCGTTCACTCTATGACTCCTGTTGTGGGCACTTAGAAATAACTCTAACTCTGGAAGAGAAAAACTGCAAAAGTTCGGCTAAAGGACTAAAAAGATACTATCCCAAAACAAGCGCCCTTGTTTCTTATTTATAGACAATGAGATAAGCTCCAACATCGCGTGTTCAATGTCGCTTGGTTGATCCGATATTGTGTATCCGATATCAGGGGTCCGATATCGGATCGCTTATTTGGTGACTCATCATACCCCCATGACGAAATGAAAACTCATCCTTGAGTTCCTTACAAAATATTAGAAAGGTATGGGATTATTGACTGAACAACAATTGACAGTGACATGGAATGACAAACTCAAAGTGCCCGATGAACAGATCAACAAACATATTACAGCATTGCTGTTCATAACCATTGTGGTGAACACTGTACATAGATGACATCCAAACCCTCATTTAATAGCTTGAAGAGAGAGAGAGAGAAAAGAAAATGAGGCACGTTGCTACCGATGTAAAAAATGTGCACACTGTTGTTCGTCCATGGCTACATGACTAAGCTTGTTCCTTGCGTAAATGCTCTTGCTCCAGTCCATCCTGAGTGCTTCCTCCTATCCTAGTCCATTGTTCATGTGATTGCCATCTGCACACACAACACAATCACGAATTAGCAAGGATAGATAAGATATAATGCAGTTGATACCTTGCCTCGATATGAAGCACATTGCCTAGGTTGTGGGTATGGTAGATACTGGGTTAGAGGTTTGTAACTAATAACTACACAAGGTATAGGGGTGAGATAAGTAATGGAATGGAAAAATTTGCGACAAGCCCCACGACTAAGAGCAAACCTCTAGTAGCAATAGGATGGAAAATGAAAAAAAAAAGGAAGATAAGAGAAATAACAATGGTGAAGCCAATAAAAATGCATAAAAGGGAAGAAAAAACAAAAACGGATGTCATGGATGGGGTGAAATGAGAAATAGTTGATTACAAGATATGTTTAAGGGAAAGAACTTAACAATTGCACCAAAAAAGAATGCCAATGGGTCCTCCCCAAAGTAGGCTCATGCCCTTTATGCCCTGACAAACCCACAAACCAAAGAGTCCATAGGCTCTAGCAATGACATATGGAAACAATAGTTAAGAATTCACCCACAAGAATTTACCAAAGAATAACAATGCGTCAACCAAGATATAGACTAATCATAAAATCAGCAATGAGGTAGAATACGGGAAGCAATACGGAAGGAGAAGAGAGAATGGAAAGGAATCCTGAAATCAAGGTTGTGTAAAGTCCCTTGTGTATTATGTGGTTAAGGTGATTTAATAAAATTCAGTCCAAATCCAGATTAAAACTAACCACATCCAATGACCTCGCATCAACACATTTGACCAACCCATCCTCCTAAAGCAACAAGAATGCTTCCACAGAGCAACCGCCATCCCAAAAAGAGAAGAATAGAGAAGTAGAAAGTGAAAAAGGGCCTTAGTTAGAGGGAACCTTCAGACATAGGTAACATGTCTTTCCAGTGTCATAACCAGTGCTTGTAGCCCATGTTCCTTTATTATGTNCAAAATGGTGGAAAACCTATGAAAAACATCTAAGTACCCAAGAGAATAGCCAGCACAAATGTGTCGAATCCCCTTGAAGTCACACCCGTTTCAATCCATTTGAATCTTTCATTAGTTTGAAGAATACCAAACCACAAATTCATTAACAGGTTTGATTAGAAAAAGGAACAGTACATTTCCAAAATAAAGGGAGATCATAGAGTTGAATAGATGAATGGATGACGTGGACTCATTACCCATTTTATCAAAAGAAACCATATCTTAGCATCAACATTACAAATCAAAGGTAAAAACCAAACATTAGCAATCAACACCATTATAGTACACCCACCATCATAAGCACTTATTATGTGACGAGTGAGAATAAATCAAATAAAATGTAACAGAGAAAGAAATAGTAAAAATGTTAATGATGGTGTAAAACAAAAAATAAGTAAAAATAAAAAATGTGTAAAATAAAAAAGACAAAAGAAACCGAGGGTTTAGAATAATTAGCATTGGTGGCCATCTCCCCCATGACTAAGTTGGAAGGAGGAGATCCGAAATAATGAGCAGGGCTGTCCATCAATAGAGGTAGTGTTAGTACTGGTCATTTTGGGCGCATGGAAAGATTTGGTTTGTTGGATGTTGACCAATAATTTCTTATCCGGGCTTTCAAGTTTATAGATCATCATGGCCCATGAAGGAAAAGTTTCATGAATGATATAAGGTCTTTCTCACAGCGTTTGAAATTTAGTTTGTTGTGCCACATGTGCGGGATTCCAATAAAGAACCCTATCTCCTAGTTGGTATTTGACTTTTCTAATTCTTAGGTCATGATGTTGTTTGTTGAAGGCCTTGTGCAGTTTGTTGGATGATAGGGCAGCTAATCGATTTTCATCTAGCAAGTTAAGATTCATTAACCATTCTTTCTGTGCTAGATAGAGGTCAAGGTTAAGGTCACATGCTGTAGATAGTGTACGAAGCTCAACTTGGATAGGAAGTGTTGGAAATTTACCATACACTAACTCATAGGGAGAATAGCCTATAGGGAGTTTCCATGTGGAGCGGTAGGTCCAAAAAGCATCATTCAGTTTGGTGCTCCAGTCTCGCCTATATTTGCTAATGGTTCATGTCAAAATTATTGTGATTTCCCTATTGGTGACTTCGGCTTGACCATTCGCTTGAAGATGATAAGGTGTAGTCAGTTTATGCTCAACTCTTAAACGTTGCATCAACTTCTGAAAATTTGCATCTGTAAAATGTGTGCCATTATCAGAAATAAGTGCACGAGGCACGCCAAACCTGTTTACGATTTGTTGTTGAACAAATTGTGCAACGGTAGATGATGTACAGTCGGTAACGACGGCTACTTCTAGCCATTTTGTAAAATAATCAACAACAATAACAATGTATGCTTTTCCATTAGACATTGGTGTAATAGGCCCCATAAAATCAATACCCCATATGTTAAAGGGTTCTAAGGGTTGAATCCATTGTTGTGGACCCTCCATTCTAGCAATCATTCCCCCATCACTTTGGTAGCGCTCACAAGATTGAACAAAATGATGGGCATCTCAAAATAATGTAGGCCAATAATCTCCTGCAAGCAAGCTTTTAATGGCTATTCGTCTCTCAGTGTAATGACCCCCACAAGGGTCCTCATGAGCGTCTTGGAAAACTCGCAATTGATCTGTGTCAGGAACACACCATCAGACCAAGCCATTGGAACACACCTTGTAAAGGTGTCCATTGATTTCCATAAAATGTTTAACTTGGTGGAGAAACTGTTGTTTCTTTCTAACGTCCAACCCTTGTGGTGTTTCTTGTCTAAGAAGATAAGTAAGAATGCTACTATACCAATTTGTATCTGTGGGTGATTGATTGTTTATTACACCTGCAAAGAGGAGTTCATCAAAGAAGTGATCAGAAATTGGGTATTCATCCTCTTTGTTGTCCCATTGCAACCGAGATAAATGATCGACAACAACATTTTCGGTGCCTTTACGATCTACCATCGTGAGATCAAACTCTTGCAAGATCACAAGTCATCGTAGGATGCAAGGGCTTACCGTTGGTTTATTCATAAGGAACCGAATCGCACTATGATCTGTGTATACAAATACCTTATAGCGTAATACATAGTGCCTAAATTTCTCTAGCGCAAATACCACGGCCATTAACTCTTTTTCTATTGTGGTATAGTTGAGTTGTGCACTAGCAATGCTTCAACTTGCACAGTGAATGTAATAGGGACATTTTTGGTCATCTAACTGTGTGCAACGGCTCCTAAAGCAAAATTGGCTGCGTCAGTCATTATATGGAACAGTCTGGACCAATCAAGAGCTTGTAGAATAGGTGTTTCTACGAGCTTCTACTTTAAGGTTTGGAAAGCTAACTCACATTTCTTGGTCCATTTAAAGGGTATGTCCTTTTTCATTTATTCTACCAACAGTTTTGCAATCTTTGAAAAATTCTCGATGAAACGTCTATAATAGCCAGTATGTCCAGGAAATGATCGGACATCTTTTACAGTTTCAAGTTGACGAATGATTCCTTAGATGACTTTAATTTTTTCAGGATCTACCTCTATCCCTGTTTATGGAATTTTATGCCCTAATACAATGCCCTCTTGGACCATTAAGTGGCTTTTTTGCCAATTGATCCTTAGGCTAGTTTCAACACATCGTTTCAACACTTGCTCTAATCAATCCGATGCTTGTTCAAAGTCCACTTCCGTAGGTGGAGAAATTGTCCATAAAAACCTCCACACCATTTCCTATTTGCTGCTGAAATATACTGAGAACCAAACATTGAAATGTTGTTGGAGCATTGCACAAGCCAAACGGCATCTTCCTATATACAAATGTCCCCCAAGGACTCGTGGATGTAGTTTTGGCTTAGTCTTCTAGTGCTATTTGGATTTGATTGTACCCACTGTAACCATCCAAAAAACTATAATAACAATGCCTTACAATGGTATCTAAGACTTGGTCAACAAATGGCAATGGGAAATGATCTTTAAATGTTGCCATGTTTAATAGCCTAAAGTCTATACACACCCTCCATTTACCACCTTTTTTAAGCACAATGACTAATGGACTAACCCATTCACTGTCAGCAACGGGGTAGATGAACCCAACCTTCAGAAGTTGTTCAATTTCTTCCTTAACTACTTGCTTAAGCTTTGGGTTCAGTCGTCTTTGTGGTTGTCGTCGAGGCTTCATAGAGGGGTCAATGTAAATTCTATGTTGCCATATCCTAGGATCTATTCCAATTAATTTGGGATATGACCAAGCAAAGGCTTTTGACCATTTGTTTACCATCTTCAATAGTCCTTCTTTTTGTTGAGGAGAGAGCTTAGCATTGATGATTACCGGTTTTCCATTCTTGAGAAATGCATACTCCATACCGGTGGGCAACGATTTTAATTCAAGGGACTCTTGCTTAAACTCGTTAGGGATTTCCAACTTCCCCCAGTTGATATCTTCGATGTCAGTACTTGGAAGTTGGCAATGGACTTGCTCTAATGCATCTATGCTATCGATATAGACACAAATCAAACTCTTAGTTGGTCCCATGCATAAAGTTGAATTGCTCTCTAGGTCAGCTGTCAACCACTGGGTACCTTCCTGTCTTGTGGCTATTGCGTACAGGCATCTTTGTATGGCAGATACTTGTGCACACTAGTTGCATGCAGGCAATATGAGCATTGTATAAACTAGGACTTCTGCACATAGTTGCACCTTGTGTCACTGTATGTGATGCATGGAACTTTCTTCTTCTCAATCTTCCCAAACGTATTTTCTTTTGATATCTCTAGGGAAAGATCATGTATTCCTAGGTGTGCATCAATCATACTTAGCCATGCTCTTCCCATTATGATTGGGAAGTCCCCCTTGCAATTCTTGACTTGGATCACTAGGAAATCGGCTGGATACAACCACCCACAAATAGTGGTGACAATGTCCTAGTGATCCAACCAATTTCCTAGAAATCCAAGTCAACAACTGTAAGGGGGACTTCCCAATCATAACTAGTGCCTATGACAAGTGCAATGTGGGCGTTCAAGAGCATGGAGGATATCCAACGTATTATGGTAGAGCTCGAAGTCCACAAAGCCGACGGCCTGTTGAATTGCTTGCATGGTCGATCATGTTGGCTCCGTTCTTCAACTGACATCCCCCCATCCAAGTGGAAGCACAAAGACGTCCGACGGATGTGATGTCGAAGTTCCCCCCAAAAGCAATCATAGTTGATGCCCAGGATAATGTACGGACACCGTCCATTTTGAAGCCATTGTTGCGCACTCTGCTCATGCGCTCAATCCAACTGGCACTATATTTGCCCTTCCTCCTCCTACTCCCGTTCTTGTTGTGCTCATTCAGTCGCCTCACACTCTCTATAGGTGGTTTCCTCCTAAACTTGAGCTCGGATCTCATTCACCAACTAGGCCTAGGCCACTTCTACCAGCAAGGCTTGCTACCGAATTAGCTCGTGTTCCCGCTCGCGGAAACGGGTTTCCAACTCGATTTGCACACGTGCAAGGGCCTCGTCCCACTTGGCCTCCCACTCTCATCGCTCCACATCACGTGCAATGGCCACTATCTCCGTAGTCGCCCGACGTAGCTCCTCATCTCGTCTCTCGCTACACTCCAACATTCCCACTGGGGAGGCCTTTGACACTGCCATGGGGTTAGATGCCTACGGTCCCCCACAACTGCTCTGCCTCTTGGAGTACATCACTGCCGATTCAATCCCCATGACCCTCGGACAGTCCGAAATAGAGGGCCCAGGCGGAGAATCCCCCAAGGGAGAGGAACCCCAGCTCCACCTAAGGTCGCACCCCCACCGCCCCCCGCCACAAGGCAAGGATAAGCCCAAAGTGGTGACCTCGCTTCTGCTGTTGCAGGGCCGCAAGAAAAAATCGGGGTAAGTTAATCCTAAGCCCAAGCTTGAGGCACTTGAGGAAGGCAAAATGAATGCCCTAGAGCTTGGACCCATTACCAGATTGCATGAAAAACTAGTCCACCAAATCAGCAACCCTAGCCCAAACAAGTGGTAAGGAGGATCTAGGAACTTGTCGACTCTATGTGCATGGCACCGGTCCAACGAAAAATAGTTCGGCATCCTACAATCCACACGTGGTGGGCAAAATGATTTTGCCTTTCGCCTGGGCCCCCAGACACCTGGCAATTGAGGACTTTATGATAATGACTTTAGTGCCCCGAAAAAGGGTGTTGTCCTCTCACCAGTTAGAAAAGAATGCATTGTCTGGGAGGGCCAGATCTCCCACCAACTACGGCAAGACGTTATTCCAACCACACCGTTCCACCAGTCGCCACAGTTCCTCATCCTCCTGAAACGCTACACAGTCAAGTTCGTAGGTCAACGTAACCCCCATTTCCACTTCAATTCCCTCCACGCTGCAGCGGGTCGCAAAATCAGTTGCAGACCAGGGGGTAGACGACGCTATCGAAAGATTTTGTGATTTCATATTTTCCACACTACCCATAAAAGTAGTGTGGCTCGAGAGTTGTCCTTCAATTTAATTAGGGGAGCCCAACCCATCTCTCGCCATGTGGTGCGCATGTAGATACATTGGAAGGCAAAGTGCTGGATGGTCTTGGGCACAGTGCCACACAGTGGGCAGGTGCGTTGAGAATGAGGCCCCGCCTATGTAAATTTGTCTGTACTGGTAGCGCGTTGCTCTCCAACAACCACAAGAAAACTTTAATTTTCTCAAGCAGCCATCCCTGCCAGATCTGACGCCACCCTGGTACCGGCAGGTACATAGCTGACAACAAATGGTGTAGCTCGAGATTCAACCACCCCTACATATGCATCTTCAATGCGTAGTTGCAAAGTGTCTGCTAGGGCCTTGAATCCTATGCTCTCACTTGCCATCATACGTACTTTGCATTCATGATTCTGACCCACTGGGCTAACTCCCCAATCTGATGCGCTAAACGAAGTAGCAGTCGTTGCTGACCCAACGTCAATTCATCCTCAAATTTCGAGATCCCCAACCCCCCCCCCCCCCCCAATAAGTCAAGGGCACTCGATCCAGTCCCAATTGGCTAGGTGCAATTTGCATCCCCCTCTGCCCCCCGACCAAACGAAGTGAGGAATGTGCTTATCAATGTTTTCAATAATGGCGCACAACAGGGTGCCCATAGCAGCCACAAAGTGAGTCATTATCACCAGCACCCCTGAGGCCACCACCAACCTCCCCTTCCAGGTTAGAAAACAATTGGCCCAATTTCCAACCCAGCTTTCAACTTTTTCCAACAACGCCCCCCATGACACACATCATCCCCAATGGAATAGCGGGATGCCCAGGTACGTATCCCTAATCGTTCCAGATGAAATATTTAGGGTTTGTGCCACTCTACTTTTCACCTGTGCATCCACATTTAGAAAATGTGCCGTTGACTTAGCTCAATTAATTACTAATCCAAGCTCGTCTGCCATCCATGAGAGTGCCAAATTGATGCCTTGTGCTTGTGGGACCCCAACGTGACTGATCAGCATTGTGTCCTCAGCATAATGCTCAGCCAAACATTCTACCCCTGCAATTTCCAAGCCCCTGATGCCCGTTGCTTTGCAGTAGGTTTGCAGAAGGTCCATAGCAATAATGAACAATAACGACGAGAGCGGATCCCCCTATCGTAACCCCTGACCAAGTGAGGAGAGGCCCCACAGGCACCCCCCCTTCCCCCCCACGTTGAAAGAGAAGCTAGTGGATGCTTGTAAGTGGATGCAGAGTTGGATAAAGCCTGGGTCAAATCCTTTTTTCTGCATGATGGCGGCTAGGGCCTCCCAGCTGAGTGTATCATATGCTTTAGTGATGTCAAGCTTGAGATATAACCTAGGGAATTTTGAGAGTTGAAGAGAGTGGAAAACCTCTTGCATTAGAAGAACTTGATCCTATAGGGTCTGGCCGGTCTTGTACAAACCCTATTTGGTTGACCCCCACTAGTTTGGGCATTAGCGGAGCAAGCCTACGTACGATCATCTTAGAGAATATCCGAATCAAGACATTGCAAATCCCAATAGGTCGAAAATGCTCTGGGAGAGACACATCTGCACGTTTGGGGATGCACACAATTCGGGAACAATTAAGTTCCCAACGAACCTGCTTCTTGGCCAACATTAAATTGAAGGCATCCAGAATGTTGGGGCCCACAATATCCAAGAAGGTCTTGAAAAATTCAAGGCTCCAACCATCTAGCCCTGGCACCTTGCCCCTGGCATATCGTCGATCATTGTTGTTAGTTCCCGCTAGGAGAATGGGGCTAGCAGTCTACTATTATCCTCCTCATTCAGCACTTGCGCAACTCAAACCAAAATGGGCTTTGCCTAGATCATCTCCCAATAGTGTGTCAATTCTCTAGCTACACCCTATAGCTCATCAATTATCCCTCCCCCAATGGTCATGAATCTATGAGGTTGGCTCCATCCACGTGTCTTGGTGGCAACAAAGAAGAATTTCATTTGCCTATCCCCCTCACGGAGCCATCTGATCCATGACCGTTGTTTCCAGTATGTCTCTTCCTCCAAGTCAAGGGCCTATGGTTGCATCAGGATATTTTGCTCTTCTTCATGCAGATCATCCTTGGTCTCCTAGCAGGACTGGATCTGAGTCAACCTGTCCCAAAGCATCGTGCGGCCCATCTTGAAGGAGAATCTGTCCTCCATGAGTAAAGATTGGATAGCCCATTTTAAACAAAGAAGTCCTTCTTTGAAGAAGTTCTTGGGGTCTCCTTGGCCCTGTCTGTAGTCTGCCCATATGTCCTCCACTAACGACCTTAACCAAGTTGCCTCGAAACGAAATGGCCGAGGTGTCCATCCTTGCTCAAGCCCAAGGGAACAAATTAGCGAGCAGTGGTTTGAGGCCACCCATTCCTGTCCAGTAACCCGTACGGCCAACTGTAGGAGGAGGTTCGAACTAATGCAAACCCGATCAATTCTAGAAAGGATGCAGTCGAGCCCTTTCCACCTATTGCTCCATGTGAATTGGCAATTTTCAATGGCCAGGTCCACAAACGAGTGCACCGCTAGGAAATCTTGAAACTCCTGGGTGCCTGAGGGGGCAACCAGCACCAAATTTTTCCCATGAGTGTAACCATTGGTTGAAGTCCCCCACAACTAACCACACAAGGCGATCCTGCACCAGCGTCGCCACCTGCTCCAATTCTTGTAGTCTCTGCTCCCACATCTGAGGCCCATAGAAGTTTGTTAACCATATGTCCTGGGAGGGGATATGAACTGTCAGGGCCCATTGCGAAGAGTCCACCAACATCATGTCACTCCAGGCAAGGATAGCGAGACCCCCTGCCCACCCCACACAGAGGTGCAAGTGAACTTTCCAGCCATCCCATTGGAGATGGCTGGACTCTGCCGCCTGTAGCTTAGTCTCCTGTAGGCATATAATGTCACAATCCTCATCACGAACTATCCGTCGCACGATATTTCTTTTATAGGGTGTACCCTATCCCCTATAGTTCCAACTGAAGATCTTCATCGGTGACCGACCGAGCAACATTGGTAGACCTCCCATAGGGTCTGCTGCAATCCCATGTCAATGCTTCGTTGTGTTATTTTTCCCCTTAACAGACTCTCGGATGGACGACCAAGCCAATACCCACCCCCCCCCCCAACATGCAATTGGGCTACCACCTGAATCTCCTAATGGCTGGCCCACCTCCGCAAGTTTACAGGATGTGGTGCTCCCCCTAACCACATTGACCCATTCGCCCAGGGGAGAAGCACAATCCCAGGGACCGTTGGTTCAACAAATGGTGGTGAGGCAAGGGGGGTGCTAGTGTGCGAGTCGTGCACTCGTTGTGGGGAAGAGCGGAGGGATTGTGAGGAATGTCGTGGGGACTGTTGTGGGGAGGGGCATGGGGAGGTCTGCGGGGTTGCCCTTAGGGGGTGGTTGTGATGGTTGTGATGGTTTCAGTCATCCCTTACACCCAACCGTCACCCAATCCCGGTCCTCAACTAGCTTACGGGTTTGGTCCCGCCTCAGCATAGTTCCATCCACCCAAAATCAACATTCTGCTTCGTAGTGGCCAGGTTTCCCGTAGCAGGAGCAGCCTATACCCCTTCCCTTGCGGACATGAGAAAACTTCTTCCCAAATGGCTCTCCCTCCAAATTCTCGAATTCTTCCTGGAGTTGTTCCTCCCCACCCAGGAGCTCTAGCACAATCTCTTTGATGAGGTCCTTCGAGGAAAGACTTCTCCAAACACAGAAACGAGCGAACCCCATCCACTCCATTGTTTGTGTGACCTTGTCAAAGGTAATGAACTCCCTAAAAACACTTGCCATGTGCTTAAGAAATCCAAGATTCCACATCTCCCATGGAATCCCGGATACCCATACCCATACTGGGGCATGGGCAAACAGATCGGGTTCGTGATGTGCCCCCAGGCACTAGGGGGTTAGAGCTAACCCCCTGGCACCATAGAACCATAGCCCCCCTTGAAGGATTGAGTTGCGATCTTGCAGAGTCAGGAAGATGAAAAGGAGCAGGTCCTCTGACAAGCTTTGAACATCCACCACTCCAAGCTCCCAACTTTCCTTCACCCGCCATCGAATCAACTCCATTTGGGGGCGGGCGCTAGAGGACACGAAATGCCCAATGAGACTCCGTTGCATGGTCCTAACCCCCTCTGCTAGTGGCTCACTGACGCAGAGGCGCATAATACTAGCAACGCGAGAGTGTTCATCGATCGTCCCACTGGGTAGTTTGGAGTCCCCCCCCCCCCACAACATAGTCTCCCTAGACCTTGGCCTACTCTACCTCCTCAACGTTGGTAAAGATCACCTAGGTTCTTTGAGCATGGCTATGTCCTCCAATCACCTTCGCTAGCTCCAAGGTGGGCTCCTTACACACGCCGTGCTCCTCGGACACTCCACTGACCTCGTCAACTCTGCTCATCGTGTCTACGTGGTTTGCATTGGTTGCTTTGCCCATCATTTTGTGCCTCAAACTCCAGCATGCCTCCCCTTCCATTATTTTAGAAATAACATTACATTAGGCTTTTTTTTTTGCATAATACAACAGCTCTTCTAACTACTTCTATGAGGAAAGGAAAAACAAACTCAATTGGAAGTTAAACTCAACATGACTGAGTTAAAGTTATTATAATTAACCACTAACTACTAGAAAACATTTTTAAAAAAACACTTAAATGACAAAAAAAATTAATAATTAAAAAAGTTACTAACTCAAACAACTTTTTTAAAAAAATATTCAAAATAGGAGAAAACAATTTCTACACTACACAATCCTCAACAATGCCAATCACTAGCAGAACAATTAATGGGCTACCAAACTTAACAGTCCCATTAACTTCACTTTGTGGCTACTTTACTCTCTAGTTTTCATTGTCAACACTTTATTATTCATTGGTTGTTCAGATGTAATTAGTCTAGCTTTCCATTTGTGTATTTCATAGTGTCATACAAGATTTGTTGTTAAAATGTATTAAGATTTGGAATCTCCACAAGGTTTGAAGTCAAAGAGATGTAGTTTGTTGGTTGGAGTTTGTGATTTGAATCCTAAATGTTATAAGCTCAATCCATAGGGTTATATACACAAAGGTGGGAAAGCAGTGGTTGAAAATAGATTTTGTCTGATGGATATCTAGGGTCTCATGGTCTCCACATGGATGTAATTTTTTAAAAAATAATACTTCTAAGTAACATTTAGCTTATGATTAATAAATGTTTTCCATAAAAATAAATACAAGGATGGCATCATATCATTTTGCATTCCTCTACAATTGGTCTTATTTAGAAGATTTCAAAGTAGCATGTGAAGTGTTCCAAACAATAATTGTTTTTTCAAAACCAAAGAAAAAACTTTGGGAATGATTTTTAATGATTTCTTTCATTAAAAATAATAAAGAAAATGAACATGGAAGCCCAAAATCCACTTTTTTATTCATAAATTAAAATAAGGTATTTGATGGGCAGATGTACTTGATTATGGCCCCAAATACCCATTAAAAATGTATTTTTAAAATGTTTTAGCTAACCCAAGTTTGGCCAAAATGATGTACAATGGCTCCTACCAATTGCTATAAGTAGAAGACCTTTTCTTTTCTTTGAAAAATGAAGAATTTAGATGAATGAAAAAGCTTTTGATGAATTGATGATGTTCTGATAATTTTAATGAATTAAATAACTTCCTTCCAGCACCAATTTATTTCTCCCATCGCTCTTTTCTTCACCAACCCATGTACCTATCAAGATTGACCAATAACACAATCAAATTCAATCTTCTGATTTATTCTAAGAACTAAATAATCCTTGTCCAAAGATTTTCAGACAATTTGCTAAATACTGGTGTCAAATTTAAATCACTCGGAAGAGAATATGAAGTTTTCTGTCTCTGCCATGACTCATCGTCCAGTCATGGTCTTGCAGTTTAAAGCACAAGTTCACCACAACCCATGGTGAGTAAAAACAATAGCACCATGACCTATGGTCAGGTTGTGGTGGGAAGAACATGACTTATGGTCAAGCACGACAATTCATAGTGAAAAACTTGAATCAAATTAATCAACCACAACTACTTCAGAACCTTTGGTTGACTTGTGGGGTACTCAATTTTGAATTTATTTTTTCCATGACCCTTAGCATGATCCATGGTCAAGTTGTGGTCTCCCACCACAACCCATCACCTGCCAAATTTTCAGATTTTTGAAGAATTTTGAAGTTTTCCCGAAAGCTTCTGCTGTTGCCACTCTAACAAAAGGGACACCAATGCAACTTGAAGCCTACAACTAACATACATGGGTTTTGAAATTCAAAGGGAAAGAAATCAGCGCATTTTGAAGGTACTGAATGATAACTAGAAAGAGAATGGCGGTTGGGCAAAAAAGGTTAGAAAGAGAATGTGACTTACAGAATAAAAAGCAAAAGTCTGAATCTTTGAAATTTGCATGATTAAAATGCTGTAAATTGAGGTTAAAATTGAGTTGGTACCATGAAATGCAATTTTGATTTTATTTATTTTTTCCATTTTGCCACCATGAAATGGTATTTCTTATTTATTTATTTATTTTGAGAAGTATTCGGGATTTTATAGCTGGAAAAAACAAATATGTTACAAGATTACAAAAAAGGGGGGTCTCCGGCGA
>MNCI01004763.1:86102-100180 GCA_015680685.1 Gnetum montanum
TTGGGGGCGTGCTTCTCCTAAAAATTCTTATTAAACTCTAAAAATTCTTATAATTAATAAAATCATTTTTTTGTTTCTTTTTAAAAAATAGTTAACATCCTAACTTTGTAATTAGTTTTTATTGCCCCTTTGCTAAAAACATACAAGATAAATCCTTTCATCCATGGAACAAGCTCTTCTTATTTCATATATTAATACATCAAAGGGACAGCTCGTAGTACAAACATTGTTATAATGAAGCCCAACAATAGCAGGTTATACAAATGTTTGTATAAAAATTTCTGACAGTTCGTTATTTCCCTCTTAAAATCAAAAAAGTATTATTATAAAAATGAGTCTACAAACCTTAACGTAATGGTTAGAGTATATGGCTTATCAACATTAGGTTCATGGTTCAAGTTCTCATGTGCCATATGAATGAAGGTTGCTGTCAAGTAGACACAGCAATAAAAGTCATAAATCACTTATGTACCCTCCCAATTCACCCTAAGCTTAGGGTTATTGGAAAGGAAACTTTTGGGCTGTACATCCTCCCAAACTATACAGCCAACATAATGCCTCAATAGAAGTTAGTCAATAACATAACAATATCTCAAACACAACTAGCAAAAGGCTTAACAGTGGCAATAGTTGACTCTAACTTTGACTATATATATACCCCTAGATAACAAAGAACCTTGGAGAAATGGAAAATCTAGACTACCGTTCTCTAAAACATGGATGGATTTGATCCCAAATGCATTTTTTTGTAAACCAAAACAAAGAACTTTTTGTTGCTCTCAGAATATCAACAGTTATATTATGTGACCTTCATGTGTTTGGCTCCATTATTTGATTGTTTACTTTCATTTTTCTCCAAGTTTGTTTTCTTGGTTATCATTGCTGCCATTTTTGATATCCACAACAAAGAGCCTAAAAATGACTTTTCCTAAATCAGAAATTGGAAGCACTTTGAAAATATTTATGACTTTTTGCATGTTCAGTCTGGTATCATAACATAGTTTTTTTCCATGTGGCAAAACAATAAGCACTTTTGTAAGAGGGGTAGCAAGGTTGTTGGTGGCCTGCTACCTCCCCACAAATCAAGAGCCATGGGGGCACAAAGGGTCCTTTGCTCCTTGTGCTTTTGGAACCATATGGGCATGGCAGTTCCATGCATTAGTTGAAGTGGATACGACCTTCTTCTATATGCCTATTGGTAGGACCTTGCTTGGAAGGGTTGTGTAGTTCAACTCTACGTTGGTGTTTAGCCTTGGATATAAAATGGGACATACTATGGGACGTTGTGTGCACTCGTAAGTGTGTGACAACTACCAACAAGCAGTGATGAATTTGAAGGGTTCAACTAGTAATCCCCCTAATGTCCACATGAGTGAAGCAAGGGAGAAACTAACTAGTTTATTACGGTTATATTGCATATACAAGTTTTATACATTGCTCAGGTTTTATGACTAACTCCTGGGACTTTGACAAGTTGTTTGTTGACATGTGTTTCAGGCTTGGTGAGTATTAAGGCATACTTTGCTTGAGTTTTGTCCAAACATCTGTTGGAGGAACTTTGGTGTTGGAGGGACTTGGTGGTGATGGACAACACGTTAGGGACAATGTTATTACAACTTTGCAGATGGTAGACATTCACAGAAATCAACTAAATCCTTGCAAATTTCCATGTTATGATAATGAAATTGAAAGTGAGACATTTTAAAACATCATCAATGTACCCTCTCTTTTTATTTATTGTATAAAATTCAATCCTAGTAGTTTGCATTTAGAAATTTATTCCTACCTTCACGTCCTGAAAAGGCGGCCCATGGTCTACAAACGTAGCTAAAACTCCCCCAATATCATGGTAAGCGGAACCCTAACTTAGCCATGTATGAAGATAGTTTATCATAACATATGGTATACTATTCAGTCCTAATAAAATCCCAAACAGAAACCTTTTTTTTGCCTTAAACTGGAGAGCTTATACTTGCAAACATCTATTTTGTTAAACGATATTTGTGTTCCTACAAACACGATTGATATCTTTCCAAAACAAATGATGTGTTATTTAATTTAAAAGCCTTGAAGCAACAGAATTAGAATGAAAAACATACATAATCTTTGTATATGGCACCAATGTTCATGCTTTTGATTACATCGTCTGTTAATTCCAATGAGAATTTGTGATATTGTCCTATGTGACCGCCTGCACTAGAAATATCACAACTCTTGGCTTTTTATGAAACCTCATGAAATTCACAGACGGGAACGGCTATAATAGAGAACAAACAACCATTTCGTACCCATCATGATTCGAAATTTGCAATAACAGGTGGTAACTCAATTCTACTTTAAAACAGCAGAAATTGGCCCGAGTGTACTACCAGAAATTTGACTGCGCCCAAAGGTTGACCTTCAAAGATTACGGCTGGTGTAAACAATTTAGCCTGACAGGAATCATTAAAATCTTCCCAAATCCACAATGGATGCTACGTTTGTTAAGGCTTATACGGGTAATCAAAAATGATACCACTATACAAGTACCATTCTTAAGAGCAAAATATAAGTTTAATATTGTATTATAAGTTTAACAGGTTTATAATTTTTTTACTAAAAAAATAATGAATAATAATTAAGAATTTCTAATTACATCTAAAAGATTTTAAACATAAAACAAGGAAAAGTTATATAGTTTTAAGATGTATTTTTAGGGTATTATCTTTACAACCAATTTGATAAAACCTCCTTTTGAAATAGGAAAAGGATCATGGGTTTTTAGGTCTTATTAAAGACCTCTTTATAAAGAGAGAAAACTTCTACCAACAGAAAAATGTATGCAAATGTTAAAAACTAAAAACAAATTGTAATATAAGCTCATAACTTTTCCAAGTTGAGTTCACGAACAAAAAAGAAATTAATAATGTAAAAGATAAATTAATTATTCCACCTTTGATGAGTAGGGGATATGCATGCATAACTATACAATATACAAGCATCATAGTAGACCATGTCGTAATTCATGAATTTACTAGTAACAGCATTTAGTTTTGTTAGGAGATCACAAGTCATCGTCTTCCCAACTAAACTTGTAGTAGCACTACAACACCCCTAATTAAGTCTCACTGAGTCATATGATGAATGATGTTGTGCAACCATAATTCTAATTCTATATAAATAATAATAAAATTATATTTAATTGACCAAAATAACAAAAAATAAATCCTAATCAAGCCTACAATGATAAGTGTCTATTCCATAACCTTCCATCAAGTTCTTAAATGTATGCATTGATGACTAAAATTACCAAGTGATCTTGCTATTGACTATAACAAATAATTAGCTACTGGGATTACCAAGCAAATGCACATTTAGCACTTAACATTATGTCACTCTTATTCCACCAATGATTTACATACAAGGAAATATAAATATCTACCCTAAAAAAGCAATAAATAATAGCACCATATTAAATTTATTTCAAGTAGAATTACAATGGATAATAATCAATCTCAATCTTATTGCCATAATGGAAGCATCTAGGTACAATCCACTCAAATAAGATACTAAACATCATCATCATCATCCTAGCCATGTCCTTAACAAAATGGGGTTGACTGAATAAGACACTAAACAACTAACTTAAATATACACTATCTGCACTAGCCAACTTCTACATAAAATTAAGAAATCAACCTACGAGAGTATGCTAGTAACCAAATGATTCAATAAATAAGGCTAGTTGTGTGCATTTATAATGATAGGTAGACCTAGAAATAATGCATCTACAATGATGTAGCATCTTGAAATTTGAATTTTTATTATTCATCATACCCCCATAATTAATTGAAAGCTTATTCTCAAGTTATACAAATGGATAGAGTTTGCTGACTTAATTAACTAACTAATTTTTGAGAGAATGTTTGGGATTATATTACTGGAAATTAAATACAAGAGATAGTACAAAATTTCGAGTCAATGACATTGGCCCAAACTACAAAGTTGTAAGTGTTGCACTTTCCACAATTAGTCAAATGGTGTACACTTGATAAAAAATGAGAATGTGTGCATTTATAATGATAGGTAGACCTAGGAATAATGCATCTACGATGATGTAGCATCTTGAAATTTGAATTTTTATTATTCATCATACCCCCATAATTAATTGAAAGCTTATTCTCAAGTTATACAAATGGATAGAGTTTGCTAACTTAATCAACTAACTAATTTTTGAGAGAATGTTTGGGATTATATTATTGGAAATTAAATACAAGAGATAGTACAAAATTTCGAGTCAACGACATTGGCCCAAACTACAAAGTTGTTAGTGTTGCACTTTCCAGAATTATTCAAATGGTGTACACTTGATAAAAAATGAGAATGAACAAAAATGTATAATGATCTTCAAAAATCTTTAAAATTTTGGTTAACAACTTCATGTCCCAAATGGTGGTAACTTCTTTCCTTTGGTCTTTCACTTATTAAGGATTGACTAAAGCTTTTGTTCCTTTGTTCATGAGCCTCTTATGGTCCAAGTGATGTAGGGGTTGCATCACGATAGACCCTAATAGGATCCAATCCACAACTTCCAAGTAGATCTAGCTTAGAAAATAAGAACAACATAATAAAATAGAGAAAAATATCCTTCTTTTAAGATAATTCTTAGAATACATAGAAAATACATCAAGATGATAAGCCAAGCTCAACTCACAACTCTCCCAAGAATCTTAGAGGCCACACTTGTCCCCTCTCAATCTTCAATAGCTCACCATGGAACCCAAGCCCAAGACAAGATACTTATAAGAGATTTTCTCAATCGCTCTCAAGTGCTTTCCCTTACCTCTCACTCAATTTCCCTACACAAGCTCTCTTCTTATACAAACTCTCCTCCCTCAACTCCCATGAGCTTTCTCTCTTGTTCATAGTTAGGGTTTTGCCTTTGGCCTTTTGTGTTTGGCACTTCAGCACTAATAATGGTGAAATACATTAATATTTATAAGCAACCAAAAGATAAGAATCCTAGAAACCTTTCCTCAACTCAACTAGAGGTTCTTTAGATGTTTTCCAAGTCTTTTCACCTTCTCCTTAGCTATTTCCATCTTGCTTTGGCTATTTCTTAAATTGGGATAGGTGTTTTTGGAAGTTTTCCCATTAGTCCAAGTCATCTATAACTTTGCTGAGACATCTCCTATGAAAACCCCAGCTCTTGGTTGAAACATCTATTCTTTTTTAAGACATCCCATCTGGTCCTAGGACATCCCAAATTCTGGTGGAATGTCTCAACTGGGACATCCTAATTTCTAGTGGGACATCTTAGCTAGGACATCCCAAATTTTGGTGGGACGTCCTACCTAGAGGGACCAAATACAAAATGCTTGTTTTGATATCTAGAAGCTCTGGATGCCTTCCAATAAGTTCCCACGGATCATGGAACTCTCTAAACTCATCAAAATAAGTACAAAACACCCCAAAACATGCCAGAATATCTAAGAATCATCATCAACAAAATCAACACAAGAAGACACATTGCATGTAAGGTAGAACAAAGGAGTCAGAAGAGGTGATCCTACACCACTAAGCATGCTTGCCTAAGTCTAGTATAAGTGGGACATCTCATTGGCATGATAGAATAGGGAAGAGCTTATTTGTGTTGATATACTAAGCAATAAATATGTGGCACTCAAGCTCAATGCTTCTAGTCATTCCTTGTATGTCTAATAGTTGGTCATTCTTCATGCTAGGTTCTCTACTACATCTATATGATCTATAAATTTGGCTTTGAGAATCTCCAACTCTACCATAGTAGCTTGCAACTTGCCCTTAATTCAAACATGCACTTGACATTCATAATCAAAAAGTATAAACATGGCTATAATCTATTTCTCCTTCTCATTCTTGGTCTTGCCCACTATGATTACAAAAAATTTGTAGTGAAGATTAACAAGCTCTTAAGTAGTGGATTAGGTCCTTAATAGGCAGATCTTTCAATTTTAGCTCAACTTGACTAATTGCACCCACTTTGTTTAAAGAACTTATCCCTATAACCATGTGACATTGTTGCAAAATGACTTCAAGCTTGGTGTTTATCATCTTGACTTTTTTCTTCATTGATTTCCTTTTGTAGCCTAACCTAATCTTTGTAGTGGGTCATGATGTTTCTGTATTGTTTTACCTCATTCTTCTAACCAATACTTTTTATTGTTGTTTGTTGTCAAATCAATTTAACTTTCTACATGTACAAGTTCATATTTTTCCATGTCAACCTTGCTATTTTAAAGTTGGCCTTGGCTTATTCTTTTTAAATATGATAGATGTGTACTTTGAATGTATCCTTCTCCTTCCTTACAACATCTAGCCTATATTTCTCTATAGCAAACTTCTTATATGTCACTTCAACATTAATAATGAATTTCCTTAGGGCATATGATTTAGCTTTGGCTATGCATCCTATGTGGTACATTCTTTTTCCATAGATAGCTCTTATATGGTGTCTCTAAAATACTTTAGCTCTTCTATTTTGAAGTACTTAAGGTGCTTTGAAGCAATGTGTCATGCAAGGTTATTTAACTTCTTTTTAAGCTCTACAAGTTCTTGCTTGGCCTAAAGTACTTCAAGTTCTTCCTATTGTCTCTATGCTTCTAAAAGCACTAGTTTTTCTTTCAAGGTAATCAGCTCAAACTAGAGGATGGTTATGTTGTCAAGAATATTAAACAATTCAACTAACTCTTACCCCATGCTAACCAATCTACCAAATGCTTACTCATATTCTATCATTTATCTAGGAGCTCTAGGTGTGCTCTTTTATTCAACCATACTTTCCCTTTTATAAACAACATTATGTTTTATTAAACACTAAAGTATGATGAGAATGTTGTAGGAATTCATACTAGTAGTCACCTCTTATCCTTCAAGAACAATAATGATAGCATCACTTGAAAGAATATCACATTGCTTGAGATGCTCAGCCATTCCTCAAGAGGCATGATGACAACCTCCCTAATTGTTGGGCTTATTACTATTAGAAACAACATGAATGTATACTTCCTAACTCCTCCACCTACATTTCATTTGATATTGAGTAGAGTAGGAAGTAGTGGTAGTTTTTATTTTGATGTTAGTTTGTTTTATTTGATGTATTAGAAGATATAAGTATTTTTGTTTGAAGAAAAAGGATCTTAGAGGGTTAGGGATTAAGAAAATTTCTAAAAAGAGAGAGAAGGGGCCAAAAGCCTTCATGTGTGGTCCATGCTCCAAGAGGCAAAATCCTTCATAAAAAATTATAAATAGAAGTAAACTCCTCCCATTGTGACTTGTCTTGCATTTTGAGTTGAAGTGAATAGATGTTCTTCCTTCCTTTAATTCCTAAGTGTTCTTATGCAAGTTTTGTGTGCTTAGGGAAGCTCTCCTAGCTTTCCCTCTTCTATTTTCTTGCATTCTTATAGCATGGTTGTCTCAATTTGATAAGTGAATCCCCTTTCATGGGTTCTTCTTTCAAGTTCTTATAGGCATTTCTCTCATAATTTCTCACAATTTATGCATTCTCACAGGTTTCTTACATGCATGTTTCAATTCTATGTTCCCTAAAGTTTCTAAAGTTAAATGCATGTTTTCTCATATTAGTAGTGAAGAATTAAATATTTACAAGTGGATTTATATTCTAATTCAAGGGACTCAACCCCATTTGCATATTCAAGTTACTTTCTCTCTTGTTTTATGTTCATGTTCATATCCATGGGTTTTAGTCCTTTTCATGTTAATTTGATGTAAAAGCACATAAATCTCTTTGCATGTACTTATTCCAAGCTTCTCTAGCTAATCAAAGTATTTCTTCATTTTTTTCCATGTTCCTAAAAGTATTTGAAGTCATTTAAATGTGGATTCAAGAGTTTATACATGTTTATGCTGGTTTTATGCATCTTACATACATATGTTGAGTTCAAGGCTCAATTAATGTTTATCTTCTAATTCAAGCTTTCCTTATCATGTTTAGAGGTTGTATAACATATTTCTAGTTTTTATTTTGAAGTGTTGAGCCTCATTTTTGCTTAAATTATCTTCAAAATTTTGTTTTAGAATCATTCTCTATTTCTTGTAGGACCATGACTTTATCACAACCTCACCATGACTCATGGTGAGCAATCATGATCTTACCATGACTTGTGGTTTATTTTTTCCATAATTCCATGACTTGTGATTCACTCATAGGATAAATTTGAAGTACAAAAGGTCCTATAGAAGCCAAAATATTCACCATGACTTAACCTTGACTTGTGACTAGCTCATGGTTTTTACAAACACTATTTTTTTCTTTGTTTCTAACAAACCATAACTTATGATAGTCTCATGGTAAAATAACATAACTTGACCATGACCCATGATTAGTCACCACAATCCATGTTCAAAGAGCATGGCTCATGGTATTACATACCATGATGATGAGTGGTGGAGTAATCCAACATCCAACCATACAAGTCACAAGCGTTCACACAAAACTAGATTGTAATTCGTGGATGAGGCAATGTGAATATGCTAGTAATTGGTTTAATTTTGAGATTGTTATCTTGCCACATGGAGCTAGTAAAGTCCATGTGCATGGTTTAGCTCACTGTGAGATATATGGTAACTAATGTTGTTGGGCTATTATTACTCCTAGTGAACATGATGAAATGGAAATAGTTTCTAAGTCTAAGTAAAATAGTAAACAAATCTATTGTATCCTAAGGTAATGAATATCTGGTCCTGACTTTCCATATAAGTCTTGGGCTTATGTAATCATTCCTGGGATTACCAAGTATTTCACTACTAGGTGAACTAAGCAATAGTAACACTAGGTTACCAAATGATCACACTTTATGCTCAAAATCAGTTGTATCCAATCTACATACTAACAATAGTAAAAGTAAAGTGCATGAAATAGTAAAACATTAATTAGAAAAGCAGTGATTAGTAGTCTAAGTAAAAATGGCAAACATTATTCTAAGTAAATCAGTAAACTAGGAGAATGCTACAATAGTATGAAATAGCTCGATCATTATTGCTAGTCACACTTATGCCCAAGTACAAGATGTTTGAATAAAGACTCCATTCACTAAGTCACACTATAATACAAGCATTCACACTTCTAAGTACCTAAAACTAAATTCATGAAAACAAACTAAAAGAGTTGTGCTACTACTGAATGAAATCTCTTGTAAATTTGTGTGCCTAAGTGCTATATTTATAGGTTGGCATGCATCTCGTGATATCACATATATGATGATGTAACTTGAGCTACGATATTGGAGCTATGATATCATAGTCTATCCAAAATTTGATTTATCATACCCCCACGACTAATTGAAAACTCATGCTTGAGTTAAAAAAAATGAGGATAGAGTCTCTTACAAAATTAGAAGGTAGATTTACATGACTAATAGACTAACTAACTATATACATGACATTAAATGCCACAATGGTGTTTTACAAAAATGACACAAGACATGACATGACAAACTTGAAACAAAGCAAACAAAAAAAATGGATGAAGCATGATGTAGTTTATGTAGTGCCTGGTGGTGGTGGCTCCTCCATCAGTTGCTTCTGCTTGTCGTTAGACTTTTGAAATTTGTATCTTTTTAGGAGTGCCTAAAGTTTCTCCTCCTCCATTCTTAGGTCATGTACTATCCATGCTTGTTGTGCAATGTGTGATGGATTAGGTACATCCCATGGACATGGCAGTTATAGAAACATTTGATTGACCTTAATATGCCATGCTGTGAACTACCTTCTTTCCTCCTCAAATGCTTTAGCCTTGGTTCATAACTCATGATAGTCAAATAGTCTTTGGGCTAGGTTCGCTATAACATCTTTCTATCCTTAGTAGCCAACCTTAATTGCTTCTAGTTCAACATTTGCCACCTAAAGCTTCTATAAAGCATCTTTTCAATCTGCAAACTCTTTTTTGTACAATGCATACATGGCTACTACTTATTGTTTGAGCTCATTTCAGGGCTTGCCTACCATTAACATGGCCAGGTTAGCATAGCAAAGGTTAGCTAACCCCATGTATTCTTTCAAATATTCTATCTGTAGGTCTTTGTTTTTGATTTTTGCTTGGTGGACATGAGCATAACTATCCAAGATGGATTGTCAATCTAGATTTTGTGCTAATATGGAATTAATCTAGGCTTTCACCATTTGGATTTCCTTCTCATTAATTTGTTTATACATGCCCACTTGATCATGGAAGTGTTCCTTGAGCCTCTCATGCTTCTTAGCTTACCTTTTTCCACATGTTGATTTCACTGGCTAATTTTTGTCTAATGGCACATACCTTCTCCATTGAGAGGGTTTTGTTTTCTCTTACTAAGGGGCTCATATCCTAGTTGACTCTCATCAACTGTTCTCTCAACTAATGGATGCTTTCCTCAAGAATGTTCTTATGCTTCTTCACATTAGTCAACCTTGTGTTGTTTGCAATTAGTTGTTTATTCTCTTCTTGTGTTGTGATGAGTGCCTTAGCACATGCATACATCTTTGCTTCTACTGTTGAGACATTCCACACTGCTTTCTCCTTCTCATCTACCATCTACTTATTCTACTTTCTTAGGTGATTCATTTATTCTGTTCTAAATTGTTCTAGCTAGTATGGCATAACATACTATGTTGGATTGCTATGTGTAGCCCTTAGGGTTGCAAGCTCTTCCTATAGTTTGGAAATTTTAGCTTATGCATGCTCTACCCTAGTCTCTACCATGACCAACTTATCCTTTATTGTGATAAGTTCTAATTGCACTGGAGTGACATCACTTGAGATGTCAAAAAGAGTTTTCATTACTTGCCTAGTCTATAATAGTCTATCCAACACATCCTCATGATTGCCAGGAGTCATTGAGGTACTAGCTAACATTTAAGCATTCCTTGCTCTACTTAGATCAATTTGCAACATAATAGGTACATTGCATGATTTCTTGATGTGATTAGTGATAACTTCTATGGCTTTTGTTGCATCCTAGTGCTACATTACCATAACTATGGATCCTTCTTCGATTTCAAGCACCACTTGAAATGATGCAGCATTCCTAAAAATCTATTGCAACCATCAGGACTCTCCTCTTGACTATAATGATATTTGTCCACTTATAGGATCTATGGGAACTATGGGCTAAATGACACTATCAATAACTCTATAGAGGCTAGCCTCCTTATGCATTCCCCAATTGATAATCTCTACTATTTCTTGTAGATGACTCATGGATGGCCTGTAATCCTATGATGGAGGTAGTGGAACTTGTTGCTATTGTTGCTCTTACTACTAAACACTAGGTCTAACTTCTTGTTGTTGTACAATAGTCTGTTTGGTTTCCCCAATGTTTGTTTATTCTTCCACCTGGTCCTTCTTTGATGGTGCTAGCTTGAGCATTTTAGCATATGAAGTGTTTTGAGCCTTCCTGAGGACATCATTGGTGTAACCCATGATTCTAGCACGTTTACATAGCTTCCTAATTAGGCAAGGGAATGGAAGTGTCAACTTCTCTACCTTCTTTTCTTCGAACTACCTACGGATCTCCATGAAATAGAGTTGTGTGAGGTTTGAATATATATTTTTCCATAAGGATTACACTTCCTCTAGCTGCATATGTGGATAGCCTATTTAGTATTTTGGTGGAAAATAAGTGATATGTACTAATTTTAAGATAACTTCTTTCCTCGAGAGTCAACTCATTATACTCCTTATCCTCTTTGCCATATGACCTTTTCAACTAAAGTTTTCTGGTTTCTATATTTGAGCTAGTGGATAGATGTGCTACTTTTGTCCATTCATTAGGCACATTTAATGCTTCAACTATTTCCTTGATTGAATATGAAATAAAAACTCCTTCAATGTTAATCGTAGCATTTTCTTCTTTATTATGCTAGTATTGATAGGTCTTCCCTAAATACTATTCATCATTACCTAAAAGTATGGGCCATAGTGGTGGCGTTTGAAGTTGCATCCCTACCACTTCTAGAACAAATTCTAAAGTTCATCTCCATGATCATTGTGGTTAGGATTGACTTCTCTTGGATGATCTAGAGGCATTCCGATGACAATGTGAGGTGTTTTCCTTATGCTTGTGGTCCTTTTTCCTTTTTATGGATTAAATGCTTGGTAGTAGGAGTTTCTTAATGGATGCTAAAGGATTGGCTTCCTAATCCACATGTTCTAGATTTTACTCTCCTATTTGGCCTCTTCCTTAGCCTCTTAGTCTTTTTCTTACAAGCTATGAGGGTTGATGAGCGGCGAGGTACCCCTACACTCAACCATACGAAACGAGCGTCGCACGTGCGATCGGGTCGAACTCCGCAGATGGACTAGTTGTGGCACCTAGACAGTTAGCCTTAGGTCGCAGTTCGCTATCTTCCCACCTAGACTAGTATTGCATTTGTCATGTATGGTTTAGTCCAGATGAGGTGTATGATGTGTCATAATCTATGCTACTCTTGAAGGTAGTGGAAAAGAATATTAACTAAGCTAAGCTAGGAGGAAAAGGTAAAGAAATCTAATCTAGCCTAAGTGCGACGAGCAATCGATTCCTTGATCAACCGTACACATCTTGGACCTCATGCACGACTACCACTGGGACTACTAAGCGTAGCTCCGAGGTACGCCACTGGGATTACCAAGCGTAGATCCCAAATACGCCACTGGGTTACCAAGCGTAGATCCTGGATACACCACTGGGCTACCAAGTAGTCACACTTAAATGCTCGTAACCAAGTCGTACTCGTTCCGCTTCTAGGAGTTTAAGGGTGAGAGACTAATCGCGATGAGCAACCGATTCCTTGACTAGCCGTACACATCCGTAGATGCTCGTAGTCAAGTCGTACTCACACTACGCTATGAAAGCAATAAATAACAAATAAATAGACTAAGTGAATGCTGCAATCATGAAGTAATCTCGATCTTTATTGCTGGTCGTGTCCGTGTCCAAGTACGGCACACTCGAATAAAGACACCATACAATCACATTCACCACACTGCGGGCAAACATGGGAAAAAAATCTAACTCTGGAGGGATCAAACTACCAGAGCTTCACTACTCTAAAACTGGGATGTCAATTGAGGGAGAGCCGCCTCTTATTTATAGATATGGCTGCGGACTGCAATATCGCATACGCGATATCATGGCCTATGTGAATCGCATCTCATCATACCCCCACAACTGAATAAAAACTCGTCCTCAAGTTACAGTGAGAACAAGCCACATTGATTACATAATGGATAGGTATGGGATTATTAGATGGAAAAATGGGATGATGTCACAGTGTGGGAAGAAAATAAAACAAAGACACACAACACAAAATATTTACAAAAATTTGGAACTCATGTAGTTCCTAGTGGCGGTGACTCCTCCATAGGTGTCTTTTCCTTTTCTTTTGCTCCAGGTCCTGGGATTTGATGGCATTGAAGTATGGCCTGGAGTTTCTCCTCTTGTAAGGCCTTGAGTGCCTTGGCATGTGTGTAAGTTTGCACTTGTGCCATAGAGGCAGCTTAGTCAACCTTCTCTTTTTCTTCCACCACCCTTTTATTCTCTATCAATAGTTTATTAAGTTGCTCGATTCTGAAAGTGTCTAGCTAGTTCTGAGCAACCTTTGGCCCTGTATTTGGAAGGTTTAATACTTCTAGAATGGCTTGAACAGAGAAATCAATAGTCACACCACAATTTTTAACTGTGGTGCCTTCTTCTTTATGTGCCAAAATTGGTACGTTTCCCCTAAGTACCAGGCACCACTTTCAAAGAGGGTATCTCCTGCTTCTACCTACCCGGACCGTACGGTAGGAGGATCTTCTTGATGAACACTGAATGATTATTCCTCCTATTCTGCATGTTGTCCGACAAGACTTTTTTCTTCCACCTCTCTAAGCTTGTTTGATTACACCTTGACCAGGACCTTCCTGTTGTTCGCGTTTTGGGGCCATCTGCAATCACACGGGTCAAGCATTAGTAAGGTTGTTTAGGAAATCAAGTTATACCTTACTGCTTGCCTTAATTAAAGATCTTATGTTATAGCGTGTGATCGTGCCCGAAAATTGTAATAATGGATCTTGTGACTTAGGTGGCTTCCCAATTTAA